>JAAONU010000008.1:1381825-1981825 GCA_012932295.1 Cyclina sinensis | reverse complement strand
CAGTCGGACGATAATTACCAGGAACATTTTTATCTCCCTTTTTATATAATGGTTAAACAAAAGTATATTTCCATTTAGAAGGGAAAACTACATGACATAATGATTTATCAAAATGAAGATACAGTGGTTTAGAGATTGAATACCTAACTTGTTTTAAGACTTTGTGGGAGATACGATCAGGACCTTATTTGTCTCTATAATACCAAAAATATTTTCAGTATCAGATTCCTGAATTCAAATGTTATTGAGTAAATTATTTGTTTTTCTCTAAAAAAAGGCGGTAATACGGCGTAAGAGTCATCTAATTTCAAAACGGAAACAAAGTATTTATTCAGACAATTTATCTTTTCTTCGTCGATGAAACAAAGTTCATCTACACCATCATGGGTTCTTTTTAAGACTTGGATATAACCTGGAGACTTATAATTTTTCATCAAGTCCTTTAAGTATTTGCAATAATTTTATAATCATTTGTGCTGAGATCTTCTATTTTATTTTCTATATTATTAAAAACACCTTTGTTTTGCAAACTCTTTTAAATTATTGACTTTATTCCGTATTTTTTATATTTGGAAATATTTGGATACATTGGGTTATAATTAAGCGTCTTCGTCTATTTCTGTATTTTGTAAAACGACGAATTTTTGTTCATTCCATGGCTTGTCATTGGGAAGAATAGTAACATCTTTAGATGGTAAACATTCAGACACAAATGTCAGTAATATCTCGTTGCGTTTACGCAGGCTTGGTCAATACTTAAATTATTGATAAAATCCCAGGTTTTAGAAGATATAAATTCATTAAACTGATGGAAATCTGCTCTACTGTAAACCATACTTTCCTAATTATAATTAAAAAAGTAGTTTTAATGTTGATAAATGTTGCCATGTGGTCGCTAATAGCATTATCTATGTTAAGACAACCTGAACTTAAAAAATCAATACTATTAGATATACCGGTAAGAATGGGGTCATTTAAAAATGATGTAGTTACAGTCACTGTGATACTTTAGGTTCATTAATTACATTCGGAAAGGTGTTGATTAAAATGATATTTTTTAAGATTATAACTATTTTCAATTAAAAGATTTTCATTTAAGTCTCCCATTAAAACGATATTTGGATTAACCTCAAAAGCTATTTCTATTCTACTATAAATATCATCCCAAATATCCACGCGGGCGTTGGGTGGCCGGTAAATGGCACACAGTAAAAAAGAAGTATCTTTATACGTAATTTCTAACCAAATAGATCAGACTGCTGGGATCCCAAGGTCAAGTCTACGAGATGAATATAAATCATTTGAAACATAAAAAAAAATTTACTCAACCTGAGTGTGCTGACAAGTCCCGCCTGTATTCAAGGCTTCCGGATAAAAGGTCATAATCAGTCACGTGATTATCTAAGTGTGATTTGGGTAGACATAAAATGTCGTGATCAGAAAAGATACCAAAAATATAGCAGAGTTTGTTCCGAATACTCAGGGTATTTAAATGCAATAAGCTAATGACTCCTGTTGAATCATTGTTCATAGACTTACTAAACGGTTCCGGCCCTGGATTAAGTTCTACATCACTGACTAGTATTAAAATCAAAATAACTACGAACATAAAATGGGTATTTATAGATTGACACAACATAAGAAACCCAAAAGTTTACATTTTAGAATACAGTTTGATTTCACACCTGAAAAAAGGCTCAGATATAATACATTTGGTATGAATTTTAAACATAAAACGTCTCGAAATACTCCGTATTCCTACATAAAACAGCCCTATGGACACCCGCCAACTAGCTATATCATTACCAATTTGGTGATAAGACTTCAAGTAATATATTTTGGCAAGTGCACATACGACCGTCAAAAAAATCAGAGCACCATATTAAATTCAAATATAAACCATCCAGATAAAGAAGCGGAAAAGTTAGAAAAGTATTTGTTGTTATTTTTAAGATAAAAAACAGTTGCAAATAGGAAATGTCGCGTATATACATAAGTTTTGGTGATGACCTGAGGCAAAAATGCATTTTCGCTGCAGAACAGAACTATTTAATAAATTGTGGTAATTATGCTTTAAGCAAACAAGTGTATGGAATATGATACGATGTTGCGATTTTCTATCACAAAAATGACAAATACTGAAAAGAAAAGAAAAGAAAAAATGTAAACAGAACGTTAGATTATTTCCGAACTTTTAGCAATTTTTAACTTAAATAGTAAATGTATTTCATAACTTAGCCCAGAATTCTCATGGATTACGAATAAAAACCGTTAGTTTTTGACTAACATTGATCATTTAAAGATGCCTTCTTTTTTCTGTAACTTTATATTACACATAACCATCATTGTTCCTGTGGCTCTTGATTTTCCTGTCTTTTCGAGCCTCTACTAGATGTTTTACAATATGTTGCCCGGGTCTGGTGAGGTCTTCGATGACAAAGTCTTTGAATATATCAGATTTTGAACTTTTTATATTTTTCTTGAGGCGAAACACTTTATTTTTTATTTTCCAGCCCTTGAATTTACACGAAATTTGACTTTGGCCATTTCTAGATGTTCCAACAGGATGGGATCTTTCGACATAATCAGAGGTTATGGGAGAGTAGCATGCATTTTGTTATAACATATGTCGACAATAATGTGGTCGTAAGTCAGTGATATTTTTATTTGAAGATTTTGGAGAAAGTTCACCTTGTTTCGTTTCGGTTGACAACTGGGGCATCGGTTGTTTTAGATTCAGTACTCTTATTAGCATCCCTTGAAGTAGTTGACATTATGAAACGTTAAAAATGTTCTCCTTCCATTTTCTTCTAGATCATCGATTTTTGATTCTAGGAAATCAAACCGATTATCTGCTCCCGCTGATTGGTATTTATTTTTTTTTTTCAAATTTAAGCTTTTGGACCTCTTTGTTTAGAAAATATGTTTTTTTTTTAATTCATGTCTTTCAGAGCATTTGTGTGAGCGTCCATTTTTTTATTAATAAGTTAAGCCATTGTAAGAAACATATTTGTAAGCTTCGGAACAATTGTAGCACTCATGGTCTCCATGACCTCATTACTGCAAACAACATATTGTACTAATTGAGATAAAGCAAATGTCACACCTTCTATTTCAACATTTTTTTTGGTCGAGGAGTATTGTATAGAATTCAGATCGGGATATGTATTTGTTTTCAGTCTTGTAGCTAACGGAGCTCAAAAGTGTCCGACAAAATATTCATCACATGGGCTAACAATATCATCAATTTGTTTTTACACCAACATCTAACGATCTCCCATCCTTCGAAATATGTTATTGGAAAAAATTAGGAAAGTAAGTAAAGTTTGATACTTTTGCAAAGGCGCGTTTTCTTTGTTCCTTAGATCAAATTCTCACATTCAGTCACATTCACGACTTATTAATCAAAATTATTAGCAAAAAGGGTATCACAAGTTACTGTTAATCCAATCAGATTTAAAAAAACAATAAATTCACATAATTCTAATTTCATGAGCTTGAAAATTTTCAACGCATCACGTCCGCCATCTTAGATTAATTCTATCTAGATTGATTAGATCCCTTCAAGGACTCTAACGGCATTTATTTTGCACGCCATGGGGAATTCTCCTCGTCAACAAACACGTAAATTATTTTTATTGCAACCTTTTAACAAAAGAAGTAACCATTTTAACAAACTGAATTAGAGAAAATTACAACGCAAAAGGTCGGTCATTTTCTAAACGATTCGATAGTCCTCAAGGGCAGTGTCAGCTGGACGTTCAAAAGCAGTTAGTTTTAAGCCTTTAAAACACAAATTGTGCTTGCATATAAAGGTCACAGTTACTTTCACTTAACTCTCTTATCTGATATTCTGTTTTACTACTTGCATATATTGAAATAATTAATAGGAATGGTTACAAACTATAAATAAAAAAGGTAACATTTAAATTTTAAATTTAAAAGCAAGTATATCAGAACAGAAAGTTATGGTACTATTTTTTTTTAAAGTCGCCCATTCAAGCTTCAACAGATGTCACCCAGTTTCAACAAATTATAGGTAAGGAGAAAACAGTTATCTAGAGGCAAGCAAACATCAATGAGCACAGACAATACATTCCTATCAGAATCGGACTGGTTCCTCATTAAACCATCATTCACTGTCCTTCGGGATCTCTAATTGAAAGAGAATCGTCTATTTTCTTCTAAAATTGGTCGTTATTCTTTGTTAATGACTTATATCGTGGTTTTTATTGCTAGAAAATTCTGTAGAGAATTCATGTAATACCAAAGTTTACTTTCTAGTTGTCTTTCCTTCAAGGTATCGCATTCAAATTTTCTGTTTTAATTTATGTAGACATGGAATTTCAGATGAGAATGATTTTGCTTGAATCAAAATCTTGTGATTTATTTATTGCTAATTTATTATTGTCTCATCCAATTCATGTTACAATTATCACCGTTATACATATAAACAACATTATATATGTAAACATGATATTGGCTATTCAATTCTTGAATTACCACAGACATGATAAAAAATCTAATCTGATATAAAAGATTATTTATTTAACATTAAAAGTTAGATTACCATCACTAACCTTACATTAAAAGCTACCATTGAAAAGAAGAAGAAGAAAAGATTATTGTAAATTGTAGCACTATAGCGCGTTGTAATAAATTTCTTAAAACATATCTCAGGACGATGAGTAAACTGACTAGTGGTGACAATTTAATCAAGAAAAAACCAGTGTTTTTTATCCAGGTAAAAAATGATTTTTAAACCGTTTTATAATAAAATTTCTACCTATTGTTTAATATAAGACATTGATATAAGACATTGCATAAAATAGCCGGTTATATGAGAAAAGTTTGAAGTCAATTATTATTAAATAGAAACTGGTCAGACGATAATAATTCTTATTTGCTTGTCTGTAAATTGTTCTCAAAGGTAATAATTCAAAACAATCATTTTAAATGTGTAGAAGTTAGCTTCTATAAAATGTCTGAAATTTCTGAACACATTGCGAACAAGCCGAACACAATGATCAAGGTTTGGTGAATTGAGCAATTAAACATTTCAGGTTGTTTAGGCATAGTACTAAACAGGTAATTGATAAGTTATTGGTACTTAATTAGTTTTTAAGCAGTGTAAAAAAAGATCATTTAAACAGCACATAACTTTTATACGTTAATGAAATCTTGTATTAAGTTTAAGGAATGCTGCAACAATGCCATATACCCAAATTATCAAGTTCCCGAAATGTGTCCATGAAAACTGTTCAAATGAAGTGTATACATTTCTTTAAGTGTTAGATGAAATGGTTTCAAACTGTGGTCTATGAATCTTTCTGTTTATCAGAACTAGCTTTTCCAAGCGCGTTTGATACTATTTTATGGGATAAGAGATTGATTTTGTTAGCAAAAAGATATTTATCTTTATCTTCTTTTTTCATTGCAGAATTACGTAACTTGTGGAAATAACCGCTTTCCTTTAAAGTTAATTCTATTTCTTCCAAATGCCTAGTCATGATTCTCGGACATGTTTTCCTGGTTCAACAATTTTACTGCAACATAATTGCAAATCACTACAGTATTGTATATCTTTTTGTCGGTATTGTTTCTATCCAATTACTCCTTGGTAAAATGGCTTTCCTAATCAATAAATAAGCAGTTTATATGTGTTTTCCTTCCGTTTAATACCTTGACACTTTCTTTCTAGTAAGGACCATATTTTGATTTCTTTATCAAAACGAAACACAAAGATTATAAACATCAGAACAAATAAAACTACATGTAAGGAAGAATACAAATCAACAATCCACTAGACGTGTCAGAATTTGTTCCTACATCAAATATAATATTGTGTGCCGATTTCTGTTTCAGCTTACACCATCTTATAATTATAAATTGTGTATTATTGTTTTCTATTTCAGAGAAATATTTATGAAAAGAACAAGTTAAAGAACAAAACTAAAAAGCTGGAAAAAATGAATTCACCAACAAAACCATTACCGGCTGTCAGACATTAAACCCTTCATCAAATATAATCATTCTTATTTATTCATCTATTTTTGTCAAATTAATATCTGTATGAAAATAAATATACAGAAGTATATTATAAAGGTGTACCATAATGAAATACTGTAATGTTGGTCATTAAGAACACGTAGAAGTCCAAATAAAATGACAATCGACTACGTCTACTAAATGTCGTACAGATTGGCGCCATGTTTTTCGACATGCTAATTTTATGCATACCGAGTTGGTATCGGACTCCAGTTCAAAGACCAAACGACAGAATATGATGCAATAATTTGGTTCCTTAGACAGACAGTATAAATAGAAATAAAAAACTACTTTTGTAGGCAATACAATTAATGTGGTAAGAAAATATTCAACAATAGTTGCCCAAACAAATTGCGATTCACAGGAACAGAGGGTCGCCAGTTTAACATTCATTACTTTGCTTTTCTTTTTTTATTTGATAATGTTGAATATGCATTACCTTTAATTAAGCTGTCTATAATAAATACTCAAAAAGGAATTAAAGCAATAAATCTTTTTGTTGATATTTAAACTTTGTTCATTTTCAAAAGCTTAGACACAAATATTTTTTGTTGGATACATTTTAACATTTGAGTTCACGAGTATTGATAACACTGTTTGTTATACATCAGACTAAATAACTTAAAGATACTATTTTGTTGCGGCCCTGTTTATGTTATCCAGCAAGACTATATATCGACCTCAGCGTCAGTCTCTACATAGAACGAAATGTAGCTTGCCATGGCTTATCATAATATGATCTTCAAGTCACAGAAGTGTGATGGTCAGAGAAGGTTTTTGTATCTTCAAGTCACAGAAGTGTGATGGTTTTTGTATCTTCAAGTCACAGAAGTGTGATGGTCAGAGAAGGTTTTTGTATCTTCAAGTCACAGAAGTGTGATGGTCAAAGAAGGTTTTTGTATCTTCAAGTCACAGAAGTGTGATGGTCAGAGAAGGTTTTTGTATCTTCAGGTTGATATCTTTGTTCTGGTAGTAGTAAAATCTTCGTATTTTACAAATGCAAATAAAGTTGAAACTGTTCTTTTCTTGGTAAACTGTACAGTTAAGACAAAAACAAGTAGAACAGCCGGAATTGCGAAGGGATCAATCAGGAATTGATTTCGAGACTAAAGGATGGCATTTATATATAAATGATGTGAACTTTCTATAAGGAAAAGAGAAAGGATCAGTTATTTTTCTCAGACCTTTGGCGTTACAAAGCAGACTGTTCAAGTGCAGTCGTGATCAATAAATATACTAAACATTTATCTGACAAAACTTTCTTCAAGAATTTTAGTGCAAATCTAAAACGGTAAAGATGGTTTTACTAAATTATAATCTAAGAGTGACGTGTGTGTATAATTAACAAAGTCACAAGAGGTGTAGCATAACACTTGTGATTGCGTAGTAAACTATTTGAGTTAGGAACTGTTGAAAAGACTTGCATTTAATATCCAAACACAATTAGTTAAAATGTCGTATCACATCTGGTTCTTTGCTCAGCTTCCGATATCTCGCTATACGAAACAAAAAATAAAAATACAAAAGCATATGCGCTGTATTGATACAATTGTATTGTGTGTGTATTGTGTTTGTGTAAATGCAACTAAATGACCAAGTTTTCAAAAATAAAAGGTGAGAGCAAAAGTTATACTCTAAAGTAAAGATTCATTTTTGTTGGTATTTGTTTGCCACTCTAATTAAATGAAAATCTTTTCGAAAAAAAGGCGGTTAATACAAAATTATACTTAATCCATCTAGTTCTGAAGATATCTAAACAAACGAATTGTACTATTTTCAAACTTTTTTCTTACATCCGTAATAGATTTGAAATATTTTCAATATAACTTTATAAATGGAAACTTATTGCAATGGCTTTAAAAACCTTAACTTTTCACTTGAAAGTTATATCTTTCGAATTTATATTATTAACAAAATTTTAAAGAGCATTTACTCTCGATGAAAAAAGTAAACGATATTAGGATAAAAAATGTTGTTAAAAAGTGTAGAATGACGAAACCGATTAAGCTCTAATATTAAAGGAAATTCGTTGCCAATAGGAATGACTTGAAGCCATTTCGTGACGTCTATTTCTCCGTTTTTTCTATGACATATCTACTCCCTGTGGGAGATATTACAAAAAAAAAAGAAATCATCCTATTCCAGAGAAACTCCTGACATTTTAGGATGACCATTGTTTAGCATCGATATATATCAGACCTCGGTTTAATGTCGCTTCCGAGAGATCAGTAGTTCTGTTTGTGGAAGAACTGGGATTTGTGCTTGCGACCCCTGGACTTCCCGTCCAATGCGTGACCACTGGAACACTGATCCGTCCCATAGGTGATACATTACTTACAACTTTACATAATTATATAGCTTAAACCTATTCAAACAATTTCCATTCGAAGAAAACATTTGAAATAACATGGATTTTTATCTCTAAACAATTATTCATTCATCTTCCCAAATAACAACGCAAAAAAAGTACTTACTTGTTTATGATGTGTTGCAATTAACTAGTCTGCATTTCCTATTTAATCTTTCATAGTTGTTTTACAATTTAAAATGAAAATGTTTGAAATGTTTGTTCCCCTTTCAAAACTTCAAACATTGGTTGTATAAGCAAAACCCACTAGTATGTCCATTTTTATAGAGCAGTCAAAAATATTTTCTTGGAAGTTCCTCTTAACATTAAATTCTATGTAATATTCGAAAATCGCCAAAATTTATAAACTTATGGTATTCTCTTTGTAGACTTGAAATTCTATAACCATAGGCATCTGAAGTAGTAATCAATTAACCGATTTCAATTAAAGCAAAACTGTCAGAAACGTTCGTTACATTCCAAACCGATTCTGAAATCCTTAGTGGCAGTTATGAACGATGCTCAGATCAATGACAGTCGGAGACAGGAAAAATAAATTATCTCGGCATGATTTCAGCTTATAAGATTTTACATTTATATATAAATGCCAATAATGGTCAACAGTGTTTCTAGCCATCTTGATTTTGCCGCATGTATTTGTTGTCAAGTACATATCTTTTAGCTATGAAATGGTCTGCAAATCTGATATACTTACTGTAGTTCAATATTGAAAATGTTTTAAAGAAAAATGCTTATCCCGAGCTATATATAGCTCTCACAGAATAATCAAATTTTAAAAACTGATTTAAACGTGTAATAAATGCTACGTTTCTGCCATTCACAAACTTAAAAACAAATTAGCACCGAGGTAATTTGTTCAAATGTAACTCTTAAACAGCAGATCTTTCATGACCTCGTCAATATGTTTTTCTTGGACCTCTAATGAAATGGATTCCATCTATTTATCTTCATTGATTTGGCATTTGTCTACTTAACGACATACCTTGACAATTCTATTGTTACTATCCCGTGAAGATTTATGTAACGCCCAGTTACTTAGATTTGAACAGCTTGTCGCCAAAACCTGTTCAACTACAGACTAAAGGCAACTGTAAACGGACAGTTTGAATAAACAATCATAAGCTATTTCAACCCTTTCGAAGTCACATTACACAGAGACATTAAAATCTTTGAATAATATTTTTTAAAAAGTACCTTATACAAATATGCACAACACAGGTTGAAACTTAGCGGAAGCCTTTGACAAAAATCTTTACATGTTATGTCAAACTCTTTGTTACATTGTTCATATAAAGCAACCGTGTTTAAAGCAAGAACAGTTGTCCTGTCCTAAATGTGCCAGTCGCGGGGCCAGTGTGTAGTGCTGTATCATCAAGACAGTAAGATTGTTGTTGGTGTTTCCTGTGATATACAGATAAGGTTGATTTTACCTACTTGAATCATTGGAAGGATCGTGAAAGGCATTGGTTGTAACACATACGGCTTGAATCATTGGACGGATCGTGAAAAACATTGGTTGTAACACATACGGCTTGAATCACTGGAAGGATCGTGAAAGGCATTTGTTGTAACACATACGGCTTGAATCATTGGAGTGATCGCGAAAGGCATAGGTTGTAACACATACATAAATCCAGTTATTTTAGTATTGTTTATCTTTGTAAATGATTCAATTTCAATCTTACATTTTATGGAAATTATAACTTTTTTTTTTCTAAAAAGGCAAATGTTTAATAGATAATGGACAACGTACCCCCACTATCTTCCAAAAACTAAGTGTTTCATTACCTGTTTCAAGGAAGACATTTCAAAGGAAGCGCCTATACCAGACGTCAGAAGCAATGGAGACCGAGGTTGTGAGTCATAATAATGTTCATAATACCAAAAGTCAAAAAAATGTGGAAAAAACTGCCTTGCTTAAAAAATTCTTAAAGCAAAAACATAATTTGTATGTAAAGAAAGATATTTAATTAGGATGAAGCGGATAGAATGAGTAAACATTATATGTATGAATAAAGTCTTTTGTTGCACAAGCTTATTGTAAGAAACAGAAGATCATATAAGTTTATTATCATAATATAAATAATATAAAAAATGTAGTGACTGTGTTATAGAGGGAAGTTCTAAGACAAAATCAAATACCTAGACGGTTACGTGTCTATCCTTTTTTTATTGATGAACAGTATTTAAGTTCAGATCTCTTTTCTGGAAAACAAAATGATCAATGAAATAGAAAAATACCCTTGTCAGATATCAAAGCGAAACAAATGAATGTCTGGTATGTAATCAATGATGTTATTTGTTGTGAGGTCAGAAAGGGATGACCGGAAAATTATATATTTATCATTTAATGACATTTCCATATACGGCAATATAAAGTGATTGTAAAAGTAATAGCCACGATGGATTCATTTAACTAGGACCTTTTCATACAGTGCTTCATTCCTACAACAATAAAAATACATCAATTTTTCTGCTGTGACAAACAATGATTTAGCAGAATTTATGGAAAAAATGGGCACCACGCAAAAATAACTCCTTTATTGTATTATATATATATTTATATATACGTTTGCCTTTTAAAGATCTTACGTATAGTTACAGTGCTTGTTTTGAACGAATGTCAGACAAAATCCCCTTCGGACAAAATCCCCTTCATGTATTTTTGTATATCTGGACATAATCCCCTCCAAGGGTGGACATAATCCCCTTCATGTGTGAAATTTTGAAGTAGACAAAATCCCCTCAATAAAATTGCTACCTAGGACAAAATCCCCCTCGGATGAATTTTCTGTTTATAAAGTAGGTATGAGAGCGACATACTGCATTATGCTGTAAGGTGATTGCTAGTACTTTATTCGGGAATATTGGTTTCAACATCAGTTCTATTAAAGTCCAGTTCAGTTAAAGAAATTGCCTAATCAAATATATTTGTTATACAGTTTATAATTTACCACAATTATAATAAACACTTCTAAACTAATTAAATTGTTTTTTAATGATAATTTGGTTTTTAATTGATCTGAACAAATAAAAAAAAAATATGTCTTATCAAGCTTATATAACTATAAAGATTATCTTGATATATAATTATAAATCAAAAAACAAAAGTTCATTATTCATCAATTTTTAATTTTTTATGGAGCATAATAATACATTAGAAACCTATGAAACAATGGGATTTTGTCCGGGTAGGTAAGGGGATTTTGTCCAGCCTTGCAAAAACATGAAGGGGATTATGTCCACCCATGGAGGGGATTTTGTCCGGGTATGCGAAGGGGATTTTGTCCGAAGGGGATTATGTCAGTACACCGTTTTGAACGTATAGCGTAGTCGGCAAGAAGTAAAAAAGGTGTTTTAATGACTAAGGATTTTTCGTGTGAGATCTGATGTGTCCGACCTCCCGAATAGATCTGAGCAGTAGTATTCATAATAATCCTTAATACCAACCCAAAAAATATTTGTCAATAGTGTACAGAACAGGTGATGCTTAGATTACAGATTCAGATGTAAAATTCACTTGAAAGAATTCCAGTTACAACACAATGTAACGCTATAATTATCACTATATTTAAACCTTATCTAGAATTTTATGACATATAAGGTAAAAACTGTAAGGCGTTATTCTGTCTCATAGTTTCCTCACACACATGACAGACTGAAGCCTTTAGATGAATAAAGTCTAAAAATACAATAAATTCTGAAAGAAAATGTATTTTATGTAACAAATTGGAGGATGAATTTCATTTTATTGTAGAATGAGCTTTATATCACGATACCAGAAGAAGGTATATATCGAAACTATTTTGAACAAGACCAAATATGTTCGAATTCGTTGAGTAATTATGTGTTTAATGAGGAAATGTATAAATAAATAACCATTAAGCTAATCCAGTTGACGTGAATTTATTTTCAAATTGATGTTTTTTTATTACAATTTATGATGCGTTTGTGTGTGCTACTTAAATTGATACTCACTGCTTGCTTGTGTTTAACATCTGATTTTAACTAGTTTACGTATACTATATTGTGTGTGGTCTTGTGTTTTTGTTTTCAAAGAGATCATGCATCTTATATTCTTACGAGCATGAAAGTCCGTAACAGAAAGACGCAACGCATCTTAGAATACACAACACATAGCGGGGATTCGAACTACGTTCTTAGCGCATCGAAGAACAACAGTCTAACCACTGAGCCAAAGAATCGATTCCCTGCCGGAGTTGTCAGAGGGTGTATTTATGCAATTATAGGAAGGTATGCACTAGACCGTAACGCATCCCCTCTTGAGAAATTCATCAGTTATGATGGCTAATGGTGTTGTGTATTTTTAGATCAGAATATTAGACAGAAATCTTGAAAGAAGGTACAGGAGATCATCCCGGATGTGCCTCCCTCTTATGAATACCGAATTCCGTAACAGAAAGAAGCAGTGCATCTTAGAATGCACAGCCAAGAGTGGGATTCGAACTCCGATCTTAGCGCATCGAGGACCAACTGTCTAACCACTGACCAAAGAATCGATTCAGATGTCAGAGATTGTATTTATACAATTATAGGAAAGTATGCACTAGACTCTAACTCTGTTCTGTTAAGACTCTAGACTCTTGCTTTGCCTTAGTTTCATTTTCAATGAAGGCATTGCAAGGTACCCTAAATATTCAGTCAAGTCTGATGAATATATTACATGAAAACACCCTTTTCGGTCAATTTACATCATTCATTCATGAAAGGTTTTGTTAAAGAAAGCCTGTGCAAACATGTTTATAGTGGCGGCAGTGATACGGATTTGGCATCATTTATGTGCAGTTTATTGATTTGAAAACTTCAGCAAGTTTAGAGAAATTGTCTTCCTGAAACGTCCTTTCCCATTTAAAACAAGACATATAGATAAGCATACTTGATACTTTGTCACTTAATTGTCTACAAATAAGTTTGTGGTGGGCTGATAGAGTAATTCTCTTAGAAATTGAATCATCAATGAACAACCAGTTCAATTATTTTTGTTGTTTGTTTGTTCGTTTGTTTTACGATAACACAAATTTGGGTATAGTAATTTCATGGGGCTTCTAACCGATTAAAAAAGACTCAGAGATGTTAGGAGAGATAATTATATATAAAACAACCCTAAACTTATAATATACCTAAAATTTGCAGATAATAGGATATTGGAGTTTGCTCAATGTATGCGAAGTTGAAAGGTTTTGAAAGGAATAACATTTAGAAACAGATGTGGAAGACCAAATAAATTTCGTATTTGAACAATACGTTATAAGAACGTAAAAATAAAGTAGGAATGAAATATAATACTACAACTGATTTCATTTCCCTATCGAATTTTTTACATTACTAAAATAATAGCTAAAGAGAATCCAATTTCTAAACTTTCCGATAATACAGAAAATGCAAAACTTCATCTCGTATAATATGAAATAAAGCAGATCAAATGATCGTCAAACCGATAAACAACTGCCATTTTATTTGAAGACTGGGTAAAATATAACCTACGTATAACCATAAAAGCAAATAATACCGACATGGTCTGTTTAAATGGGATGTTTTACTTTAAAGCAATAAAAAGGTATTTTGTGATCGAATAAAATGGCCACTGCAGTATGAAAATAGCAGACGAATTTCATTTATTTCTTTTTTACAATTAAAATATTTATATTTATACTTAATGGAAAGCAAACGGTTAAAAGACTAACAAATTATAACTTTATACTAGGGATATAAGAATTTGATTCACAGTATCCGTAATTAACGGAATATACAGTATTCATACTTTTTTTCATTTTCTACTCAAAAACACATTTTCCTGCGAATAAAAAGTAAATTTTTCTTTAAAACATGCTTACTCTAGATTCAACATAAATCTTCGAAAAAAAAATCCCCAATCGATTTCAAAAGTTAGAAGAAGCAGTTGTCAAGCTAATTACTAACCAGGATCGGGCCAACTTGAATGAGCCCACATAATCAGTATCGGCCTGATTCTTCCAGGAATCATCAATCTCTTCCTTTGGGATCTGTTAATGATAAGAAGTTGTCTATGTTCTTCCTTAATTGATCGTTATTCTCTGTGAACGACAATAATCTTGGGCATTATTGTTGTGCTGTCAGTAGAGATTTCATGTCATTCCAAAGTTTTATCTTTTCTTAAGACTTCAGCGTTCATATAATTAGACTATTTCAATTACTATTCAAAAGGAATTTGAAAGAGGTTAAAATAATTTTGTTTAAATCAAGGTTATGTGAAAAAAAGACATTACAGGTAAAAGTTTATAGACTGTGAAATAAACAAGTAAATGCCATCGATTTTCATTCATTCATTCATTCATTCATTCGTATATAACAGACAAAAATTACACCGATTACGTTTTAACTTAAAGGGCGAAATTATGCCTATTAATTTTTGGTTCTTTCGCCATGAAATGAAAAGAAAGAAAAACATTTTGTTTTCCTTTATGCATTAGTTTTTATTTGCAATAAATAGGTATCCACCTAAAAATGGTACAGATTTTTTTTTATGAGACACTAATATTCCTATTTTAACTACATTTTGACTAAAGGCATTAAGTCCTCTTGTATCATTCATTTTTGCATTATCATAAAGAAAATGGAATACCCGACTTTAAAGGTATACCTCTTTAATAATACCATAAACTGCTGATGATTTTATTTTGCTTAGTCATGATTATCTGCAATAGTTTCCTGGTTCAAGAATTATACCAAGAGATAGTTTTATACTACGACTGGTTTATATTAATTTTCAGAGAACTCCTTTTCTTTCATTTTTTTTGCTTGCAATAATTCTATCGAATATCGATTGGCTAACAAATTAAATAGAGTATGTCATCTTTCCATGATACTTCAAACAAACATCTTTAACTTCTGTTTCAAAGTTTAAGCCATACGTTTTGACATCTGAATAAAATCAAACAATACTACAAAAAAATCAATCACTATAGCGATTTTTTTTTCGCTTCTTTTTTTTTGCCAGAGCATTGGAATGGAAATTTTATCAAGACATATATAACATAAAGAGATACAAAAAGGAACCATACAATAGTTATATCTTCCGCAGTGCCCACACAACTGTCATGTTGAATTTATATGTAATTTTGGAATAAAAATAACCTAATTCCCAGAGTGGTACATCCTGGACGTTCTGCACTTTATAAGCAAAACATATATTAAATTTTATTGACCGTATTTAAGCGGTTTAACAGCTAGCAATGCTAATAATGCTAATATTACACCCCCCCCCCCCACCCACACACACACCTACCCATTAAAAAAGAAAAAAATCTTATAATAAGTATAAAGATATAAAAATATGTTTTATACTGGACTTATAATCTATTTACTTCCTTCTCTTATTCTTATTAGTAAATTTACTAATGAAGTATAAGTAATTTACTTGCTTTTTGCTTTATCTTCCTAACCTACTTGATGGCACTGAAAAAAATCTGACGGCAAAAAATATATATATATGTATTAATAATAAAATTATAAAGAAGACTGTCATGTTTCCCTTCGTTATGTCAAATATATCTAACAGCACTCGGTTTTATTTTGTCATTAAGCAGATGGTGTTTTGAACGCCTTTGTACTTTTAATGATGCCGACTCACTTTTTGATTTTATAACAAAAGTACTCTCTAAGTTTAAATGATTTATATAAATGTAATGAGTGATACGAGAATAGAGAAATTTAGGTTAACATAACATTTCACACAAAATTAAACTATACTTACAAGCCCATGATATATTATAAATAACTCCAGTTTTGCATTTTGTATCACAAGCATGCTTGTACGTGCTTCACAGCATCAGTGACCGATACAAATAAATTGCTGAGCGTTTTATACACTCGCTATATTGATAAAACCCAATATTTTGAACCTTTCAAAGAGCAGAAAAAAAAACATTTTCCCTATGAGTTCCTATTAACCTTTTATGAGGCTCCAGTCGACAACAGTTAACTGCGATATATCAACAGTATTCTCTCTGTTGACTTAGTAATCTATACTGTTTGTCTATTTATAAAAGCAGTTATCAATTAAACAAATTGCATTTTAGTATTAATGTCACAAAAAAAAATCCTTTAATCCCAAAATGAATTTGTAATCATTGGAGACAGATTCAGGCGATGATGAGGTTAATGATAACTGTAGATAACACGAATAGGTAGCCCTGCACGAATTCAACCTACATAGGACTTTGCTCTCTAATATAAATGCCAATGATGATAGGTCATGCGTCTAACTGTGATGATATTTGAACACTTATTTTGTGCATATTTAGTAATGAAATAACCTGCAAAGCTTATGCATTAAAGACCCGTTAATAAGATCACCACGGTTATGTCAAAATCGCGCTTAATTTTAAAGATAGAGTCACTTATGAAATCTTTTTTGACTGGTTAATTAGTGGATTTTTACTGTATATAGCAGAAATGTCTCGGTGTTCAGAATAACCATCCTTGTACATGCTAAACATATTTCAGAAAATGAATTTTAAAGGAACTGACTCACAGATGGGCTGACGATGAATAAAAAAAGAAAATGTTTATACATCTTGAAATTCTTGCTTAATTGTGAAGAACATAATATCTAACTAAGTTACTGACTTCAAAATATGAAGTTTTACACACCTTTATCGGTAGAAATTTTACCCAGTTAGTCATGGGATAGATACTTTTAGTTATAAGATTAATTTTGACGAAACATGGTAACTAGTGTCTGTGGCTCAGTGGTGTAGATTTACCGACCGGAAGGTCATGGGTTCGAATTCTCGATAAATAAAAAAAAACCAGTTTTCATGGTGTATATAAGCATAATATTATGCTTTTTTCGATAGTATATTAACTTCTCTTAAATTTTAAAGAAAAAATGGCTAAATTCTGTGAGTCAGTCGCTTTAAATAAAGAATAGAAATCATAGAAAACATACTATGAATTATAAAATCATTACAAACTGAAATAACTAGAACTGTGTCCATAGGACACGGATGCCCCCACTATGCATAAGTGCTCATAAACAAGAGCATGTATATCCTGTATGTAAGATTTTTTCTGTACATATACCTAAAATGATCTACAGGTAACCTTATGTACATGTTAAATTAAATTACAAATGTAAAATTTATATGTTCAATTATTTATATGGTATATAGTGAAAAAATCAACAAAGGGCCATAATTCTGTTAAATTTGGTCACAGCAAAAATTCCTTCCTTTACTTCCATCTACACATTAAGGTTGTTTATCCCTGGAAGTTTAAGCAAAATCTGCCATCCGGTTTAAGAGGAGTTGCGTTCACAAAATTTCTATATGGTATAAAGTGAAAAAATTAACCAAGGGCCATAATTCTGTTAAATTTGGTCGCAGCAAAAATTCCTTCCTTTACTACCATCTACACATTAAGGTTGTTCATCCCTGGAAGTTTAAGCAAAATCTGCCATCCGGTTTAAGAGGGGTTGCGTTCACAAAATTTCTACATAGTATATAGTGAAAAATCAACAAAGGGCCATAATTCTGTTAAATTTGGTCGCAGCAAAAATTCCTTCCTTTACTACCATCTACACATTAAGGTTGTTCATCCCTGGAAGTTTAAGCAAAATCTGCCATCCGGTTTAAGAGGAGTTGCGTTCACAAGATTTCGGACAGACGTACGGACGGACGGACAAGTGCAACGATATATGCTCCCCACTTTGTTGTGGCAAAAAAATTGTTTATTAAATTAGTTGCTCCAACATTCGTTTACGTTCCTTTTTTTCAACATTTTATCAATTATTTTCTGTCTTATTTAGCGGATTGTGTCTTTTTTCGTTCATACACGTTTCGTCTAAACTCAGTTTAACATTGACATGCAATAATTTCGTTTCACAATACTGTATATCAAATAGTAATTATTCACTTAAGTTAACACGGCAAATCAGTACTTAAAACAAATATAACTCGGAAATTTATAAATCATGATTTGTTCTTAAAGCTTCAAATCCAACAGATTTTAAACTTAAATCGAATTGACTTGAAGTTCTGATTCTGTTTCTACATAACATTACAAAATACCGTAGAAATTATTTTAGTTTCATTTATGTGATACTTGTAAGAGCTTAGAATTACAGTCAATGCTTTTTTTACACTATTTACAAATTACAGTTTTATTCCACTATAACGCTTTTTACGATCTTAAAAAAAATTGTCGGAGGTACTGGATATTAAGACTTTGCAATAGTAACTCAGCAAAGGTTTGCGTCTGTGCGTGCGTGCGTGCGTGCGTGTGATCCAGAGTGACGACTATGTACAGCAGTTAGATGAGAATGTATATTGAGCTTCAAGATAACATAGATTGTTATACGAGGAGCATTTCTTTCTTAATGAGTTTCAATGTATATTGATGAAACTTACTTAAAATGCACGTACGAATATATTGAATAAGTGCAAAAAACTCCAAGCGTTATAATTATGTTGTATGTAACAAATTTAATTTTTGTGGGTTAATAAAAATAGTTTCGATAAAGTAGTGATTTACAAACTCATCAAAAAATCATAGTTATAGTTTTAATAAAACTCAAAATATGAAATTGAAGCAAAGAATAATAATAATAATGTTTGAGATTGGATGGCCCCAATACTCTTGTGTGCGTGAACGTATCAAATTGAAAGAAATATATTTGTATGAACATCAATATAATATGGTTCTTTTACGTTATATCCACGTGGGAATCATTCAACAAGAGCAATTTCTTATAGTATTCTATTACTTAGTGAATAAGCATACACGAATGTACCATGAAGTAGCTGAATGGTATAGTTGTATTGTCATAAAACAGTTACTGCATGATGATGTCGGGGAATATCACAGTTTATGGATCTAACAATGTGATATTCGGCCTCGGTAAATATTTCATTAACCTAGACTGGGGTATTCGTCTCAATATCACATTATCTGAATATAGACATAAATGACTAAAGAGCACATAAACTATTCAACAAACTTGCATTCTATTAGAAACACGATACGACATGGAAGGTTAGGGCAAATGAAACTTGATAGAGATTTGTCATAACAAAGCTAATGTATAACTGAGCAAGATTTCAAGATCTTTAGTTTGACCTTGCTTAAAACGTATTCATATAGAAGTTACTCTAACACACGTATGTTTTTTTTTCATTGACAGAAGGAAAGAAAGCACTTTCTTTTATGAATTCCGCTACGGAAATCTGAGCGTTACCAGAAAAACTGACTGTATGTTATATACTACTGACACATAAACTTTTTCACAGAGAAACAGACACTAAATTGAACGTCATGATTGTCCAAGTTTTTTTTTCATGCAAATAAAAACAGTTTAGCCGGAGCTAAAGGTCTTCTTCCTGTTATAACGTTTTTGCACTTGAACAATAGCCTCGTGATAAGAATAACCGAAGCGATACTGTGCAATCGTCTCGTTGAACGTTTACATTCCTTGTTTAATGCTCTTTGAAAGTGTCTTTAAAATATCAACAGATTTCCTATGTTCTAATGCAAAAAAGCCATGTAAATGCAATTTTTATATATTTAAAATGGTAACACTATATCTTGATTTCGGTTACAATTTCTCGATTCCTATATTCTTGTAAATCAATGTTGCATTTGAGGCATGCCTTTAAATATTTTGATTTAATTATATTAATAGGCCAATTCTTAAGGAAAAGAAACTGCGAATTCAGCGACAATATCTGTTATGCCAGGATATTCCTAACGCCTTGGAAAGCCGTGTTGTGCACGATCTTATTGTGATACAAACATAGCCTAATTCTGTGTTGCCCTAGGATTATTCTGTTTGGTTTTGTATTAGCTATTGCCATTTACTGGCTCGTTTATTTCCAAAAGCAAATACGACAGTTCATTAAAAATCGCTGTGAATTTCTATAATAAAGTCTCTTTTTGTAGAAATAAGAAGTTAAATTCCTGCATAACTATCGCCATTTTCACGAAATATAATATGATTATTATTTTAAAAAACTAAAATTGAAAGAAAGAGACTAAAAGTGTAGGAAATTCAATAAACAATAAAATGTCAGGCAAACAATACACCATGGCAAGATTATCGAGTAACTGTTATTGTCAAACTCGATTTCAAATTTGTTGAATAGAAATTGATACTAGTTAGATATTTTACGATATTGCACTTTGAGGTTCCGAAAGGGAACGGATGTGGTCCAGTGGTAAAGCGCTGGACCAGTAAACCAGGGGTCCCGAGTTCTATCCCCCGCTCCTCCACTAACATTACTAATAGTCTTTCGGATGAGACGTTAAACCGAGGTCCAATGTATCAGTGCATGCAAAAGAACCAGGGCTGTCTCTGGAATGGGATGCTTTCTGTATCTTGCACTAGCCATAAAATAATTAATCTCTTCAGGGGGCGTCGGTTATATGGACAACCAGTACCGACGATAAATAAACTCAAAAAGATAGAGATAGGTTCTGAAATGCATTTTCTAACCCTGAAGGAGACTGCTTTCTCTTGTACTTCAATATTGAACGTTGGAGTTAATCTTAACCTAATTAAAGCGATGACGGAAAAGCAAGGGCGATATTTCTGGACTATAAACATTAATTTAGTCTTAATTCACAACGTTGTTATTAAAAAAGTAAAATAAATAATATCTGACAACATACTTCACAAACTCAAGATCTATATATCAGTCTAATGACCCTGATCATAAGACCAGCCAAAAAGTGGCCTTGTTTCGTCTTTTCTCTTCGACCTTAAATGATATAAAATTCCCTAGTTAAATTGCGTCCCAAAGCTAAAATAGTCACTCCAAGCTGTAATTACATGCCTAAAATATTTCCTGAAATCTCCACGAAGAATGTTTTTTTTTCTTCAATTCTTTTTTTATTTATTTTTTTCTATTAATTATTCTTTTTTAAATTAAAGCTTGCTTTAGGGAAAAATACTACATGACTTGTACAGTATTCATCGACATATTTATCTATTTGATAACACCACCTTCCCACCCCCCACAAAAAAAATAAAAACAACAAAAACACGCTTTTGTCGCCCTTGGATACATTGTTAGAATAACTAAAAGGTAAACAAGAGCCTGCTGATAATAACAGCATGCTAGTCTAAATACAAAAAGGGGCATAACTCCACTAAATATGATCTTGACATAAAGATTTTTGCACCATCATGACCCTGTTGTCATAAGTAATATAATTTGAAAGTTTGATGAAGAAATGTTAAGAAATGGAAAAGTTATAAAAACGTTAAGTTTTCGTGATGGACGGACTGATGGACAGACGTACAAAGCGATCTCTATGTCGTAAGCGGTACGATTGTAAGCATAACAATTGGAAAGTTTGACAAAGAAATATTAAGAAATGACATAGTTATTGAAAATGTTAAGTTTTCGTGACAAAATCCAAGTACAAAGTACAAAAAGGGGCATAACTGTGTCATATGTGTCTTTGACATAAACATTTTGGCAGCATCACGACCCTGTTGTCGCAAGCAATATAATTTGAAGGTCTGATGAGGAAATGTTTAGAAATGGCAACGTTATTGCCAACGTTAAGTTTTTGTGACAAAATCTAAGTAAAAAAAGGGGCATAACTCTGTCAAATGTGACCTTGACCTAAAGATTTTGGCATCATCATGACCCTGTTGTCATAAGCAATATAATTTGAAAGTTTGATGAGGAAATGTTAAAAAATGGCAAAGCTATAGCCAGCGTTAAGTTTTCGTGACGGACGGACGGATAGACGGACAAAGCGATCCCTATGTATCACCGTTTCTTCGAAAGGACGACACACACAAAAAAACATTTAGAAAAATAAATGACGTAACCTCCAGCAAAATATTTACGTTTATGGTAAACTATATTTTAGTGACAAATCTCAGTCTGTAGTTTGCTAGCTCTGACGACAGCTACACTTGATATCTTGTAACAGTAATTGCGAATGGAGAACCGTCGTCTTTCTCTGTAGACTTAAAATAAATGTCATCAATTATTGTCAAGCTATGACGCAATATGTCTTGTATGTGGTGGTGGATGCTGACAGTAGTTCTTCCAAACGAAGAAAAAACATTTATCGGAAACAGTTCGGAGTTTTTATACGAAATGCATTAAGTGTACGGTTACATTTTTAAAAGTTTCTGTTGCAACAATTTCAATCATCAACACAAATTATCATACAGTGTGAACGATATTAGTTACCTCGTTTGAATTATGAATTAATCCTTTCAATGTAGTGACTTACTGTACAAATGTATGTCTTTGAAAAGCAAATACCAATCATTTAGCTAAGTATTCATCTTCTCAAAATGGATTCCTAAACATTAAAATTGCGGTGTTCCAGTTACTTCCTTCACTCCCATAGTCTTCTAGCAGTTCACTGTTTGTTCCTTTGGTTACTCAGCGGATGACTTGGACGTTTTCACCGGAAATTATAAATAAAGAAACCTTTTGTTCATCTGTTTATAAGAAACAAATATCCTTGCCAAAAAGTCTTAGATTATTTGAGAATTGTTTATATTTGACATGTGTTGGAAGGTATATGATCTATAAATGATATAACAAGATTTTAAACAGCTGTACTGATTTAATAATAAAGCTACTGTTTACAGTAAAAAAGTATAATTATATATCTTTTTTGTAGAAGTTTTCGCAGGATAATTAGGAAATTTCATAAGATGTTTTTCTTTCTTTCTTTTTTTTTGTGTGCAGATCTAAAAGTAACAAGTACAAATACACTTAGATACTGAGCTGGTATTTGTAAAATACTTATAATATATTTTAATAAGTTTTATATTTTACTACTGTAGTACAAACGACTCAATTAAAAGCAAAACTGTGTTCTTTGTTTTACTCTAACGTTGAATGACTGATGACGTAAGACCGGAATGTAAGAACATCAAGCGTTAACATCAGACGGACTTTTGCAGGAATTAATGTTATTTAAACCAGAAACTCTGATAAAAAATCCCAACAAGGTTATAGTTCCCATGCTTCTGCCTGGTAATTCTATATAAAAATACCATCGTGAATTCAATCCCCAGTTCATCCTCTTACACAAATAATTTTTAATTGTGGGGCATGGGACATTAAACTTAGATTTCAGGCATCGATCCTATACAGTTAGCATGATTAAGTATCCGGGATATCTCTTGAACAGAATGTTTTTGTACAGTGCACTACTCTGAAAAAAACCTTAAGGAATTAAACACTTTGGAGGGTGTCTGAAATATTTTTACGGCAATGTCTGTTTAGGTAACTGAAACATCAACATAGCACCTACGACAGAGTCTGACACCAGCTTTTCTCTCTACAGAAACACATGGTCATGCATATCTCGATATAAAATGTCATTAGGTATAAAACATATGTAAATGTTGTTAAAGAACTAAATCCCGAATGTAATAAAAGCAAGTGTATGTAACATATGAATATTCGTAGCGACCCAATAGACACTAAATCGAATGTCATTACTGCCCAGGTTTATTCATATCTAACAAATTCAGTCTAGCCGATGCTTAATGTCTTCCTATAACAACATTTTGCACTTGAATAATAGCCACATGATCAGCATAACTGCACTAATAATGGTCTCTTTATATGTTCATGTGATACGTTAACTGCTATTTGAAGGTGTCTTTTTATGTCATTTTTTTATGTCTTTTTATTTTTGTCTTTTTAACAAACTTATAGATTCTGCAGTCTTTTACGTTATTGATCTTCAGTGAAAGGGTACCTATATTCCTGTGAATTCATGGTATTGTTGTACAATACAGTCCCTGTTTTCACGCACCTAATATTGAATAGAAACCCGCCAACTGTTTAAACCTCTGCAAAAATATATTCCATAATTTTTGATATTGTAGATGATTTGGAAAGCCGCTCTTACACAGCCTGTCTCGTTAAAACATTTTGAACCCCGTTTATTTCGTATGTTTATATTCTAATAGTTCGTCAATTATATATATTGTAGACACGAAGTAGAGCAGAAAAACGATCTATAGTAGTAACAACATTGTATTTATGTTACATGCATATACTAGTAACTCTCTGAAGCTTCTGTCAGCTCAAGTGAAAACATTTTGTATCAGAAACCCAAGGTCATAAATAATGATGGACCAATTCGGATAAATCCTTCGAATATGGATACAATATCAACAAAATTGAATATCAATTATCATGTACATTATCAGACTACTGTCGATATCTATCTCCTCGAACAAAAAAGTTTAGATATTGAAACTGAGGCACCACAATACTTCTTTCTCTCATACATCCGCCTTGTAGAAGTTTTGTTCCAGTGATTACTAAGCGGGTCACCTAGACATATATACAATGGCACCACCGGCCTTTAAGAAATTAGTTTGCATGCCAAAAATCTTAGGTGTTTACAAAACTGTTTATAATTTGCCTGTTCCTGAAACTATATGATATATTTAGGATCTTGCAAGATATAAAACAACTGTGCTGTTTATAAAATAATTATTATTGCAGTGCATTGTTAAAAGAAAGAAAGAAAAACACATAATTATGATAGATTACGTATCGAGAGGTCGATGCGAAAGTTAACACACATAAGGAAGAGATAGAACAGGATTTTTGTTCTAACTCACGCGATACATGTTTTTTTCACATGAAGTATTTCGCAGAATATTGTAGAACTAGTCCGATTTTTTTCCAGAACGAAAGTCTGCAAAGTAGTTGAAGAACTCACGTTTCCTTTTAAATTGTGGAGAATGAAAGCCTTTAACGTTAGTTCATTTTAATTACTACTCTACGGTTTTTTTATTTATTGTACTTTTAAAAATAATAAAGCTTTCTCAAGACTGACCTAATGCTCAATGTTTAAATATGGAAGTCAAATAAGCGAATTGCAGATCTGAATCTACAACGTATACGGGTATTACACACGTTCACACAATTGTTTTGGTAGCATACTTGAAAACTGAAATGATTTATTTATTATACAGCTTCATAGATAATTTTCCTCTTAAGCGTCGCAGAACCCTGTTGTGACTTGTTTTGTTTATTACTCTAATATAAGTTGCAGCGTGTGATTTGCGAGAATTTATAAACAGAAGTATTAAAAACATATTGTCCGTTAAGAACAAGAAAATAAACACGAAGCAAATTTTTTTGTTCTACTTATTTTATGCTCAAACGGCTGATGATGACATATGAGATAAAAAAAAGTTAAGAATTCTAATTAACGTCTGAAGGATTTTAACAGATATCATCAGAGAGTTCCTTTAGGATCTAAAATAAAGAAAAACAATCTATCTTCTCGCAAATATCATCATATTTATACTTTGAAACATAAGTGAACATTTCCGTATGAACTTGTACAAAACATAAGTAATTGTGAAATGTATTATTGAAAACACATTGCATTGATAGGTATTCTTTGATCTTATCAAGAAAAACGTCTGTAGGCAATCGAGCTTGACAAAATATGAACGGATCCTTGACATTCTAAACATTATCGTTTTGTATATTTATTGCGTGTACTTTCGCCAAACACATTTTGAGTATAAAACTGTTAATTACAGACACGGGTCAAGTGCCATATCTGTCACAATGTTCAAAACCAACCTAGTTGGACTAAGTATCTTATTTTTATCTCATTTTCAACTATCCAGATGATTCATAACGTGAACTCAATGTCACGTCATGTCCTTTTTTAAGAGGCCCGTGGTTCATTAACGTCCAGTTACGTGTCTCATACAATACCAACCATTTTTTGTTCTAGAACAGATCTGGTGAGAAGATATTTAGATCGTTCTTAAAATTGATCTAGTGTAAATTTCAAGTGAGCAACTGGTTTATATAGAAGAAATGATAATATGTCTGGTCCTGTTGCAGAAAGCTTGACGTAGATATTGAAATCACGATCCAATGTATGTACGTCAGTGGGTGCGCGTGTGCTTTGAATCTTGCACAAACCGTAACTGTATCATGACATATGAGATTCTGAGACAAATTTGCACTAACATTTACTATGGTAAAATGTAGTGTGTCGTATAAAACAAGGTCTCGAATTCAACTTTCAAAATCACAGACGCTTTTTTTTTAGCGTACACGTGAGAGAGTGTAAGAATTAGATAATTTGCTAGGGGTTACAGTCACACAATTATATCAATGTCTGAAAAAGTGCATTTTAGCTTGTCCGCGCCACGGTTAAAAAGAGCTAAAAGGGATTTGAATAACTTGCGTACCTTGGCGAAATTTAACTGCGAAATATGTTCGTCCTATATTGGACAAGAACCACTTTCACGCACTCTTCAATATTTAATGTCGGCGTGCCTGTAACATAATTAAAATGCTGAAGTGAAATTCTAATTTGATTTTTAAGGTTTGACATTTTCTGGTGGTGCAAAAAATATTCGCTTTTCTTTGGAAATAAGACGAAAAATTCGGAACATGGTATCACAGACTGAATGCTAAATGTCAGTCTTACACTTGCTAAAGTTCATACTCTACTCAAGCACATTTTATTGAACGAAAATTATCAGCACGTATATGCGTACCTTTAGATTCAGATAAGCCAATAAACATGAACAGGAATATTCCAGGAGTATTTTACGATAAAATAAGTACTTTCATACATCAGTCTCCAAACTTTCTTTACACATTATTCGTTTCTGGACAAATGGTGTGCAAAAACTCATATCTTTATAATTTTTTAATCTTGTGTATTTCCTCAACTGGCACAGCTTGTCTAAATTGAGCAACTCTGGGACGTGTATCTGATCAGCACACAGTGACATAACAATTCTTTTCAAAATTTGCCCTTTGTCATTCAGTGGTAGAATAATGTGATCTTAGTAGACTTGTCATGATTGTCATAAATGAATCTTTCTTAAGTCGTGATGCCCGCTGGTATTGGCTCATACGTACATTAATTCCTGGGATTTACAGAAGCTTACAGGAAACAATTCCAACATTTGATTCATATGACGTCCTTAACATATTGGAGGCATCGAAAAGCAGAGAGCTAATGGGACTAATAAGCATATATTTTTATACTTATTAGAAGAAATGTGATAATTTCATCGACAAATAAAGTATGTCATGTATTATATTCATTGTTTCACTTTTAATGGTGATTTTCAAAAAATCAGAATCCATTATTTAATATAATTACTTTAATATAAACCTTATTTAATCATGTTAATAGACATTCCAGTAACACGAAGCAAGACATAGTAATGTTTTACAAAATACAAATTGGAAATTAGTCAGCTATTTCACTTAAAAATTAGCCAATTATAAAAAAAAACACCGTGTATGTAAGCAACATTTTTTTATAATTTTATTTATATATAAAAATAGACCACATCATGATCTCTCTTTTTTAATTCGACACTGTTCCTATATTGCTATACTCTTGATCACCGAAGCATATTTGAGTTTGTATTAAACATGTTAAAACCTTCTGACAGTTCGAACTCGATCTATTAAGACCAAATTAACACCAGTTGAACCTTGTTTGTAGATTAACTAGAAAAAGTTTATTACATTTTTAATAATACTGTTTCAAAAGAATAAAATGTCCTCTTATATCGAATTCAACTCTGCGCTCAACCAATACAGTGCAGGAGACTACACTAAATATAAGCCTTAATGTTACAATTATGGTATGTGTTATATGTTCTAATAGGAAAACTAAAACTTTTCTTTCAGCCTTAAATCAATCAAATATAAACAAGCAAAAACAATCATAAAAGAGCTCTTCCAAAAACAACAGGGTCAATGGCCCTAAAGGGGTCACCTGGGTTCAAAGATGAAAGAAATTATTATGAATGTAATAATGCACATCACATAAAATGGACCAATGCAGAAACAAAAAGTAGGTCAGTAGGTCAAAATATAGGTCATGAGATGACATTTTTGAAATCGGAACGAAAAGCTGTACACACAGTCCAAATTTCATTGCCGTAGCTTTAAAACAAAAAAGTAGGTCAGTAGATCAGAATATATGACATGCTATGACGTTTTTGAAATCGGAACAAAAAACTGTACACATGGTCCAAACTTCATTGCCATAGCTCCAAAAACAAAAAAGTAGGTCAAAACTATAGGTCAAGGAATAATATTTTTGAAATCATCTTGAAAAACTGTAAAATTGGTCCAAATTTATTGCCATAGCGAAAAACTTAAAAAATGAGAACAAACATTTTTGGGCGGGGGGATGCCCCCAGAGGAGGGGGATGACCCCAGTGTGGCCACAGTGCATACTACCAAATATCTAAGCTCCAGGCCTTGCAGTTTGTGACAAGAAGATTTTTAAAGTGTTTTGTTATATAACTCTATGTAAAACATATGACCCTTGGGCGGGGCCAGTTTTGACCAATCTTGGTAAAGATCTACTAGACAATGCTCAACACCAAATATCTAAGCTCCATTCCTTAGAGTTTCTTACAAGAAGATTTTTAAAGTTTTCCTTGAATAACTCTATGTAAATCAAGTAACCCCAGGGTCATAATTTGAACAATCTTTGTAGAGGTCCACTAGATGATGCCTCATACCAAATATCAAAGCTCCAGGCCTTGCAGTTTCTGACAAGAAGATTTTTAAAGACTTTACTATATAACTCTATGTAAACAATGTGACCCCTTGGGCGGAGCCAATTTTGACCCAGGGGCCATGATTTGAACAATCTTGGTAGAGGTCTAATAGACAATGCTCAACACAAAATATCTAAGCTCCATGCCGTGCAGTTTCTGACAAGAAGAGTTTTAAAGTTTTTTCCTATATAACTCTATGTAAAACATGTGACCCCTGGGGCGGGGCCAGTTTTGACTCAAGGGCCATGATTTGAACAATCTTGGTATAGGTCTACTAGACAATGCTGCATACCAAATATCTAAGCTCCAAGATATAAAGAAAAAATGAAAGCCATACGGGAGAAAAGTTTTTCAAACGACATCAAAAAGTCTACAGTGAAAATAATGTCAGATGTGACTCAGTAGTAAGAGTATATTAGTATTGGGAGATATTTCAAACGCAATCATAAATCCACAGTATCAATAATTGCCGGAGTGACTCAGCAGTAAAAGTACCTTTGTGTTGGGAGATATTTCAAACGCGAAAATATAGTTCAATTACAAAGTTGTAGGAGTTGCGCAAAGAAGCACGACTGAGTAAAATTTAAGTGCAATTACTTCGCGAAAATGATTGAATCGCAAAGCCGGAGTATATGCGCAGCAACACTTGTGCGAAACTGCAGAAGAAATATAGGAAGAGTTTTGCACAGGTGCAATATTAAGTAAAATTTAACAAAGGGCAATAACTATGCATGAATAATCCAATTCCAAAAGCCTGATAATATGCACTGTGGCACTTGATAATGATCATTCTATGAACATTTGGTGAATATTATAATTATGTGAATTGAAGAAGCAATTTAAACATTAAATTTAACAAAGGGCATACATTATGCCAACAATAACCGAATTGCTAAAGCCTGACAATATGCATTTTGGCACTTGATAATGATCATTCTATGAATGTTTGATGAACATCATATGAGAATTATAGAAGGAGTTATATATAGAAACAAGTTTAAGTAAAATTCTCATAGGACAATAACTATGCAAAAGAAATCAAATGGGAAAACCCGGAATATATGCGCTGTGACACTTGATAATGATTATTCTCTGAAAGTTTGGTTGAACTCGCATGGGAAATGTTGGAGAAGTTGCGCACACAAGAAATATTGTTATATTATACAAAGGCCAATTACTCCGCCAAAATTTTTTGAACCGCAAAAGCCGGAGTATATGCACAGCAGCACTTGATAACAATTATTGTATGAGAGTTTGGTGTAAATCAAATGAGAAACGTAGTAGGAGTTATCCACAGAATATGAGACGGACGGACGGAGGAAATAACGGAGGGATAGTGCGACGTCCATAATGTCACCCTTCGGAGACATAAAAAGAAAACATGGTAGCATTTTAAGATGTGCTTATATTGACCTTAAATATAACATCATGGCCATGGCAGTTGCAGTATTAATAGATGAAAATTTAAGCATACTTAGGTGTTCCTGTGACAACATTTTCCACTTTAGTAACAGACAGATAAATGCGGATAATTACCAACTAATGAGCTTAATGTTACAATGGTCTTTTGACAAATATGTGGTGCAACTATACCTTTTGAGTTCCGAGAACTTGTCTTATCAAAAACAATTATTTTAATTTTCTTTCCAGTTTTACAAGAAACAATTTCTAGTATTTTGTGTTTCGAAACACTACAGTCGGGAGTGAACTTGTTAAAATTAATGCTTTATTCGTGTTTCTGTATTTTTTTAAATTAGCTTAAAACAAATACATACCATAGAAATAATATCATATAGGGGTCAAGGTAAAAACATGGATATCGTTGGAAACGATGGATGATCCCCAAAAGAATACAAGAGCGTAAAAAAGTGTGCAGTTGAGGAAGGTGTAGAGAGAAGGAGTTGTTTTTGTCTCAGGATGAAGAGGTCTGGGTGGGAAATATTATGAAACTATGGTTGAAAATTAATGACAGTAATTGAGGGGTGTGGGCTCATTTTATAGGGGGTGATAACGTATTATATAATGAGGTAAATGTTGAAACAGAATTTGTTAAATGTTTAAATTATAATAAAGTTGTTTGGCACTCTTAATCTTTACAAAAGTAGCAAATACATTCCCCCGTATTTCTATATAGAAACTGCAAAGCATTGTCACACCAAACCAGGCCAATTTTAGATAATAACATCCTCTCTTTTGAAGAATTATAATAGAACTGACGTAAGATAAAAAAATGTCCTAGTCATGTATCTTCTAAGACATTTATAATCATTTAATGTTTGGAGTTTTACGCGCCACAAGTCTAAAATGTTTCTTTTTTTTTGCTTAATCAGGGGGCATAACTCTGCCGATCTCCAAGAACTGACAACTATTCTTAGAACGTTCCATGGCTCTAGCAGTCAAACATTTGGAGCTAAACGCGAAACAAGTCTAAAAAGGCTATACGTTTTCAGTTACACGCGACACCGGTCTACGTACGGACAGTGCGGCAGCGGGACAGCCTGACAGTCGGACGGCCTGACAAGAGCAAATCTACATGACCCCAAAAAGTGGTCTGGGCACAAAAAATCGGGATAATGTATGTATGTTCCTCGAATTAAACTGCTGTAACCTTGTTATACCACTCATACTGTCAGTGAGTAGCACTTCTTGAAACACAATATCCTCGCTTATCTGTTCCACTAAAATATCAAAATACATCCACGAAGAAATTTCCACCAGACTATATCTCAAAATATATTGTACTAATTTGTTGAAATTTTACAAAATGGTAGCATACAGTGATGGAAACAAATACTCCCCCTCGTTTAGTATTATTTGTACATTTCCAATGAAACCTTCGATAAATTCCACTCGGTGGTTGCTGAGAAATAATCTGGACAAAAATTCGATTAAAATGCATGAAATAGGCATAACTTTGTGAAAAATCAGTGAACCAGAACATGCTGCTCCTATGCACAGCTCCTCTAAGTAGATAAGCTTCCTATCAAGTTTCCATGAATTCCAGCAAGTGGTTGCTAAGAAACCGTTCGGAAAAATTTCGGGACGGACGGAAGAACAAACTGACGCAAAGGCGACTATGTGAGTTCAAGTTGGGAAGCAAAAAATATATGCCACTTGGAGGATTTCTTTTGGATTTTTGTGTGCAAACGTACTAAATGTGTTTAGTAATAAATGAGATTTGGCCAAGTATTTTTGACAATTGGACCATCGAGGTCAAAGTCATTCAGGGGTCAAGGTCATACAAAAATATGTCAGTTGGTAGATCTTGTCTAAAGGGGTATTGCGGTGAAGTATTAAGAAATCCATTTACTAATTTTATGGGCAATGTTAAAGGTTTTTGACAATCAGGCCTTTGAGATCAAGGTCATGGTCAAGGTCAAACAGCTGTACAATAGTGGAAAGGCCTGCTCCAAATGGGTGCTTTGTCCAAGTATAAAGTAAATCAATTTACTGATAAGGAAGTTATGAGCAATGTTAAAGTATTTGGATGGAATGACGAACTAACTAACGGACTGATAGACGAACATTTCAAAACCTAAAATGCATATGCCATAATTTGTCATATTATCAGGTAAAATACAAACTGTGATTGTGCATCTGTAATTATTTTTTTGAAAATAACTTTGACCAAACAATGTCTCAGATACTGATTTTCATCAAATAAACAGGAAATAACAAAAACAAAAAAAATATTCGAAAAACATTCGCACTTATTCAAAAACGAAGATTCAGGAAACATTTTTATTTCATTATTTCTATAATAAAGATAAATTGCAAAATGTGTCGTCCTTGCCGAATACAAGAGACATTTATTTAGGAGATAATTCAGACGCGATGAAATGTTATGGGTGATATAAAACTCCAGTTATTGAGCGGAAACGGTTTACACACTTTGGACCCCTGTGACCTTGACCTTTGACTTACTGATCTAAAATCAATAGAATTCTTCTACTCAATAAGGGCAATCACCCTGTGAAGTTTGAAGGCTCTGGGTGAAATAGAACTCTAGTTATTGTTTGGAAACGGTTTTCACTCTTTGGGCCCCTTAGACCTAGACCTTTGACCTATTGACCCCATAATTAATAGGGTTCTTCTACCTAATAAGAGCAATCACTGCATCAAGTTTGAACGCTCTGGGTTAAACGGTAGTCCAGATAGTGAGCGGAAACGAAGTGTGACAGACGGGCAGGGCAAAAACAATATGTTTCCCACAGAGGAAGGGGGGCATAAATATAGATAGGTAGTAGCTGATGAAAGTTATCTATGATGCACTAAAAGCAATTCAGGCAAACATAATAATGCTACTTAAAATTCATAGTAGTCCTGCTCGAAGTGCAAATACGACAAGGCTTCTTGCCCGTCACTGTAGTCGACTCGCCTGGTAAATGTCAGTGACAATACTAGGTACGATGACTCAACGGTAGACAACTCCCTGTCATCAACGGCAATGACCTCTGGAGAGAAGACATCCGAGTTCGATGGAATTGAAACATATAGGGACGTCCTGTAGTACTGACGTCACACTAGTCGACGAAGAATCTGGAGATGAGATATCAGAATACTGCATCACTGGCGATCGAGCGGTATCACTATGACACAAAAGCACATCCTGTGGTACTGACTTCACATTAGATAACGTAACTGGAGAAGAGGCACATGAGTATGATCACACTTCCGATAGATCGGTATCACTAGGAACACCCTGTGGGAGAGTCGTCACACTAAATGACATAACTGAAGAAGAGACACAAGAGTATGAGTACACTTGCGTTGGATCGTTATCACTAGGAACATCCCGAGGCGATGACGTCACATTAAATGACGTAACTGGAGAAGAGACACCAGAGTATGAGCACACCTGCGATGAATCTGAATCACAAGGAGCATCCTTTGGCGATGACGTCACATTGACTGATGACTTATCTGAAGGCGGCGAGACCACATGCTCCACGTGTCAAAACCACTGACTTGTCAAGTCCCGTATTGGATCTGTGCTCGCCAAGAAGGTTTAGAATGTCTTCATCTGAACTTACTTCATCAAAATACCCCATAGCCTTAGGTATCACACTCCGGCGTTCGGCTGTGATTGCCTACTGACTGGCATATGTTGTAGGCAATTAATAAATATTGGTTAAATGCTTGAATACATAACTCCTTCGTATGAAGTTTGCATTGCAGTTGTGTTGCGAACACAGCAAAAAGTCAATTCCACTATGTTGTTCACGTTCATATCTTTTTAAATTTCTTGCGTACTTGTACGACTTACCACAAATGTCACAAATGTTCATTTCTATTTTTTTCACACAATAGCGTACGATAGGTAATTTTCAAGCAAACGTTTTATAAAGAATCATATGGCTATTGAAATGACCGATTATATACTGCTTGTGCACATGTAAACTCATTGTTACTGCGGTCAGTAATTGATACAAAAACGAAATGCACAAGGAACTTGTGTGTCGCTGTTAAGCTATTACGCCGTTTATAGTGACCTTACTCCGCTCATGTGGCTATGCTCCGTTGAGTTTAGTTTACATCCGACACTTTTAAAATTTCGCGGTAACGATGATATCCACCAAGAAAAAATCTGTATTTTGTCTGTACCGGTTTACAATTGAATTTGTTTGATTTTCTCCACAGCTTTCTTCGCTGCTTGCCCATTACTTAATCACACTGCATTTCATTTTCACTCGTTGGGTTATTTGATGCCTTTATGGCAATTTGTTTCCGTTAAAATTTCCCATTTCGAGTTTTGGTAACTTTACAGAACTAACATTGAATTATTTCTTATCAGGTCGGCTGCGAAAAGTTCTCTCTCCATTTGTATTTCACCCTCAAGTTATTGCTGGATTTCGCAGTTAGAACCACTGTATTTTCTTCCAAGATACTTGAACTCAACTTTTAACTGAATTCCTATAGTGGAGCACACATATTTGTCACATCAGAGAGTACCTTGGAATCTCCATCGATGATGCACGTGTTTGTTCATCCCCATCAACTAAAGCGCCAATTACTTTATTAGATTGTGATTCTAATTTCGTAGCATACAATTGCAACTTCGTAAGACTTACGTTGATTTTGTAAATTATATCCTTTAAATCAACTTTTGACACATTCAAATTTAGAAGCGTCGCAGAATCACTTAATTCCTTTTGTAACACGTGAAGGTATCTAGTCCTGTCACCTTTCAAGTAACTCACTTGGGCAGCCATCTTGAATTTCTTTTTACTATGCACTTTTCACTAATAAATCAACTTTTCACTTTATGAACGGTCCTTCCCGAGTTCCGGCACCACACTGCAAACTTAGCTTATAAGTCAGCAAGCTATGAAGAATTACAACACATCAATCTTTTTCTGTGTCTTTATTTTTACTTTTACTTACCAGTTAACACATTTGAGAAAGCAATAACTTTAACTCATATTAATGTAAGTCCATATGGTAACATAAACCTTTTTTCTCTCAGCTCATATATTCGCATGACAATGCTTATATAGTAGCCTATTTTCAGGAAAAAATCGTGCATAAAAGACCCGTCAAAATCATTAACAAAAAGCGGAGTAAAATATATAACAGGGAGAGTAATAACAGACTTAAACTTAAGTTACATATCTAACGGGGTAATGTTACTTATTATACAATTATCGGAGCAGCGTAAAATATAATAGCGGAGAAACCTATTAGTATTTGTGAGAATGTTTACCTTGGAACACGGTTTTACATGTTTTTCTTGAAATTGAATATTGACAAAAAAGGAAAAATAAAATACATCAAATATTTTAAACATAGTACCCAACGATAACAGGTAGAGAGGCGTTTTAGAAAATCAAATATTAACAGCTAAACCTCTTTGTTTAAAAGCTTTAATACAAAACAATGCCAGTCTATGAAGTGTACCTTTTTAGATGAGTTTACTAAGTCTATAAATTTTTGCATGTTTGGCCTATTTGTATAGAACCTGGATATATACGTTTGTCTTAATGCTTGATAATACGGGCACACAAGGATGAAATGAAATTCGTCTTCTATATCATTCAGATTGCAAAGAGTACATTTTCTATCATTTCTAGGAATATTTCTATGTCTGCCAGTTTCAACAAATAAATTATGTGACGAAAGTCTTATTTTAGCTAGAACATTTCTAAACTTTGAGTTCTCAACAATATTTAGATAATCAGATCTCTCAAAAGAATTTTTTAATTCCTTGTAAATATAAAGAGAAGAGCATTGTTCAATTCCTATTCTCCAATCTAACACGTACAAATCCCTTAATCTATTTTTTAATACAGGTAAAAAACTATTTATTTTTACTGACGATGGGAATAACCAAACATCGGCAAACCCTGACTTCTGTAATAGATCTTTTACTTTAAAAGACCAAGACGTTTTATCACTTTTTGTTTCAACATCTAACCTCTGTTGTGCCATAATAGTGTGTAATATACAATTAGAGGTCTTAGTTTGATTAAGATTTAGCCAGTACTTGATTATTCGTATGTACCTGTCAATATATAATGGAAAACGGCCAAATTCTGAATATAGCGCCAACGTGTTAGTTGACATTTTTACATTTACAATCCACTTGCAGAACTTTTTATGTATTCTCTCTAAAATTTCTGACTTGAGAAATCCCCATATTTCAGAACCGTAATTAATGATAGATAGAATGTATGAATCAAATAAATTAAACATGATATTAACTGGGATTTCTTTATTTCTCGTCATACAGAATAAAGAGTTCAAAGCTCGCAGTGCTTTACCCGAAAGTGTTTTGAGCGCTTGCATAAATGAATTACTGGACGACAAAACAAGACCTTAGTAATTAAAATTGTTAACTACGTCAATATGTTTCCCCTCATAAGACCACGTGTAATTTTGGCTTAAAACACCTCTTTTCCGAAATACAACAATTTTTGTTTTATCTATATTTACCGTTAAATTCCATTTACGGCAATATTGTTCTAAATTATTCAGTGTTTCTTGTAACCCTTCTTTTGTTTCTGAAATAAGAACAGCGTCATCCGCAAAGAGAAGTAAATATATTGATATCTGATCAAGTGATAATCCAGCATCGGTACTATTTTGTAACTCATTTTCAATATCATTAAGAAAGAGACTAAAAAGAATCGGTGAAGTTATTTCCCCTTGAAAGAGACCAACATTACTGTTAAAGACATCCGACAATTTGTTCAAGTGCTTCACACAAAGTTTAACGTTGTTATACATTGATCGGATAATTTTTAGTATTTTTCCATCAATTCCAGCTTTAATAAGTTTATACCACAATGCATTTCTGTCAATTAAATCATATGCCTTTTTGAAATCCACAAAACAACAGAATAACCTCCCTTTATTATACAGCTGTTTTTCAATTAATGAATGCAGTATGAAGATAGGGTCAACCGTGCTATAATCTGTTTTGAATCCAAACTGTGCGTCTGTCACCACATCGTTTCTTATAGCCCACTGCTTTAGCCGTTCATTTATAATGCTATTAAATAATTTAGCAAAACAACTTATCAACGTTATTCCTCTATAATTATTTGTATTCGACGCATCGCCTTTTTTGAAAATAGGTATGATAACACCGGAAGACCAACTTTTAGGAAATTCTCCTGTATTTAAAATATAAGTAAACAACAATTTCAAACTACTGCATGTAATATCAATACTTTCTTTAAAATATTCGTATATAATATTGTCTGTTGCGCAAGCTTTATTGTTTCCTAATCGTTTACACGCATTTCTAATCTCTTCTGACGTAATAGGACAATCGAGTTCCGCGAAGGTTATAGTTACAGAACTATTGTCAAATTGCTCCAGAAAGTCACGTAATTCGATATTATCTGTTATAACAGATTCCGATGCTAGATTCTTAAAATGGTCATGAAAATTTTCAATTGTTATGTCGTCACCTATATTTGAATTATTATTTGGTTTAAACATTTTCCAGAATTCCCGTGGGCTTTTACGACGCATATTATTCATTTTTTTACTCGTTTCTTTGTTATACTCTAACCTTTTCTTTCTACAGTAATATTTATAATCTTTTCGCGCTAGATACAATTGTTGACGCGCTTCGTTCGATTTAAAGATAAGACTGCTGAGGGAAAAAATAAAATGATCCCACAATCACTGATTCATTCAAATGTTCTAAGTTCGAGTATTTCGCCGCAGTGTTGAATCAAATAACAGTAATATTTAATGTGTAAATTTCCAAATAGTTAAACAACTTGTTAGCAACTGTGTAAACATCTTTTAAAAACAAATTACTCGTCATTTTTAAAAAAGTACATAATTATGTAAAACATATGACAGAGAGTATTCATGGGATAAAAGCATTAATTAAAACGTGAAGCGGTTTGTTCAATTATCCTTAAAAGTTAGGTCGAGATGCTTTTGAGACAAGCATGCAAACCGAGAGAAACATCTTATTGATTGTAATAATTAACAGTCAAAGAATGGTTTCGTTTTAATTTGAAAATGATTATTCATAGTTCAGCGAAAACAATATAAAATATATGTATGAATGCTGCCAGTAATAAGTGATGACTTATTTATGGTTAACAACTATCATTCACTTTATTGAAAGCAAGTTTTTCGAAAAAATGTAATATACCACTGAAGGATAACCTCCTTATATATAACTGTTTATCAAGACATTAGTCTCACTATTTCGCCTCCGAAGGTGAACCCATTTTATAGGCTGATATTTTATAGTTGTTCACCTTCTACGTCTCACTTTAATCTGCATCTGGCTAAGCGGACTCGGTTCGGCACGGTTTTTCCACTGTCCTGGTTGAACACCGAGTATTCCGATTGCCAAATTTTGAATAAAATGGTGGATTAATCAGGTACGAAATAATTGTTTCAGATCTATACTTATGTATTTGTGTGTTTTCTTGGATTACAGGATCAGGTATGAATTTAGTTATCATATTTTTTATCATTTTTGCCTTAAACTCTGTGAACTGTTGGACAAACGAGCCATAAAAAGTGCCCAATCGCCTACGATTGGGCGAGTCCGCTTAGCCAGATGCAGATTAAAGTGACACGTAGAAGGTGAACAACTATAAAATATCAGCCTATAAAATGGGTTCACCTTCAGAGGCGAAATAGTGTGACTATCAAGACATAAAATCTCAACAATTTTACTGATTAAATATTTTTTTCTAAAGCACCTTGATCAACGCACAATATACGCCATTTCGGTTTTATACTTCTAAGGTAAGGAAATAAGTTACAATTAATAATTACTTTTATCGGGTATGATGATGTCAACAAAACTGCATGTTTGACCAGCAAATTCCTGAGCGCGTGAGAAATTAATTTGATAATTATATCAAATCTAGTAGATTAATTAATTTATAAGGAAAGGCTTACTCACCTTAAAGCCACAACATTTAAAATCCAGTCGTTATCCAATAAAAGCCGTTAAAGTTTCGAATTTCAATTATATATTTATTACAAAACAAAACTATTCGTTTATATATTCTCATTGTTTACTTGTTCACAAATGTGCCAATCATCAAACATCGTTTGTGGTCCATTTAACCAGATGTTTACTAATACGATAAGATATGTCATTTCATAATTCAAGAAAGAAAAAGAAATATCAGTCCTGGAAAAATTCCAAAGAAACACATCACTAAGACCGTTACTGATGCTTCCATGGCCACATTGAAAAATCAATGACATTCACTTTCCTTGTGTTCGCTTATATAACGTAAGTGTCCTCAACAAATACCAATTAAAGAAAGCACTTCAGACAAACAAGTCACAACGTGGGTTAAACCTAATTTAATTGTGAAATTCCCTCTTTAGTTACGGTTAGAAAATTAACACTGTGCTGAATTAAACATTACGTTTGGTACGACTGAGAGAAAAAAAATTCAAAGATAATATAATCAATTCTCAAAATCATTCTGCTGTAAATTTTGAAATTTCTCATCACCAAAAAAAAAATAAATATAAAAATAAAATAAAAAAGAAATACGAAAAGGGTCAACAAGACGTGGAAATTGTCAAAGTCGAAATCTGAATGGCCATGTTCTTGAAACATTAAAGAAAAAATGAAGCTTGCAACTTACAAACTTGCAAAACTCTGCAAGACTTAAACAATGCTACAAGTTTTCAACGCCGGATTTTATGACCAGAATTTTTTAATCACACCTGAGCGTCTAGGCAGCAATAACATTTTGAAATCATACCAAATCTTTAAGACATGTTCAGATATTTCCTTTAAATTCTCTGGTGGAGAGACAAAATCATTTCCTGCCGTTTTTTGTATATGTTTTTAAAATAACTTACCCTGATATTTTTTTTTGAAATTGTAAAAATCTGTTCAAAATGTAAGTAAACTGTAATTTCATTTAAACCTTTTGAAACGTAAGTGCACAAATCAAAAACTCAAAAACCTCTGTTATAAATAGCTTCAAATATTCTACAATATTGAACATACTTGAACAAACACGTCCCAATAATGTGCGTAGACTCTGCAAATCCAACTCGAAACAAAAAAAAGCGGCATCTGCCGTAAACGTTCAAAACCAACCGAATACAATTTGAGTAGTGAACCTTTACATTTACAAATAAGAATAAACAAAACATTTATTTGTAAATTTGACTCATGTAAGTTCCATTCTGTTTAAGTTTATTCAATATTTAAAATAGATAAAACAAAACTGACTATAAAGTTTGGAATGAGGACAGGAGTAAGATATTCAGAAAAAAAAATGATTGAGTCCATTGAAATAAGTCTGCACTAAGTGACTCTGCAATACAAGTACATTAATTATGAGAGTCATTATTATCAGATAGCGTAACGATGAATAGAAGTTAATTAAGGACTGAATGATGCTTTGTGTATCAAGAGGTCAATTGCTGGTGACCGGAAAATAATATTTATCAATGTATCGTTTTCGCCTACACTGAGTTAATATGATTTTTACATTCACTCCATACCAAAACATTATAAACAGGGGTCTTTTTCTATACTTAAGCATATTAGGTCAAACTAGTCGATTAACATGTGATGAAACAAAACGCACAACAAAAGAAAAAAGTCCCGGCTTCTTTGGCAAATGTTTCAAAAGAGCGGGAAAAAAATCATAATTCTAAGGTAAGGGTTTCAGTATGTTCACAGTTAGTCATATTACATCGACAATGATGACGATTTGTTTCAGACATCTAACAAATGAAACATTTCATATCAATCCCTTACAAATATGATTATCTGCAAACCTGAAGTATTTTAAAGATGTACAAAATCAGCTTTTGTTGTTTGTAGTAATAGGTAACATATCACACATCTATGTACATCTCCTCAAACAAACGATCTATTAAAATATATGCATATGTTCACTGTTTTATTGGATATCTTTTATTGTTGGTTTTAGCCGGCCCGGCTAGCTCAATAGGTAGAGCATCGGATTGTCCTGAAGTTCCCGTTTCGACCCCGCCAGGGGACGGCAACATTTCTCCGTGATAATTGATCTAATTTATGACCTTGTTATATCAAAATAATATGCACCTCGAAAAAAAGTCCTGTAAACTAAGAGATGTTAAAATGTTCCTTATCAATAGATAATCTGCTGCATCCATCATATGCAAAATTAGACAAATATATTTGTCTGAAACAAGTTTGCCCTAACACATACATTCAAGCAACATGGTATATTGATTTGGTATGAGCTTCTTGTTATAAAAAATCTTTTTATTTTAGCTACCAATTAAACAGAAAACGTATTTTTATAGTTTCTTTTTAACAATTTCTCAACTAGCATATAAATCATTATTTAAAAACAACAACAACAAAAAACAGTCTTACTGAAGACTAAATGTCCCGTTTCCAACTTTTGAAGTGAGATTTTTAAGACAGCAGTATATTTGTATAACATCTGCAAAAATGTAGTTTGAATAGATAGAATTAAGAAAACCAAGTCGCTTATACAAACCATTCTGTAACTAAATATCATCATACCTAAAGGAGTAAAATTGTTACTGCTTGCTGTCTGAAGAATTCCTTCTTCAGCCATTAATGTACGTTTTGTTTCGAGGTTGTGCATTTCTAGAAGTGCCAAATTTGTCTGAGTGTAATTACCTATCACTTGTATCTGTTATACTTCTAATGACAAAACAATTCTGTATAAAACCTGGTTGTGAAACCCGGGGCTGATTCTGTAGCGCCATAATAGAATTACGTGGTATTGCATTAGTGTATCAAAGTCGATTTATCTTAAGTGTTTAATCTCAGCTTGCAAGAAGATTAGCCCACGTTTCGAAGTTGTAATTTCGCATCTTTGTTAATAATAACGTACATGGATACGATACGTTAGAATTTAAAAAAGAGACATTATTGACAATGTCCCTTCATGGCAAAATAACTGAAAATGCAGTTAATGAAAAAAAAAATTCAAGTCAGTTATATTGCTTTAACATATTCTGATCTCTATAACGACAGTAATATTTCAGAGAATGTTGACTTCTGTCACAATAACTCAGACGCATTGAAGTGTTAAGACATTAAGACTTTCCCGTAAGACCTGTAACGATTGTCGTAAACAGAATCTTTTGAACGCCGTGACGTGATGTGTCCCGCTGGTGTTGGCTAATACATACATAAATTCCTAGGTTTACAGATGCTTATAGGAAACATTTTGAGCATTTGAATCATTTAACGTGCTTACATTATTTCTTCCGTCTTATGTAAAACATATCAGAGTGTCCAGATAATAGCATGTATTGTTTAAATGACGCATAATGCACACTATCTTGTAAGACCTGCTACGTAGGACAATCAACTTAAATTTGAATTTCAATTTCTTAACCACATTAACATCAATGGAACCTCGTTTAATATATGCAAAAAAACACCTTTCATTACGTTGTTCCTCTTTTTAGTTGTATTATTGTATGTTCTGGTGAATGCAGTTGACTGTACTAAATATCTTTTCACGTCGAATGAAACTTTATAAGCAAAAAGTAAAGACAACATATTAAATTGATTATCATGTGATAACACTAAATCAGAAATTGAAGGTCACGGTTTATTTACGTGTGTACTAAAAAGGAAGGTTTGTTCATCTTTAGAATCCTGTATTGCTTGTTGGAAACGGAAATATAAGAATCTCTCAATATTGTTAAAGAAAATTTATACACATCTTACTGATTTATGGATGCAGTTTCTTGAAAACAATCTGATGAAGACAGAGCATACCTAGAACAATTATAAAACATTTACTTGGAATATAATACAGAGTCATGAACAATAACAATAGTCGATAATTCCCTTTCTATTAAAGTGTTGAAGCAAAGTATACTTAATAACTCACTCAGAAATAAGTGTGTGCATTAGTAAAATAGTCTCATAAGCAGATTTGTGAAGTTAGCGGCCTAGCGGCCTAGCGGCCTGGCGGCGTGAAGTTAGCGGCCTGGCGGCCTAGCGGCCTGGCGGCGTGAAGTTAGCGGCGTGGCGGCCTAGCGGCCTGGCGGCGTGAAGTTAGCGGCCTAGCGGCGTGAAGTTAGCGGCCTGGCGGCCTAGCGGCCTGACGGCGTGAAGTTAGCGGCCTAGCGGCCTGGCGGCGTGAAGTTAGCGGCCTAGCGGCGTGAAGATGGCTGCCTTTATTACAATTTAGGTTGATCTTAAAAACGAATTGAAATCTATTTTTACAGCATATAATGTAAATTGCAGGGGTGTATAAGAAAGTATCGACATGGTTTAGCTTTTATTTTTTAAAATAAATTATTTAACAAAGTTCTAGCTTATCTGCAAAGACGACTCGGAATCTCTTTGTACATTTACTCCCATGTACTCTTTGTAAATTACATTTCAGTTGATGATTAAGTAAAATATCAACAAGAACTAGCTTTGATTTTTTTTAACTTTTCGAAGCCTGGCGGCCTAGCGGCCTGGCGGCCTAAACTTAAAAATTTATCATAATTTATGTTTATCTTAAAAACGGCTTGAAATCGATTTTTACAGCATGCAATGTATATTTCAGGGATGATTAAGTAAAATATTAACAAAAATATCAATATTTTGCTTATTCACCCCTGAAATGTACATTACATGCTGAAAAAAATCGATTTCAAGATGTTTTAAGATAAACATAAATTATGATAAATATTAAGTTTAGGCCGCTAGGCCGCCAGGCCGCCAGGCCGCTAGGCCGCCAGACTTCGAAAACTTAAAAAAAATCAAAGCTAGTTCTTGTTGATATTTTACTTAATCATCCCTGAAATGTACATTGCATGCTGTAAAAATCGAATTCAAGCCGTTTTTAAGATAAACATAAATAATTTTTTATTATGATAAATATTAAGTTTAGGCCGCTAGGCCGCTAGGCCGCCAGACTTCGAAAACTTAAAAAAAATCAAAGCTAGTTCTTGTTGATATTTTACTTAATCATCCCTGAAATGTACATTGCATGCTGTAAAAATCGAATTCAAGCCGTTTTTAAGATAAACTTAAATTATGATAAATTTTAAGTTTAGGCCGCTAGGCCGCCAGATTTCGAAAACTTAAAAAAATCAAAGCTAGTTCTTGTTGATATTTTGCTTATTCACCCCTGAAATGTACATTACATGCTGAAAAAATCGATTTTAAGACGTTTTTAAGATAAACATAAATTATGATAAATTTTAAGTTTAGGCCGCCAGGCCGCTAGGCCGCCAGGCTTCGAAAAATTAAAAAAAAATAAAGCTAGTTCTTGTTGATATTTTACTTAATCATCCCTGAAATGTACATTGCATGCTGTAAAAATCGAATTCAAGCCGTTTTTAAGATAAACTTAAATTATGATAAATTTTAAGTTTAGGCCGCTAGGCCGCCAGATTTCGAAAACTTAAAAAAAATCAAAGCTAGTTCTTGTTGATATTTTGCTTATTCACCCCTGAAATGTACATTACATGCTGAAAAAATCGATTTCAAGACGTTTTTAAGATAAACATAAATTATGATAAATTTTAAGTTTAGGACGCCAGGCCGCTAGGCCGCCAGGCTTCGAAAAGTTAAAAAAAATCAAAGCTAGTTCTTGTTGATATTTTACTTAATCATCCCTGAAATGTACATTGCATGCTGTAAAAATCGAATTCAAGCCGTTTTTAAGATAAACATAAATAATTTTTTATTATGATAAATATTAAGTTTAGGCCGCTAGGCCGCCAGGCCGCTAGGCCGCCAGACTTCGAAAACTTAACAAAAATCAAAGCTAGTTCTTGTTGATATTTTACTTAATCATCCCTGAAATGTACATTGCATGCTGTAAAAATCGAATTCAAGCCGTTTTTAAGATAAACTTAAATTATGATAAATTTTAAGTTTAGGCCGCTAGGCCGCCAGATTTCGAAAACTTAAAATAAAATCAAAGCTAGTTCTTGTTGATATTTTGCTTATTCACCCCTGAAATGTACATTACATGCTGAAAAAATCGATTTCAAGACGTTTTTAAGATAAACATAAATTATGATAAATTTTAAGTTTAGGCCGCCAGGCCGCTAGGCCGCCAGGCTTCGAAAAGTTAAAAAAAAATCAAAGCTAGTTCTTGTTGATATTTTACTTAATCATCAACTGAAATGTAATTTACAAAGAGTACATGGGAGTAAATGTACAAAGAGATTCCGAGTCGTCTTTGCAGATAAGCTAGAACTTTGTTAAATAATTTATTTTAAAAAATAAAAGCTAAATCATGTCGATAACTTTCTTATACACCCCTGCAATTTACATTATATGCTGTAAAAATAGATTTCAATCCGTTTTTAAGATCAACCAAAATTGTGATCAAGGCAGCCGTCTTCACGCCGCTAGGCCGCTAACTTCACGCCGCCAGGCCGCTAGGCCGCCAGGCCGCTAACTTCACGCCGCTAGGCCGCCAGGCCGCTAACTTCACGTCGCTAGGCCGCCAGGCCGCTAACTTCACGCCGCCAGGCCGCTAGGCCGCTAACTTCACAAATCTCTCATAAGCTGCAATATCATTAAAGAGAAATGTTCGAAGATTTTTTTCTATCTTTTGGTTGCTTCCAAAATTAGACAACAGAGGGATTTTGAAATAATTAGCGGAAATATTAGTATAGCCACTTGAGAGGCAGAACGTATGATATTGTTGCTCGGTAAAAGCTCAAGGTCCTACATGAAGTCAAAATTTACATCTGTTCCCAAGTTCGTGTCCTCTTCATATCTCCTGAACAGCTTGACGGATATCTAAATTACATTTTATAAGCTGCAATATCATTAAAGAGAAATGTTCGAAGATTTTTTTCTATCTCTTGGTTGCTTCCAAAATTAGACAACAGAGGGATTTTGAAATTAATTAGCGGAAATATTAGTATAGCCACTTGAGAGGCAGAACGTATGATAGTGTTGCTCGGTAAAAGCTCAAGGTCCTACATGAAGTCAAAATTTACATCTGTTCCCAAGTTCGTGTCTCCTGAACAGCTTGACGGATATCTAAATTACATTTTATATTTACTATAAGTAAAGCCACATATAAGGCAAAACTGTTGATTTAGTTAACACTGTCAAAAGTCAAAGTCAAACATGATAAATTCGTGTACCTCAGGATCATGTTTGGGACATATGTAAACAACTAAGCTATGAGTGCTTAAGCGCAATATATTGGAATGTTAAAATATCAACCATTATTTGAGCAAATAAGAGTATTTAAAAACTTACAAGAATATAAACTACTAGAATTTTTTCTTAAGGAGAAAATATAATGGCATACAAATCAAGTTTCCCTTCGAAAAGTGAAAACTAATTAAAATAAAAAATAATGCTACTACGAACAACCGAATCGTTATCTATCTTTGACTTTTGAATTAATTATTCTAAAATCCTGTTAAGTATAAGATATTTGAACAAGACCTGTCCGAAAATAGCACGCTCAACTTTTCTCTCAGAGCTTGATAATAAAATATAAGCTATGTCAAACAAGTGGCCCATTAAATAAAGAGTGGGAAAGGGCAAGTACCTACTTATGTAAGAAAATAAAAGAAAAACATATATATAAAACACACACACACGCACGCACGCACACATACATTATCTCGTTGAAGTCAAAATTTATGAAAACAATAGAATACAATGTTTTATATTAATCTCTCTCGATGACAGCTTCCTGGGTTCAAACCTGTACAAGCGCCAAACTAGCGACCTCTGGATTGGAAAAGTCCGGCATTCTAACTCCTCAACCACTGCTCCTACAGTTTGTTTGTACGCAAGGTAGCTACAAAACAATGGAAATCTTAATAAAAGTCAGAAATAATTTTTTACTAGAAACGTAGATTATTATGGTTTGCATCTAGAAGCCTCAATGACCAAGCTTACATACATGTTTCATATATTCATGTATTAGTTCCAGAAGCTGCAATGACAAAGTCTGCATAAAAAATGTCTTTTCTTGAAACCTCATTGTCAAAGTTTGCACTCAAGTGTCATATATTCATGTATTAAGAACTCTTAGTTACAAAGTCCGTGTACAAGTGTCATATTTTTTATTTTTCCTTTTCCTTTATCTTTGTTTTATTTGTTTTTAATTTCATGTGTCGAATTTTGCACACGTAGCATAAAACTATGTACTGTTTCTAGAAATCTAAATCACAAAGTCTGCATAAAATCTATGTGACGAGGTGATTCACACAAGTTCCATATAATCATATATTGTTCCTTAAAATCCTAATGACAAGGTGCGCGTACCAATATAATATATATTCGAAGTATATTGCCTCAAAATTTCTATGATAAGGTGTGCAACAGGTGTCATATATTCATTTATTTTTCCTCCGACTCTTTATGACAAGATGCCGTTATAAGTGTAGTATATATACATATATATAGTGTTTCTCAAAATCTATATGACATGGTCCTGCATAAAACTGTCATATATATTCATATGTTGTTCCTAAAATCTATATGAGTAGGTCCTACATATAAGTGTCATACATATATATTCATATATTGTAAACAAAAAAAAAATGTTTTGGTAAAAATCAAAGTGACGAAGTATGTCATATATTCATGCATTGTTTATACTCGTAGAAATCTAAGCTACAAAATCTGCATACAAGCGAAAAATGCATGTATCTTTATAGAAATCAAAGTGTTTTAGTCTGTATGCAAGTATTACATACTCATATTTTGTATCAACCCTACTCTCGCCACCACAAAATCAATAGTTTTTTACAACTTATTTATTCCAGACAATTACATGCTTCAATGAACGAGGTCAGTCTGTATTTGACTAGTAATATTGGCTTTATAAAGCAACAGTACTTGAAATCACTTGCTCATGCTCATGCCTAATCTATCAAACATGTCTTTCGCCTACAGATATAGACATGTTTTAATTTTACTGTCAAAATAAGCTTATTTCCCAATGGAAAAGACATACGTCAAAAACTATTGATCACACTTCGCAGTTTAAATAAGGAGTATTAAAGTTCAAATTCACAAAGTAATTAACAGTTGCGTATGTATGTAAATTACGTTATTTTTTTTCATTTCTCACCTTTGACTTTGACTTTTTTTAACATATGGCTTTTATGTCTACCATCCACCTCATTCCATGTCGGGAGAGACACGGGCCATACTGGTTATAATTGCCTTTGAGTAGGTTGATTTCTCTCTGTGTTGAAGAAAATTGAAGAAGTACATGTAAGGCAAATGTTAACATAGGCATATTTTCTGAATAACTGAAGATGGACAACAGCATTAACGAAGGGAAAAGATTGTAAAGAAACTTAAAGCATATATAAAAAATTATAAAAGGACATGTAAGAAAATAAAAGTCTATGTCAGTTAGGTTTTATTTGCAATACATATACCTGTTAAAAATATTTTGCTAAAGGTTTGATATTAACAGCAATTTAAGTTATGTATACTCAAAAAATATGTTACAGTACTAAACATGTAGAAATTCAATAGTAGTGACAAAACTACATTAGAAAGACTAAGCCACAAATTAATCAAGTACTGATCACGTGGCCGAAATAGCATTTCCTGATGGCTTATCTATATGAATATGGAGGAGGTGGGACAATCAGACATGGACTATTAATGGTAACCTAAACATTTAATCTATGACAATATCTGAAAAATAATCCATTGCGTCGTGATTTATTGTGTCCATAAATATGAATTACAGCTTTTGTATTCAAGCAAAGACCATAGACATCTAGTGCTCTTAATGTCTTTATACAAAGGTTATAGCAATAAATAGTATTTATCTGAGGCAGGTTTTACACATTATCATTTATTCTGACTCCGTTTATTTATGTATGTGTTTTCTATATAACTGTTTCGGATTTTGACAACCATGTCTAAGGGTTCAGCTCGGGGACATAGGTTTGAAGAAAAATTATAACTCAATGAAGAGACAAGTCAAAGACAGAAATCTTAGTTTACAAACGTTCTAAATCTTTCGAATCTTAGAAAAGTAAATGAAATGTACCTTGGACCGTCAGCTGATTCTTTTATAATTCCTATATTTTGCTGAATTCTTAAAACATGTCCTCGTTTATTTTGTTTCAATAATTGTCAGAGGTAAAAAGTTTTATTTCATTTTATTTATTCATTTGAATTCTGCTCGTAATTGTTATATTAACTATTCAAACACAACTGTTTCAATGGACATCAATTAATCGTCCAGACATGCCTCAACATCTCTCTGGTTCTTCAGTATTTAAACCTAGATAAAGAAAACCCTAATCATTTTTAATGATAGGAGCAGAGCTTAGTGGTCATTAAATATTCTGACAACTCTAAGAGGATTAAATAATAAGGAGACCTTGTGATAATAGTAGTAATAATGCAATGGAACCTTTAGCCAATATCATATCAGAAAAACACACAGTCAAAACACACAGCCTCCCTACACAGTCAAAAAAAAGAGAAAAGATAGCATAAATTCATTTACAGATCTATTAAAAACAGGACATCAATAACAATTAACGAAAATAAGGTTCCGAAGGCTTACCGCCTTGGAATAGTCAGTCGCAAAACATATGCCACTTGGTGTTTTAACTAGGTTCTAGTGTGCACCAATCTCATACTTGTCCCAACAGGTTATAATTTGAACAAACATGAACAAGTTGTCTTGGTAAATTAAATCACCTATCAACTTGACAATATTGCATACAAAAGCACACAAACATGTACAACATAAAAAGCTAGGGAAATTGAAGAGGTACTCAATGATTTTAATGAGACCAGAGCAATTGGAGTAAAATCAGCTAGAACACAATTGCAAGAAGAATGCCAACGTGCATCATTTAACGTTAAGATCATAATTTATTTTCTTTAATGAGTACCCTGCCCCGAAACCCCCTAGCAAATGGGTCATCATTTCCGTATATCCTCATCTACAATCTCACGTTATTATTAATTTGCAAATTTGACCGCAGGATGTTGCAGCAGAACACTTGCCATGCAAGAGAAGTTGTACAAATAAGTAATGGAAAATAATTCACTATAACTGATTTTACACCAACAAACGTTTACTGCTGGGACCAGTTCTTAGAACAGCGATAGATGACACCCCTGTTGTCATATTCTATATTTAGCGGATTTATAGTGATTGGTCACTTCTGCCTAAAACTAATCGGTGTGGCTAGATGGCATTGACTAATTCCATCCAGTAAGCCTGTTGACTAAAGCATTTCAAAAATCCAAAGGAAGCACCATGCGGAACTAACACACAGTTTTTACGTCCAGCATTCATATTGGTTATTTTTATATAGAAATCAGTAATCAGAATATCTGATCCTTACAAAGAATACCATAGTTCTATTAGAAACATTGCCTTACATGGTTCTGTCACTTGCATAATTCATGAAATTTTACAAATTGACGGAAATAAGATGTAGGAGATTGTCTTTTCCAACCGTTATTTCTCTTTGACTTTCAATAGCGTAAAAATCACAACCCCTCTGTCCGAGATCGAACAAATGTTTCCCGACAGCTGCGGAACAAATTGACGCTGAGTTTATTACTTGTTCTTTTGACTTTTTTTTCATATCACCTTTCGGAGGATTGTTCTTATATTCGGTATACAAATATATCAGTGACGCAACTGTGCCGTAATTGTTTTATTTACTGATAACTATAATTTTAACTTAAGTTTTGTTTTCATCTTACATTTTCAAATAAATTTGGACTGGTTCATGTCCTAAATTCAGCAATCATATAAACACAATTTTATACAAAAATAATTCCAACAATAAAGCCTGACGAATTTAGTATTTATTTAATTTCAAAACAATATATAAACAGTGTGTAACATAAGAATAAACGTTTATCGGTCGATTTTAGACGGTACATGTACCTACACTATAATTTAAGCCACTTGATTGGTTTGTTTATATTAGTACAACCTAAAGGTAAAGGTAAAGGTTTCTTATTTAACGTGGGTAGTCAACGAAAGTCTTCACCTGGTGTGGATGGAACAACTTATTTCCAGAAGAGCCCACGGTGCGTGTATTTTACCTCCCCAATCCCCAGTCTAGGCCGATACTGCTGGAAACAGTACCCGGTTAGGTTACCAACCAGTCCTGGGAAATCAGTCGATAACTCAGTCGCTACCCGAAATCGAACCCGGGTCGCTAGCTTCGTAGCCCAACGCACAATCCACTCGGCCACCAAGTCACCTCTAAATTAATCTGGCCTCGTCAGACCAATGTAATTCTATATATCGCACTAATAAACACTAATCTATACAAGATTGTTAGACAATAATACGGTATTTGAGGTGCAATTGACATTTCTCATCCCACGGGTTAATGATCTAGTTTAAGAAACAGAATATGTTATAATGTACATGGATACGATATGTTAGAATTTAAAAAGACAATACTGACCATGCGCCGAGACTAACGAAATAACTGTGAAGTCAAGTAAAGTCAATTATATTGCTTCAACATATTTTGATATCTACAACTACAGTCATATTTCAGAGAATGTTGACTTCTGTTAAGATACTGTCACAATAAATCAGACATATTGAAGTGTTAAGACATTTAGACTTTCCCGTAAAACCTGTAACGATTGCCATAATTAGAATCTTTTGAAAGCAGTAACGTGATGTGTCCCGCTAGTGTTGGCTAATACATACATGAAATCCTAGCATTTACAGATGCTTATAGAAGACAATTCCAGCTTTTGATTCATTTGACGTGCTTACATTATTTCTTCCGCTTTATGTAAAAACATACAAGAGTGCCCAAATAACAGCATGTATTGTTTAACAGAGCACAGCTTTGTTAAAATGCACATTATCTTTGGACAAGCAACAAAAATTGAAACAATTTAAAAGCTTTCTGACTTTTTCATCTCAATTACTCAACCACATTAACATCAATGGAACATCGTTTAAAGATTAGCAAAACATCTTCCATTACGCTGTTCCTCCTTTCTATTTTATTACTGTATGCTCTAGTGAATGCAGTTGATTGCATTAAATATCTCTCACGTCGAATGGAGTTTCCTGCACAATAAATAAAGACAAGGCAAAAAGATTATTATGTGATAACTCTAAATTGTCTGTTTCAAGACAGAAATGAAGGTCATAGTAGGCGTGTACTAAATGGAAAAGTTTGTGCATCTTAAAAATCCTGTATTGCTTGTATGGAAAGAGACCTATACAAATCTCTCAAACTTCGTGACGAAATATATTACACATCTTACTGATTAAAGGATGCAAGCATTTTCTCAAAAGTAATCTCATGAAGACAGAGCTTACCTACAGTTATAAAACATTTACTGGAAATATAATAAGAATTCATGAACAATAACCATAGTAGATAATATCATTTTATACAAGTGTTAAAGCAAATAATACTTAATAACTGACTAAGCTATAGCTGTGTGTAAAGCTGCATAATTATTAAAGAAAAATATTCGAAGCCTTCGAAGACTGTTCTCTCTCTTTTGTTTGCTTCAGAATGTAGGTATACAGTATACGAGCCATCCGTCTAGTGCGAACTGTCCGTCTAGCACCTTTTCTTGTTAGATACATATCTCATAAAGGATAAAATTAAAATAATTTAGAAATACTACAAGACAAGTAGTCGTTAAGTTATTGATCGAACAAGGATTGTTAACAGGTTGCCACTGACCTTGACCTTTGACCTAGTTATCTCAAAATCAATAAGAGCCATATGCTAGTCATGTTTAATAACAACATGAAGTTTCAAGGACCTAGTCTTAGGAGTCTATTAGTTATTGAACGGACAAAATGACTGAACACCGTTCACGGTCGTACGAACGAAATGCTGTACGGAAAGCAGAAATGCTATATGCCTCCAACATTTCAATTGGGTAAAAAAAGAAACAATGACAATCACTTACCCTGTGTTGACTGTTTATGTAGCCTAACGATCTTCAACTACTGTCATTAAAACAAATAACCACATCGATATAAACGTGCGTTTGATTTCAACTTGATTGCGGCATCTTCACTGGCAAATCTAGTAACCATTACAGCTAAACATAACTGCTATGAATACAAAAAAGGATCCTTACAAAAATGTTTGGGCATCGTAGTAAATAATATAATTCCCATATGATTGACTAAAATCCTTTACGATCAGTTTTGTGATTCGAGAAAAGTGTTCTTTCTGACAGCAACAAAAGCTTCTATAGCAATACAACTCACAAATTACTACCAAATATAAACTGAAGTGGAAGTATGCTTTCAACAGTGGATTTGGAAACCAGAATATGGTAAATACTCCTCAGCTCAAAGACAACCATATCAAATTAACAACAGTTATATTTTGCGCGAATTCATCAGTTATTTGCTTGGATACTCTTATTGAAAAGAGGTAATCTTTCTCTCGTCCTTAGTTGAAAGTTAGGAGTGGCTGTCATTATGTTCTGCAGCAACATCTACGACGACAATAATCAGATCACTTCTATAAAACAATAAATATTTTAACATTTTCATGTGGCAACATCACAGCCACATTGGGTTCTTCTACAAATAGTAAAAAGAAACAGCTGAATACAAAAAAAATATTTAAAAGTATATAAAAATGCAATATTTATAGCATTAAGAAATTTTAATCTAGTTGGAATAACTGGTATATTATTTCTTTTTTCAGCTTGTTTGTTTGGGTTTAACGCCGATTTCAACATCTTCACATTTCGGCGGTCAGTCCACCTAACCGGTTTTCCTTGATAACTAACCAGTAATTAACATTTTCTCCGCAAGTGACTGACTACTTTTCCCACATGATCTACTCTGAATCAGTGATGAGAGTAACATGAACATTTTACTTAATGATCGAGATCAATTGTCACGGAGAAAATTTGCCCTGCCCAGAGATCGAACCAACGACCCATGGATTACTAATCCAGTTTTCTACCATGTGTAATTCTTTCCCTCTGACAGAAATAATGAAGGTTTTAGGTAACATTCTCTTGGTGTTTAGCATTTACATTATGCATGATTTTACTTCTCGAAGGACATAGGCAAAGCAATTGAAATGACTCTTGAATTTTCTCTAATTATTGTTCATAATGCTGTTTATTTTCACGATTTGGACATGTTATTACCTAGTAGGCCATTCAGATTGACTTTATGCAAAACTACGTGAAATATCACAGTCTGCAAATGTTGAAACTGGATAAACCCTGCATATCCACACCGCATATCTACACTACTGCCTTCCTAAATCAGTTTCCTTCGCTTATCTGCCTTTTTAGAATAAGTAAATGTCACTCAGTAGTCGAAGAACGAATCAGTGTTTAATGTCAGATAGATAGATAGATTTATTTCGGTAAAAGAGCAAACTGTTTTGTCTTCTTTGGAAAGTTTTTACTTGAATAAGGCTGTTTTAAAGTAGACTACACAGAATTGAATAACTTACTAAATTTTGAGATATCAGACACAGGTCAAACCGTAATCTCGCTGGTATATTCTATGATAAGTGTATGGTTTTGACTCTTATATTTCACTTATTTTAATATTTTCTAAAAAGTATGTATTCACACTCACACGAATATTCCACTTGACATTACCATTTCATTTAATTCAGTATGTTGAAAATCAGCAAACTATAGCTTGCAGTCAAATAAAACAATCAGTTCGCCAAGACGTATTTCTTTGTACGAAAAACAGCTACAAAGTAATGGATTTTTTGAGAACAGTTAAAAAAGAAAGCAAAATCAGATAATACGCTTTTGTCTATATAAATCGTTACTAGAAATGTAAATAGAGAATAATAAGTAAGAGTCTTAATATGAGACAGTTTATCTGGCAAGGCGTAGGAATGTATCAGGTGAGCCGAAGGCGAACCCGATAAATTCCGCAGCCGAGTCAGATAAACTTTCTCATTTAAGACACTAACCTATTATTCTATTTATCCTGTCACATCTGGCATTTGTCAATAAATTACTAGGATATTGAAAACCTATCTTTAAAGTGTTTCAAATGTCAAGGTTATCCGCCAGGTAAACATATACACAAAAAATAGTTCCAACATTTCGATTTTTTTCCCCTTAAATGATCATGCTATATTATAAGATCTAGATATTGAAATATTTAATTTTTATTCAAATAGTCTCTGTTTGTAATAACAACCATTTAAACATTTCCTCCTGATTATAAACACAAAATTAGTCTATGACGTCACCGGTGATGACGTAGCATGTGCCGTATAATGCAAAATTTATACGACCCCCCCCCCCCCCCTTTATCGGGTCGGATATGAAATAATTGACAGGATAAAAGTATATTCATTACAAGTTATTTGTGCAAATCTAGGTACCGAATTCTGCACACATAGGCCATATATTCATACACTGTATCTTGAAATCTAAGTTACAATATTACTGTACTCTTTTCAGAAAACTAGAAGTCTAGGTGCGCTCAGAGGTGTCATATTATAATTATATATTGTTCCCTGAAATATACATGACAAAGTGCGCATGTTCTTAGTTTCAAAGTCGGCATCAAAGTGACATTCATGTTTTTTTTCTCTAGAAATCTAAGTGCCAGAGTCTGCATACAAGTACAAGATACTCATATGTTGTATCAACACTCTTGCCATCACAGAATTATTAGTCTTTTAATCCAGACAACTATATATGCTTCAGTGAACTAAGTCGATCAGGTTTTGACAAGTAATATATTGGCTTTACAAAGCAACAGTCCTTGAAATCACTTGCTCATACTCATTCCTAATCTATCAAACATGGGTGCAGCCTACAGATATAGATTATATTTTAATTCTGATAATACTGTAAAAAATAAGATTATTTCCCCAATGGTAAAAACATGCGTAAAAAAACTGTTGATTATACTTTACAGTCCTTAAGGTTAATAATGTTAAACAGAGCTTAACACATACTGAGGCACCATTGCTATCTGGAGTTAAAGTTGGCTTGCACTTCATATGCTAAAGTATAAACCAGGTTTCACAGGACATATCGAATTCATTTTTAATTATTACTTTCATTAAATTAATTGTTCTTTTTCTGACCTTATTTTGTGTACCTTATGGTTATTTCTGTCTACCATTCACTTCGCTCCGGAACTGGAGAAACACGTGCCATTCCGGTTAGATTTGCTTTAGGCCAGGTTGCTGTCCTCAAATAATAGATAGATAGATAGATAGATAGATAGGATAGGGATGGGATGGGATGGGATGGTTGGGATAGGATAGGATAGGATAGGATATAATAGAACAGATGTAAGACAAAGACAAACAGTGGCATATTTTCTTAATTACTGAAGATTAGCAAAAGGATTAACAAAAGGGAAAGTTTGTAAAAAAAATAAAATTGAACAGAATGTTTAAGAGGAAATAAAATATTTTGATAAAAGAAAATCTAATTATATGCTGACAATAACAACCAATGTCATTGATGCTGAATTTGCATTACATTTCGGTAAATTATTTGTTATTTGACAAAATTTTGGTATTAACAGGAAACCTTTATGTTGACATAATTCTAGTAACAGCTCATACAATGTGTTAGAGACATTTTAAGACTGATTAAACATGTAGAAATTTAATAAGTGGTGACACAACTACAAATGTGTGTCTACACTATAATTGAAACCAATGCAGATGTCGACAATAGCACTTCCTAATTGCTTGTCTAATATCAGCATGGAGGAGTTGGCACAAATAGACGGATGTGGACAATCATGTCTTAGACTCCTGTCCGTGGAAAAAAGAACTGAAGGAAAATTATAACTGAAGAAAGAGACAAAGCAAACACAGAAATCTTATTCTTGGAGCCAGAATTTAGAATAACAGATTTTTTAATTTTTAGAAAAGAAAATGAAATGTATCTATCTCAGGCCATCGACTGATTCTTATATTCCTTCATATTTCTTATCTTTAAAATGTGTCCTTGTATATTTAATCCAACAACTGTTAGAAGTAAAAGATCAATAAAAAATGTTTTATTCATTTATTTTATTTTATGAAGCTGCCTCATGTTTTTAATGTTGCATTGTATTTTAAATGCATTTCAATCTTGCAGAAATGCCGCAACATCTCCCTGATTCTTCATTTTTGCATCTTGATAAAAAAACCAGAAGGTTGCCTCAGGAAGTTGCAACAGAACCCTTGCTTAGAAGACATATTGTGGTGCAAAAATTTGTGGACTAATAAGTGGTGAAAAGTAGAACACATGTGTAATGATTTCATTCAGTAACAAGTAATTAAATAAATTTCCAAGTACAAGTTTCAAAATATAGGATTTCCTTCCTGTAATATTCCTATATTTTCTTTTCTGTCTTTATCAAAATTTGACAGACGATCTGTATAATATTCTTTGTACATATATGTTTAGTTTTTTAACTTTTGGTAATGAAACATTGACAAACAAATGGTGCATTTCAGAAACCGATACGCACTTAAGTGCTATGAAACAAAATATAATACTTAAGTGTCAATATCTCAAATAAATGATTTCAAGACATTTTAATTGACTTACAATGTCACGAAAATTAATAAAATGCAACCTCTCTCTCTTACACTGGAAATCTCTTCGAAGAGGTGAGTTTTAAATTTCCGAACCTGTTACACAAATACACATTACTATTGCCAGTCAACTGTCACTCTTCTGCATTTATCTACATAACTAAAATCGTTACAAACGTTTCTGTTGGTGATGACTTTAAACTACCGTAACTGTATGCTTCACGCCTTCTTTGTCGAAAAGACAACAATCCATTTCTTTAGTGATTTGAACCAAGCATCACACAATCACTAGAAACTAAAGGTGCTAATGCGGCCATATTGAAAATCCGATGACATTCATTTTACTGCATCGATAGCTGCTAGAAACGACCTATCTTCAGCTTATAAAAATTAAACAAGTAACTCATAGATAATAGAAAATATGGAATTGTTCTCTCCTTTATCTCCATTTCAGTTTAGCAGGCATATTCTTGGTGTATAAGTATTATCTAGAATAATGTAAACGTGATAACGTTTACATAAGGTCAACATTACAAAAACAGTTGTAAGCTTTCCATTTTGATATCTTTACATATAACTTTTCACAGATTCTGAACGGCATTTTGTAATAATGCATCATGTATAACTAACTAGTCATAGCAAATTATATCTTATAACTATTCTAAAAGCTATAAAGTTACTAACCATATCGAAAATGAGGAGTCTGTGTAGTCCGTGTTAATAATAAACATATGACTGGCCTATACAGGGAGAGTGGTAGCCCACATGTTGAAATCTACAAAACACCATTAATATATAAATTACTGTTTTCATGCTAACGGTAAAATGCCTTGTACTAAATAAAATTATTCAAGTCGTCTGTTCTTCGGCTACTGTCGTCTGGTGTAGGAATATTTGGCGGGAACGCACGTTTTCTTCGTGCTTTGGAGGCAAGACCGCGTGTTTACTTCATTCGAGGCTTTCACTTATTGGCAGCTCTTATGTTATTTGGTTCCAGACAATGGCCCACCCGCCCGTTCCTTTCGAACCGTTTACTATTGCTTTCGTTAATATCAAAGAATGTCTTTCTTCATAATCTTGGCTTTAAAATCTGTATATTTATTCTGATATTTTAAGTTCGAGTTTCGTTTCAGTTTCGTTTCAGAATTCAGTAGATTCAGCAGACAACTCCAGCCGGTGCAATACAGCCTTCGCCTTTTGGCCAGACTTTGGAGATATATACACATTGAAATAACCTTGTTCGATATTTGCTGCCAATAATAAGCCGTATTCCTATGTCTTTGTGTTGTTGTTTGTTGTCGACAATTTTGATAAGGGAATAATTGTTTTTCTCACGTTATAAGTGAGAAAATGAGAAATATATTCAGGCACCTTTTCAGGTTGCTTAATTATGTAGACATGTATATTTGTGTATGTAAATTTAATGCATATTTGTCGCTTAGTTTAAAGATACAGTTGTTAAGTAGAAAGTGCTTTATTGTTGTTGTATATTAATTTAATTAATGAGGCTCTCATTCATATACTTATACATGTTTGTATTGCCTTGTTGCAACAGTGTTGTTTAATGCGTAGTAATACACGAGAAACGAGAAGTTAATTTATTTATAGCTATACATTTTACTGTTATTTACAAACTGATGATAAAATTTCATCTTGATTATCGTCAGTATCACGGTTTAAACTACCGCATAAAGTAAGCAAGGAACCACTCATGATAAAAGGAGGTCACTCAAGCCCTAATTATGCGTACGTAATGTCTCGGAATACCCTTTTGATCGGAAACTTTTACTCGGTTTGTTGGATTATTTTGTCCTATCATAAAAAGATGACGGCCAATGCTCCAGACTTGACTGGAAGTGGAAAATGCGACTGACATCCTTCTGATTTTACACCAATAACGGTGTTGTCTGCAATGATATTTTTTTTTTAAATTGAGCGACACATGGCGCCCTCTGTTGTCAAACTATAAATTGGTTATGTTGGTCCCTAGCTTTTACTAGTTTACATGTCTTGTTGTGTTCTGTTTATTGACTAATATCAAGCCCTTTTTGATTTTGATTCATTTGAAATTTTGTACCTTGCATGCTTTTAATAGCTGTTCAATATAGATGATATCCCTTTTACATGAAATCAGAACTTCAGATCATAGACGTGCATCCATTTTAATTAACTATCAAAATACAATAACAGTACAGGGAAATTTATGCATGAATGCAACATTTTTTTCACATGAATAATGTTCCACATAATTATTATATGCAATTTTAATATTTTAAACCACGATTAAAGTAATTATGCCAGTAAGTACAAACTATATTTTTAGTTGCATTAACTTGTGACCTGGCCAATTTGCATTTTGTTCCTCTTATTCAATTTGTTCTGCATTTTAAAAGTTTATGTGTCAATAAAAGTTGTTATAAACTCTATATTGACAGTGTTGTGTTGAAGACTCCTGCTAGACTATAAGTGTTCTGTTCTGTTATTTTTCTTTCCAATTCCATATAAACTCTAAAATTATTTCAGATTGCGGGTTATGCATTCCTGTGGAAAAAAATAAGTATTAAATATTCTTGTTCAGCGTCCTGAGTGCAAGTAAAATGCAACACTCATGAGTGATTCATAACCACGTCATTGAATATTTGTTATATTTTTTCCCATTTCTGTCGGTCCGTTTGAACACTTTGTTTCGAAAGGCAACGGCAGTTTAAATTGCTACAATACAGCAAAAGTTGAATAACTATCAAAATATGTAAGAAAACATGATTTTAGACATATAGTTCATTTCACATAGTATTTGTTGCAGTGTCGTAGCATAGCATTTTGCAGTTAAAACTAAAAGACTCAGAATCATTACGGTTATGTAACTTTAAAGAGGCATACATTTAAAAACAAAGCTACACTAATGATGCAATTAAGATAACTCGTTTACTACGAACAATTGATCATATGACCTATTGTTTATATATATGGTACAGTTATCATTTACCATTAAAACAAGCATTCACTATAGGTCTGTCAAAATGTTAACAACAAGTAAAATTTACGGCAGGCAGATGAAGGCTAGAGAACATTGTGTCACAGAATGGCCGTAAGTTTTCATATTATCTCAGGGTTGACGGCACATTTGACACTAACAAATAAAATTCTCCCACGCATTAAACGAGTATTTGTAATAAAGTTATCAATTGTGTGCCCAATTATAGGATATGATTTTCACATTTACGTTACATCAGAACAACTTTACCTGAATCACTTCATGCAATAATTCATTCATTTGAAAATATTGAACAGCTATTGTTGCCTTTGTTGGCGACAAAGCTATTGACTTTGTTTTTACACAGTTACTTAACGGCCATCTCCGATACTTTGTTACTGTTTAGTGGAGCAGCAGACGTTCACTTGTACGACCATTTACAGGTTCGTCGGTTTTACATAGATGAGTTAGTAAGGTTTTTGTTTTATGTTTTTTGGATCAGGTTGGAAACCTAAAAAAAAAGCTAATTTGTTTTGATCTATTTAGGGAATGTTTAGGAAAACGTCATACAGAGTTGTGAATTGTACTGCAAAATCAGACAAGATATAGTTTGCTTATAGAGAAATAAGTGGCATCAGCACATTTATTTTTGTTTCATTATCTAAGCATCAGTGGTGTCTGAACTAGAATTGTAACAGCAATATTTCATCATTTATGCCTACAGACTCTTCATCAAATCCGTTTTGTCAAGAAGGTATATGCGTATGAATTTACGGCGATATTGAATGTTGTATGAATTTACGGCGATGCTGAATGTTGTATGAATTTACGGCGATGTTGAATGTTTTGCTTGTACAGAGAAGTGAAGGCTGAAATCGATTTGTTATGATCTAATTACGCTAAAAGAAATTTAAGACTACAGTAGTTACAATACAATTTACATGATTAGTCCTAACGCTATCTTCACGCTTGTCACATTCTGTTCCTCACAATCCCATTCTCTTTAATAAGGTAAAATTTCTTCCTGTTACAACAAATTCTACTTAAATGCCCTCCAGAAAATAGGTTTGCGTGCTGTTAAATGTCATTAAGTCGCCTGCAAACAGACCAATGTTGCATTCAAGTTTTACTTGTAAAATATTTACATAAAGTAAACCCGACTGTTTTTAAAACGCTTATCTAAATAGTGACTTTAAAAAGAATCACTTACGTAGGATTTTTCTTATCTTCATTATACAGAAACGGTATATCTAATCTATAAGTGACCTCACTTAGCCGTAATGGCTTTATATACTGATAACCTTAAATTTAATTTGCTTTTTGTTTTATTTTTTCATTTAAATTCTTTTTTTTTCTTAATAATATTTGGACAGGTTCACGTCCTACTTTTAAGAACTAGTCATACACACCTTTTTTTATTAAAATTGAATTCAAATCTTAAAATAAAGCCTTGCGAACTTAGTATTCATTTAATTTAAAAAAAAGTTATTAAAAGTGTGCTTAATTTATGATTCAGATATACCAGTGTAAGTTTATCGATCGATTTTAGGCGGTACAATAATTATAATTGAAGTATGACATAGTTAAATCTAAAATGGTGTCGCCAGACCAGCGTAACTCTATTTATTATGAAGCTTTTCCTGTGCCAAAAATCCAGACATGTTAATATTCATATTTTGACAAAGATGTGCAGAAATGTGTTTGTTACTCTTAAATCTTAAGGCTTTATCATGCAAATGTGAGTATGCAAGTGTAAAAGTATGTATATAACACTTAAATTTTAAACCAAAACCATACATTACTAGATCTTTAACTCTGAACGTTTCCTACTGTTTTTTCAATTCCACACCTGTACCCATTACATTTTACTTGGTGAACCTCTTTAGTTTTCTTGATTGTAAACGTTATCTCAAAAGAATATTTTTAGAACGCACATTGGCGATATCATATTTGTATTCTTACGTCTTTTTTATTTTTGTCACTGGAAATTGGCTAAGCGACATACACGCTCCAACAAAAGTAGATGATTTAGCAGAAACCATATAAGGAATTTATACGGAAACTTACACACTGAAATGGGCAGAGCGTGAAAGTCGGCCTGAAATTTCCGTAGTTCTTGCGGTAGTAGCGTTTTATAGTTTGGTCCTCTATCCATACCAGAATGACTTGTAAGTTACCCCTACTACCCATCATACGGCCACCCGAAAAATATACAGAGGCCAGCACACCACTGCACCTTGTGACCTGGGTCGTGCTACTAAGGAATGCATATTTCGAATACGAATCGGATAACCTTCAATTCTCTCAGGTGTACTGTACCAATACCTTCAATAATTCTTAAAACTTCTCTTCCGTCAATTTGGTAGTCGGCATCACTTCTATACGATATTTATCTTTAGTCTGAAGCCGAGTACCGAACAACCGAGACAGACACGGAAAGACGGAAACGGACGGCTCATAATCAAGTCATATGAAATTTTCTGCAAATCAGAGTTAAAATACGCACGTTAATATGTCGGGATTTTTGGCACAGGAAAAGCTCCATAATTTATCGCGCTAAAACACACTATTCTGTTCAAATGTATATACTAAGAGTGTTAGACACTTTTAACGGTAGTGTAGATGTAACTGACATTTCTCATGATCTATTTAAAGAACCAGACTTTCTTATAATGTACATGGATACGACATGTACGAATTTAAAAAAAAGACAATATTGACCATGTGCCGACATTGACGAAATAACTATGAGAAATATATTTCAAGTAAAGTCAATTTTATAGCTTAAACATAATTTTTCTGATCTGTATAACGACAGTCATATTTCAGAGGAAGTTGGCTTCTGTTAGGACACTGTCACAATCACTCATACACACTGGAGTGTTAACGCATTAGGCCTTTCCCCAAGACCTGTAATGATTTTCGTAAATATAATCTTTTGAAAGCCGTGACGTGACGCTAGTTTTTGCTAATACATACATAAATTCCTAGGTTTTACAGATGCTTATAGGAGAGATTTTGAGCATTTGATTCATTTGACGTGCTTATATTATTTCTCCCGTTCAATCATACCTGAGTGTCCAAATAACAGCATGTTTAAATGACGCACACCGTTGTTATAATGTACACTAATCTTGTAAGGTCTGCTACGTAGGACAATAAACGTAAATTTCAAATGATACGATAGCTTTCTGACTTTTCTATCTCAATTACTCAACTATATTAACATAAATGGAACCTCGTTTGAAGTTTCGCAAAACATTTTTTTCATTGCAGCACTGTATGATCTACTGAATGCAGTTGATTGTATTACAATTACGAATTTCGAGTCCGCTTCGTATCTCTTGAAACTTTTCAAATTGACTGATATCTTAATTATTTTGTTAACGTATAAAGTAAAGCAACATAATAGGCAAAATGAATGATTTTGTAAACTTCCTAAAGAATCAGGGTCAATCATGAAAAAAATCGCATCCCTCCAATCAGCATCATGTTTTGAACATTTGTATACAGCAATGCAATGAGTTCAGTAGTGTTATATATATTTGACTGTTACGATATCGACTAAAGCAATTAAGATTGTTTTATGTCTACGAGAATATATATTTCTGGAATTAGTTCTTAATTGTAAAATATAAAGGCAACTAAAGCAGATTTCTATTCGAAAAGTGCAAGATAATTTAAATAGTTACTAATGCTTCCACAAGCAACCGAATCGTCATTTATTTTCTACTTCTGAATTTAATATTCTTGAAGGCTGTTTAGAATAAGATATGCCAATAAAGGATGATTTCAGATAAAAAGATACAAGCATTTGGTGCCATAAATTATTTTGAAAAATAATAAATGAAACATATTGAAACGGAAGATTCAAGATGATTCATTCACCTGTGTACTAAAATATATATATTTATATTTCTTGATGATAGCTGAAAGACAAAAGCTCTATACCTTTAGATCCATATTTACAACTTGACATTTTGACACTGATTAAATCAGTCATATTCCCGTTTCAGTGGCAAACAATCATTCCTACTTCCGACCTCCCAGGGAGGTTAATTGTAATTCCTCATAGGAAATGAAATTCTGCGGTTTATTTTTTAAGAAACATAGGCATAGGCATTTACATTTAGACAAGCTAAACTATGGAAGTCGACTGTCTGCAACAATGGAAGTCGACTGTCTGTAACAATGGAAGACGGTTCTCAGTAACAACGGAAGTCGACTGTCTGTAACAATTGAAGTCGACTGTCTGTAACAACGGAAGTCGACTGTCTGCAAAACATGTTCTTGAAAAGTATAGATTACTCAGTTTTGGATGAAAACTACAAATATAGTTTAAGTATTTCTCTAAAACGGCTTTGTTCTGTTCCGATCTTTCGATAGAGTCGTGACGATCTTAACACTTTATTATTTAGCAAGATCACAGCAAGACAAATGTTTGGAGAAAGCTTAGCACAAACACTTGCTAAATGATTTCTTTTATGACTTTGATATTGTTATAGTTTTAGTAGTGTTAATAATCAAGACGGAATTATTGTTATAATATTAATCAATATACTTTCTACAAAGAGCTGTAAAGAACATATTAAGTGTAATTCTTTCCCTCTGAAAGAAATAAAGCTTTCAGGTAACATTCCATTGATGTTAAACATTTACGTTATGCATTATTTTACTTCTTAAAGAAAAGCACAGCAAATGAAATGACTCATGAATCTTCTTTAATTATTGTTCTGAATTCTTTTAATTTTTCACGATTGGCACATTACCTTTTTGAACTAGCAGAACATTGACATTGACCTTATGAAAACTACGTGAAATTTCAAAGACTGGAAATGTATATTGATAGTGAACAAACGATGCTTGTTCACACTATTGTCTTCCTAAGACAGTTTCTTTCACTTAACTGCTTTTTAGTCTAAGTGCATTACCGCACATGAATGTCAATCTTTTATTTTCAAGTGTTTTGTTCCCTTTGACCATGGTTTATACTTGAATAAGGCTACATTAAAGAACTGTTTTTTATTTCATTTTTAGATGCCAGGCACAGACTCAAAGGATACTTATTCTGTGTCAAGGTTTAAATAATTATTTGGCTTTGTTTGTATCTTTGACATATTTAAACATTTTGCCTAATTATTATTCATTTATTTATTTATATTTTGCAAACCTATTTATTTATTTATTTATTTATATTTTGCAAACCGAGGTTCCGGGGTCTGCACAAATAGGCCATATATTCTTACATTGTGTCTTGAAATTTAAGTTACACAGTCTATATACGTCATGTATTACTGTACTGTTTTCAGAAAAATATAAGCCCAGGTGCGCACAGACGTCTGATGAAATCACATACTGTTCCGGGAAATATATATGACTATGTGCACATTTTTGTGCTAGAAATCTTAGTTTCAAAGTAGGCATAAAAATGTCATAATTATATTCATGTATTTTTTTTAATCTGAGTGCCAAAGTCTGCATACAAGTACCACATACTCATATTTCGAATCAACACTCTTGCCATCACAGAATTATTGGTCTTTTATTCCAGACAACTATTTATGCTTCTTTCAGATTTTGACAAGTAATATATTGGCTTAACAAAGCACCAGTCTTTGAAATCGCTTGCTCTTTTTGATGCCTAATCTATCAAACATGTCTGCCGCCTACAGATATAGACATATTTAAATGTGTAAATACTGTCAAAATAGAATTATTTCCCCAATGGAAAAGACATACGTCAAAACTGTTGATTAAATTTTGCAGTTTAAATAAGAACCTTAGGGTCAGAAATTAACAATGTTAAACATAGCTTAACATATAGTGAAATACCATTTCTATCTATAGGTAAATTTTGCTTGCACTTCGTATGCTAAAGTATAAAGCTTATTCACAGGACAAATCGAATACATGTTTTATTATTTCTTTCATTAAACTATATGTTGTTTCTCTGACCTTATTCTTTCCTATCTAATGGTTATTTTTTGTCTATCATCCACCTCACTCCAGGTCAGTAAAAACACGTGCCATTCCGGTTAGATTTTCTTTTGGCCAGGTTGCTGTCCTCAAATAATATAAATAAGCATATTTTCAGAAATTTGAAAAAAGTTATTCAAAATATAATCATGTAACACCAAAGGCAAACAGTGGCTGATTTTCTGATATTTTCTGATGAGCAAAACGATTAACAAAAATGCAAGTTTGTAAAAAATATAAACCGAACAGAATGTTTAAGAGGATACCAAATATTTTTATAAAAATAATGTGACGAAAATAACAACTAATGTCATTGATGCTAAATGTGCATTACATTTCGGTAAAAGATTTGTTATTTGACAAAAGTTTGGTATTAACAGCAAACCTATACGTTGACATTCTAGCTATAGCCAATACAATGTGCACTTCCTAATTGCTTATCTAATATCAACATGGAGGTGGTGGTACAAATAGATATGGACTATAAATGGTAACCTTAACATGACAATATCTGAAGCATAATCCATTTGTGTCGTGATCTATTAGGTCTATAAAGCTGAATTACAGCTTTTGTATTCAAGTAAGGCCCATAAACATTTAGTGCTCTCATTGTCTTTATACAAAGGCTATAGAAATAAATATTGTGTATTTGAGGCAATTTTTGCACATTTATCATTTATTCTGACACAGTTTATTTGTTTATGTGTTTTCTGTATAACAGTTTTTGATTTGGACAAAACATGTTTTTGACTTCTGTCCGTGGAAAAAGATTTGAAGGAAGATTTTAACTGAATGAGGAGACAAGGCAAAGACAGAAATCTTATTTTACAAACGTTCTTAATCTTTCGAAACTGAGACAAGTACATGAAATATATCTTGGACCGACAGCTGATACATAGAGTTCTATATGTTTCTGTATTCTTGCAATTCTTTCTTCTATATTAATTCCAATAATTGTTAGATGTAAAAGATCAGAAAATTGTTCTATTCATTGAAGCTGTCTCATTATTTTTATCGACAGTTTAAACACGTCTTTATTTCAATGCATAACAATCTTACAGAAATCCCGCTACATCTTCCTGGAGACCTTGTTATGCTGGTTGTAATGAAATGTTACCTTTATCCTGTACTCTCATGAAGACAGAAGCGTATACTTGAACTCCACACCACCACCCCCCCCCCCTCCTCCGCCAAGAAAAAAAAACTGAAATGAAATCAAAAGTTGAAAAGAAAGAAACGTGCAGAAATGAAAGTAATTCTTAAGAACAATGACAACGTGCATCAATTTATGTTAAGATCATTATTTATTTTTAACGGCTAGCATGCCCTTAAACCCCGTAGCAAACAGGTCATTTCCGTAAAGCATCATCTGCACTCTCACGTTCAGGTAATATCTTACAAAGTTGACCACAGGAATGATCACAGACAACTTGCTATGCAAGAGATATTGTACAAATAAGTTATTAAAAGGAAATACAGTTGAAATGATTACATTCATTAAACAAATAATCAAGTAAATTTCAAAATACAGGTCTCAACATATAGGATTGCATTTCTATAAAAGTCCGATTTATTCCCTTAAGTTTGTCCAAAACGTGGTTGACGGTCTAGTATTTTCATATGGCCGCATTTTTTGTCATTGCGCGATGCAAGGTACATAAAAAGAATGAATTGTTGCCTGAATTGAAGCTTTATTATTGTTAAGGTAGCTTAACGACATCACAAATAGAAACGTTGTGTTCACTCATTGTGAGATAAATGCAGACCAGTAACAGTTAATGGTGATAATGTGTAATTGTGCAACAGGTGTGAAAACTTTAACTCTTCGAAGAGATTACTGGTGTAAGGAAGAGAGTAGACTGGATTTTATGAATTTTCGTGATATTATAAGTCAACTTCAGTAAGACTTACACGTTTTCGTTTGGAGTAATGTTACACTTAAGTATTATATTTGTTTCCTAACTAAATTTTATCGTTATCTGAAATGCAACATTTATTTTTCAACATTTCATAAACAAAAGTAACCACAAAATGAAAATTCCGATGACCTTCCTTTTACTGCGTCGACATCTGATATAGAACTTACGTTTAACAATTCAAGAAATTGCTCTTGATAAAAGAATATCTTTTTTCTCCATTCCAATTTAAGCCGACATATTCCTGGTGTAAAAGTAATCAACGTGATGGCCTTTACATTATGTCAACAGTTACACATTTCAAATCTCATATATAACTCATTCCAGGCAAACACATACGTGTGTGACGGAATATTATGATGGACGAGAATAATTTTGAGGTCTGCCAAACCAGAGTAAGACACAAAAGACTGATTCTAAATGGCATTTAGTTATAATACAACATGTACAACTAACTAGTCATAATAAAGTGTATCTTAAAACTGTTCTTAGGGTTATAGAAACTATAAATCGTTTCGAAAATGTGTAGTTTTTACTTCCTTTGTTTCATCTACCCTGTAGTCCGTGTTTACAATAGACACATGACATGACTGGTAGCCTACATAATGAAATCTACGGACCACCATTAATGTATAATCTACAACAGGTTTAATGCCCTGTACTTAATATAGGCATGAATGCATATCTTTTCAATGTATTTTAATTATGTATTTTGGAAATAGATTTTAAGTTTGAGTGATTTACCGTTAAATCTAGCACGGTGTCGATTTCAGATGCCTAGTACTTTAACCACAGAGACCGTAGGCCTGAGTGATTAAATAATTACGCATCTGAATGAGATATATATATTATTCTAACTGATTAAAGAATTTCAAAGTCAGTGTGTTCTAGTCAAAAAAAAATACATTGCCAGATTACCATATGTTAGGTTCAGTGGCATTTTTCAAATATTTATGAAACTAATGCTTATGAGTTCTTTATTTTTTTTTAAATGGAAAAGTCAAACCTATTCCTTGCATTATGATTACAAATTTAGTAAGGTGTAATGATTTAATATTCTTGTTTATTTCTGTTAATGACCGTTCATAGTTATACATTCTTAATCTTTAAGTAAAACCAAATGTATTCAATTTGTTTATATACATGTCTTTTTTAACAGCGACTTATAGGTCAATGGGACCAGTTGTGTTTTTGTTTGTTTGTTTTGTCTTATTTATATTTGTATATAATGTACGCATGTTTCAAAAGACACTATAATAAACAATGTTCTTTCTTTAATTTAAAATAGATGACGTAATAAAAAATAAATAAGGAGACATGATTTCAGAGAGATAGATCAATTTACATCTAATTTGTTAGATTGATAGAATTTTACAATTAAAACTTAATGAATCTGAAAAATATAACTATATGAAAACATGAAAGATTAAATTTTACGATGCTATGTAGATTGTTCATCTATAACAAACAAAAACTGACCTACTTAGTTGTTTATTTCATATATGGTACAATTATTCCGACCGCCTCGGCGAGACGGTATTGGGATAGAAAGATTCTATGAAAACCAAAGTCTACAGATGCAGTGTATTTTTCTGTGGTTACTACCGGGAGAGGACGTTCCCATTCCAAATTTTGACCGGATGTACCATATCCAAAGACATATTTACTTCCCCTAACGTTAACTGCCTTCCATACCCTTATGAGGTAAAACCTTTTAACATTAGATTTACTTTAGCTAGTTATGTTATGTACATAATTATCGGAAGATCATGAAAAAATGCAGCAAAATGTATAAATTGATAATACATAGAAATCTTTTTTGAAACTTCAATCATAAACAAAGTCACCGTGTCCAATCGTTACAATTGGAAGGAGGATTTGTAACGCATCCGCAGTCGTGTATTTCAGGGATTTAGGAAGGGGTGATGTAAATATTTTCCTCATTATTTCTTCATGTTTTCTGTCTGGTTTTTGTTTAATGGTCTAAGATGACCTTCAATCAATCTAGATTCTTGCTCCAAAACTGTTTTGTCTCAGAACTTTGCCATTTTCAAGATCATTCAGGAAAACCTAGCGTTAGAAAGAAAAACGCTTGATTTTAGCACGATGTTTTGAAGATTTCTTGACATAAACGTATCAAACAACTTTATATTTTGTTTGGTTTACCAGAATTTCATAGTAAAAATTGATTCTAATTTAAACTTTATCCCTGCGTTTCCAATTAAATACTGATATAATCGTTTTTGCTAACGAAACACATGTAACGTAGGCGCAGTTATTTTTGTGACGCACGCGGAGCAAGGATTCAATAACTTTCAAGTACTTTTCTCACCGTATTTAACCAAATAACAAATAACTTGATGTATTTAATATTTTTATTCTTACTGTGAAATTCTTGTAAACCAAAATAAAAAAAAATAATAATAAAGTCGTCATACGTTTATGTCAAGAAATCTTCAAAATATCGTGCTAAAATCAAGCGTTTTTCTTTCTAACGCTAGGTTTTCCTGAATGATCTTGAAAATGGCAAAGTTCTGAGACAAAACAGTTTTGGAGCAAGAATCTAGATTGATTAAAGGTCATCTTAGACTATTAAACAAAAACCAGACAGAAAAAATGAAGAAATAACGAGGAAAATATTTACATCACCCCTTCGTAATCCCTGAAATACACGACTGCAGATGCGTTACAAATTCTCCTCCCAATTGTAACGATTGGACACGGTGCTAATGCTTTACAATCAAATAGGATGACTAGAGCCAATTCTCGGCTTTACACATCCGGGTACTTTTTAAAGTAGCATATCCGTACTTGGGTGTAACTCGGATTTTATCGTTGAGCTATATGTAACTTCAAGATTAAAAATTACAAAAACTAGAATATAACAAAAGAAACTGTCTTAATTTCCAAGACCCATGGCCTGATAAGTGCATTTGTAACGATTCTAATTAATCAAAGTTGTTAGGTTTCATAACAAACGACTTTAAAGTCAAATAGGCTCTAACGATAAAGTCCGGGTAACGATCGACAACCGAATGCTTAAATTAGTTAGTTACTGTTATCTGATTGGTTAATGGCTAGAATGACGTCATGCTTAAGCCGAGAATCTGCTTCCTTAAAAAGCTTTCTTTATTTACATTTGATTTTATTAAAAATCTTCATCAAATTTATCTTTTACACTCCTTGAGGAGCCACCGTGGTCCAGGGGTAGAGCGCAGGGCTCCGGATCCGGAGGTCGCGGGGTCGAATCCCGTCAGAGGCGAGATTCTCTCACGATCTTCACATTCCTCACCTCGGCGCGAATACTGGTGTGGAACCCAGGAAGCAGTCATCGAGCGTGGTGATTCTAAGTTGTAAGAACTTGTATCGCAATCGATGTAAAATAAATGAGTCTAAACTAAGTCTAAACATTGCACCTTTTAAATTTGATTTCACAGAAATCTTGTTTTTGTGATGCATGACGCGGATGCACAAGCAGAGATAACATATTTTAATGGTTTGGAAAAAGCAGAGTATAAGTATTACCATACATAAAACTCAACAGAGCATTCACGATTCAAACTGCAGATTACTATATTGCTGTATTCAGTTTTAATGAGCTGTGAATTCTCACACTCAATGTCTGCTTTTTTTGGGTGAATCAACAAACAACCTTGCACATCCATAATAAGAATACCTGCAAGTTGACAAACAAATTGCTTAATCATTTCACGCAGGTATTTCATGTTTGTTTAATTTAAAACCGCAGGTTGTTAGCAACTTTATGATTTTTGACATAATACATGCGCACATGCGCTGAAAATACCTATTTAATATTTTTGGGAAATCCCGGATATATACAACTCGCTGATTATTTTTGGGGCATTCATGGGAGATTTTCATTTGTCATTAGGGAGAAAAAGTAACGTGATGCTCGTTTGGGAGAGGTGCAGCTCGAGAGAGGTGAAAATACACAGATTTCCAATGCGGGGGGGGGAATCAAAATATAGTTATAAAGAGGATGCCGTTCGTGGGAGGTGACGTTATGGGAGGATTGACTTTATATTTAACATATCTGTCCCCAATACTTACCACAAGTATAATATACACACTATGGATATCAGATCAATAGGCTCAAAACTGAACTTGCATGTCCCAAAGCTAAGAACAGTTTTTTAGGAAAAGTTTTGAATATTCTGGAACTAAAAACTGGAACTCATTCCAGTCTCATTAGGCGGAAACCCTCTCTAGCTTTAAAAGTTAATACATTGCATACTGGCACATTCTTTCTATTAATCTCAGATATATGAATATTTCTTAACGCTTTATAAATATATCTAGTTATTTTTTATTTGGTCAAATACGGTGAGAAAAGGTACTTGAAAGTTGTTGAATCCTTGCTCCGCGTGCGTCACAAAAATAACTGCGCCTAAGTTACATGTGTTTCGTTAGCAAAAACGATTATATCAGTATTTAATTGGAAACGCAGGGATAAAGTTTATATTTAAATCAATTTTTACTATGAAATTCTTGTAAACCAAACAAAATATAAAGTTGTTTGATACGTTTATGTCAAGAAATCTTCAAAACATCGTGCTAAAATCAAGCGTTTTTCTTTCTAACGCTAGGTTTTCCTGAATGATCTTGAAAATGGCAAAGTTCTGAGACAAAACAGTTTTGGAGCAAGAATCTAGATTGATTAAAGGTCATCTTAGACTATTAAACAAAAACCAGACAGAAAAAATGAAGAAATAATGAGGAAAATATTTACATCACCCCTTCCTAAATCCCTGAAATACACGACTGCGGATGCGTTACAAATCCTCCTTCCAATTGTAACGATTGGACACCGTGAAAGTTAGCAGTTCAGTTGGCTGTCTCCGGTCCTGTGGGCTTCATACCTGTAAAACTCAAGACAAAAACATTGCATAAAAGCATCGTGCACAGATAATGACTGTGTTGAAACATGCAAAAACGTGGCTAGTGGTATCGTCTTTATTTTTTTTAGCATAAAAATGTTGTTCCCAGGGGTTGTCTGTCATTGTCCTTCTGAAATACAGATGTTTAAATCGTGAAAAGAATGAATAAATAAAATTGCAATTAAAAGTTTTAAAACAAGAACAACAACAACTGGATCAAATGAGCTCAACCGAAATCAAATCAACAAAATTAATTAATTTTGTCCAACACAATTGTATTCAATAATGTTTTATTCAATTCTTAGCGTGTTATAAATATGAGAGTCCATTACAGACATATATACACCATCAAATATAACACCATTGTATATATTTTATATAAATTTCATGCTGAAATTAATTTGTCAACGGGTCTGATGCTAGCTTTTTTGTAACAGCTAAGCTTGTACTTTACCATTAAAACAAACTTTCACAAAATGTTTGTATCTGTAAAATAGATTACAAGTAAGTTTTGCGGTAGCCAGATGAAGACAACAGAACATTGTGTCACAGAATGGTTGTTACCTGCAAGTAATCATATTATCTCAGGGCTGTCTGCACATTTGACACTCATTATAGCGACAAATAAATTTCTCTCACGCATGAAACGAGTCGCTTTGTATGGAGGTCAGTCACTAGCAGGCGGGACAATTGTGATAAAGTTATCAATATAGTGGCATTGTGTGCCCAACAATAGGATATGATTTTCACATCAACGTTACATCAGAACAACTTTACCTGAATCCCTTCATGCAATAATGCATTCATTTGAGAAATATTGAACAGCTATTGTTACCTTTGGTGACCGACAAAGCTGAAAACAGACAACATTGACTGTCTTACACAGTTCCTGTACTTTGTTAACGTTTAGCGGAGCTGTGTAACCGGTGGCAGACGTTCACTTGTTCAACTATTCACAGGTTCGCTGGTTTTGAATGGATGAGTTTGTAAGCTTTTTGTTTTAATTTTGGATCACATACGAAAGAAAAAAAAGATTGTTTAAATGGCTTTAGAAATATTTAGGTAAAAGTCAAATAAAGTCGCGAAATGTAATGCAAAAAACAAAGAAGATATAATTGCGTGTGATGAAAATACCAGCCTAAAAAGTGACATCATCAATTTTATTTTTGTTTCATTCTCTCATTCACTAAGCATCAGTTGTGTAAGAACTAGAATTGAAACAGCAATGTTTCATCATTTTTTCCAGGAGATTGTCCCTCAAAACCGTTTTGTCAAACTAATATCTGTATTTGAATTTACGGCCGTGATGAACTTTTTTGCAGAGAAGTGAAGGCTGAATTCGAATTTTTATGATCTAATTACGCGAAAAGAAATTTGAGACTTCAGTATAATGTAACCGTTGTAATAATGAAATTTACATGATTAGTCCTAACGCTGTCTTCACGCTTGTCACATTCTGTTCATTCCAAACCCATTCTCTTTAATCAGGTAAAATGTCTTCCTGTTACAACGAATTCTACTTAAATGTCCTCAAGAAAATGGGCTTGATTGCTGCTAAATGTCATTAAATCGTCATTGTTTCATTCCGTTTTTATTTTTAAAAGGTTACAGTCAATAAACCTGATCTTTTTTCAACACTAATCTAATTGATGACATAAACAAGAGTGCATGAGAATGTATTGTATTCTCGATTCATTCGTTCGTTCGTTCGTTCATTCATTTAGTCAGTCAGCAAGTTAGTCAGTCAGTCAGCCAGTCACTTTTTTATTCATTTATCAATTTCTAGAAATATCCATTCTATAAATATTTTGCTTTTATATATGCTTAAATGTTCTGTATGTGGAGCGAAAATTGTGGAAAAAAATAATGGATAGTCATACAATTGCTAAAAGTCACAGATTAATATTAAAGGTAGGGTTATAGCCATTATGTGTTTTTTATCAAATAGTTTTATTCGAGAAACATGCCCGAAGCAACGTGAGTATCTTAATTATACAATACAGCTAGAAAGGAATGGTAAAATATTGATGATTGGAGTTTTTTCCTCCAACAAAATGAGAAACAGATAGAAGGTTTGCGTGACTTATTAGAAAGAATTACAAATACAGGATATGCCTGTAAGCAAAAAATAGCTTCAATAATCTTTGTAGATGAACAGGCCAGAATTTTTTGTTAAAAAGCAAACCGAAATATGTTGAAATTAAAACTATTTATTTGCATTTATTTATTTTTTTTTTTTTAAGGTCACGAACTTTAAATTTGCGCAAAAAGTTCGTACAAAGAATACCGTAGTCCTATAAAAAGCATAGCCTTTCTTGGCCCTGTCACTAGCATTATTCATTGAGTTTCAAAAATTGACGGAAATAAGATGTACGAGATTGTTCTTCCCCTCCTCATTTCTCTGTGTCTTTTTTTCTTTTTCTTTCTTTCTTTTTTTGAAATCTACTTTCGTAGGACATAACCTATTGTCCTTTTGATAAGACCATATAACCATATACGTTAATTAGTTTCACCCGCTACCTCATCGTCGGAAACCCACGTTCGATTCATTCCGTTTCACTCTATTTATCTACCGTAGGAAGTGAGCAGTACGCAGCAGTAGAAAACGTGAAGTTGGCAGTAGCAGTAACAGCAGTAGCAGTAAAACAAAACGTGAAGTTGGCTGTAGCAGTAACAGCAGTAGCAGTAAAACAAAACGTGAAGTTGGCAGTAGCAGTAACAGTAGTAGCAGTAAAACAAAACGTGAAGTTGGCAGTAGCAGTAACAGCAGTAGCAGTAAAACAAAACGTGAAGTTGGCTGTAGCAGTAACAGTAGTAGCAGTAAAACAAAACGTGAAGTTGGCAGTAGCAGTAACAGCAGTAGCAGTAAAACAAACGTGAAGTTGGCTGTAGCAGTAACAGTAGTAGCAGTAAAACAAAACGTGAAGTTGGCAGGAGCAGTAACAGCAGTAGCAGTAAAACAAAACGTGAAGTTGGCAGTAGCAGTAACAGCAGTAGCAGTAAAACAAAACGTGAAGTTGGCAGTAGCAGTAACAGCAGTAGCAGTAAAACAAAACGTGAAGCTGGCAGTAGCAGTACGAGCAGTAGCAGTAAAACAAAACGTGAAGTTGGCAGTAGCAGTAACAGCAGTAGCAGTAAAACAAAACGTGAAGTTGGCAGTAGCAGTAACAGCAGTAGCAGTAAAACAGAACGTGAAGTTGGCAGTAGCAGTAAAACAGAACGTGAAGTTGGCAGTAGCAGTAACAGCAGTAGCAGTAAAACAGAACGTGAAGCTGGCAGTAGCAGTAACAGCAGTAGCAGTAAAACAGAACGTGAAGTTGGCAGTAGCAGTAACAGCAGTAGCAGTAATACAAAACGTGAAGCTGGCAGTAGCAGTAACAGCAGCAGCAGTAAAACAAAACGTGAAGTTGTCAGTAGCAGTAACAGCAGTAGCAGTAAATCAAAACGTGAAGCTGGCAGTAGCAGTAACAGCAGTAGCAGTAAAACAAAACGTGAAGCTGTCAGTAGCAGTAATAGTAGTAGCAGTAAACAAAACGTGAAGCTGGCAGTAGCAGTAACAGCAGTAGCAGTCAAGAAAACGTGAAGTTGGCAGTAGCAGTAACAGCAGTAGCAGTAAGAAAGTCTTAAAAGTCTTGAAGGTTTCAATGAAAATAAAACATGTTTAAACATCAACAGACACTCCCGTGTCTACTGCGTAGGTCTGCGACTGTTTCTGACACTTGCAAATTTTCATGAATTTTGGTGCCAATCGGAAAAATAGTCACTCTTAAGGTCTAGAGACCCTCCCAAGTCGATTTTACCGGTCTGCGACTGTTTCTGACACTCTTGCAGACTTTCAGGAATTTTAGTGCCAATCGGGAAAATGTCAATTTTAATGTCTAAAATATAAATAATGAATAAACTCAAATAAAGATAGGTCTTTGATTTTAGTACACATGAATTAAATTTAACCCGAATCAGTTCTATCTATAGCACCAATAAAACCACTGTCGAACAAAATAGGTTTATCAAGCAAAGAAACAAAACTTTTAAAAACACGGTCTTTAGAAGATACAGCCTCCAATTATTCACAGTAATAAAAAACTAATGGCTGCTTAGAATATCATAACAAAAACGACTCAAGACATTCGGATTATATCGTCTCGTGACAACAAAAGTTAATGAAATTGAGTTTTCATAAGTTTGGAAGTACAGCATTGTACCTTACTACCTGAAGTAAAGTATAATTAAAAACGATATCGCTTCCTTTGTTCATCTAACATTTTAAAAAGTGCACTGAATATTTTAATATTTTTCACATATATCACAACTGATAAAAAGCAAGTGAAAAAAAAAGATTAAGTTCTGTCGATAAATACAGTAAGACAATGTGTTGTTTCTGATATAAAGGAACTGGAAGGTGTCAGCTTCACACCGATATAAGCATCACACGTTGTGAACGTTACGTTCAGTAGTACGTTAGAGTGTATGTAAGCTAAACGTGTGACGTTTACGTGTTAGTGTTCAATATGTATCGAATTATGTGGACGTAGATGTACTTAGTAAAGTTCACAAGTAGTTCTCTGTGTCATAAAGCGTGTGGTTTCACTGGACCTTGAGTTGCGACTGACTCTTATTCAATAAACTATGTCCTTTCTTCCTTCAGTCCAATCCATAAAATATCGCTCTGATTTCATGGATGTCAGTTTTTTTAATGTTTCTGTATTTTTTGTATCTGATCTGAAGTTTTTGCTATTTACAATAATATACCGTATGAACATACCTTTACCTTCAAATATTAAATAATGTATTTTTTTCCAGATTGAGAAAAAAACATAACAGAGCCTAAGATCTCGCCAAATAACGACATCTTATTACTGTTGAAGGATTCTAAAGTGAAAAATACGAAAAATTACACAAAAGACAGTTTTGTTCTGCTCAGGTCAGCATAGCTCAGCTCAGCTCAGCCCAGCAAAGCACGTCAAAGCTTACGACAGTATAGCTGTCTTTGGTATAGCTCAGCTTAGTTCAGTTTATCATAAAAACAAATTTGATATAAATGCAAATGGCCGTTTTTATGATGATGTTAATGATAGGCATAATAAAACTAAAACACAGGATAACAATAAATTACGCCCATTACATTAGAAACTACTTTAATTCTTATTGTCTGGCTGAACAAGACCTGTATGACAACTACTTTGTATAGTTCTTCTTGTATCAGGACTAAAAGCAGGAAGTTGTGAATTAAATGACTAATTTAATGCACGACAAAGGATAAAAATATGTAATTTTGATAAAAAATTCCTACATGCGAAGCTTATACACATTGTTTAACCCCTTGTGGAGATAATGTTTGTATGACGGTTAAATTTGCACAAGGCTTAAAGCTCCACCAAGCTTATACTTTCACAAATGCTGTACATTTAGAAGGCTTCCACCTTCACAAAGATTGCACCTTCACAAAGATTCCACCTTCACAAAGATTGCACCTTCACAAAGTTTGTACCTTCACAAAGCTTACATCTTCACAAAGCGTGTACTTTCACACAGTTTGTACCTTCACAAAGCATGTACCTTCACAAGTGTACCTTCACAAAGTTTGTACCTTCACAAAACTTGTACCTTCGCAAAGCTTGTACCTTTACAAAGCTTGTACTTTTACAAAGTTTGTACCTTTCCAAAGCTAGTACCTTCACAAACGTGTACCTTCACAAAGCGTGTACCTTCACAAAGTTTGTACTTTCACAAAGCTTGCACTTTTACAAAGCTTGTACTTTCATAAAGTTTATACCTTCACAAAGTGTTTACCTTAACAAAGTGTGTACCTTCACAAAAGTGTACCTTCACAAAAAGTGTACCTTCACAAAGCGTGTACTTTTACAAAGTTACGTTTGTACCTTCACAAAGTTGTACCTTCATATAGCTTGCTCTTTTACAAAGTTTGTACCTTCACAAAGTTTGTACCTTCACAAAGCTTGCAGCATTACAAAGTTAAGTTTGTACCTTCACAAACAAAGGACCTCAAAACAAATTTGAACCTTCACAAAGCTTGCACCTTCACAAAGCCTATACCTGTGTGAAACTTTCACCTTCACGAAGCTTACACTTTCACAAAACTTGCATTGTCACAGAGGTTTCACATTCACTAAAGCTCTGCAATTGTCTAGGAAAGTACATCTTACTTATAAAACTTGCTTATTTCAATAGTATTCATATAGACAGAATAACACTGGAATCACGTACCACAATCAATAATCAAACAATTGCATGTTGATTAACTTTTAGACAAATATCGTCATGTCATTCAGCCTGGTTGAAGCGCTGTTTTGAAAATCATCGAAAAACACTAGTCTGATAAAAATAATTGTATCAGATTTCCCCCCTACAAAAATGTATATTCTTATTTGTTGTTTTTAATTGTTTTTACTCTATAGTTAAACCAATATTTACGCGACTATTGATTTTTGTAAGGTTAATGAATCCTCTGACAATTGGTAACTATGGTTACCATTTAATCAGTTATTTCAACCTGCACGCAGTATAGTACATGCACTTTCCAGGAAAAAAGATCTCATGTTCTGCGATCATCAAGATCTATATTTAGCGTAACCGAATTCAGAAATTCGATAAATTATAGCTGAAACAATTACTGTATTATTTTTATTACTGTCAAACTCGTAACTCTTTCAAGAAGAGGTTGGGAGAGTTGATCCGGAAGTTACCAGTGAGCCAGTGACTTTCGGCAGTCAACAATCTCGGGCGCTAATACAGGTTTGGATCCAGAAAACAGTTATCAGCCGGGGTTAATATAAATAGCAAGGACGAATTTTTTTTCGAGGTCGATCTAAAATAAAAAGGCTTAACGATTATAGAACTCATTTTTTTAATCGATGACAAACGCCAATTTATTAGTGTCCTGTTTTCTCTCAGCCAGTGTAATTATATCTGAATTGTTTCTTCATTTTTACGATTGGTTTAAAACAAAGGAAATCTTGTTTCAGTTATTTCCGAGTCTGACAAAAATGGTAACCGTTGACGAAATTCAATGGCGCGAATATATCTCACAAAGGCTAGTGTTTGTATGTTAGTATTAATAAAATTAAATTGGTCTATTGCGGCCCTGCCCAGTTGAATTTTCTGAAAGCCAGACATTAAACGGATTAGTGGTTGAAATCATTTTCTCTAATTATAATGTTGGATAAGTACGTTATGATAAAACTGCGCTACCAACTTTATTTTAGTTTAACTTATAAATACATACTAAACGGCTTAGTGGTAAAAAATACTGCCTAAAATTGATCGATAAACTGAGATTGAGGGTGACACTGATAAACCTGTATAAATGTCACGACATTTAAAACTTACTGCAATCCGATTGGACAAAATGTACTGCAATCCGATTGGACAAAATATAAATCAAACCACTAGTTGTGCTTTATGTTAATTATGTTAATATTTCACACAGTATCGTTCTCAAAGTAATGTAACTTGTAACTCACTTGAGAGCTGAAAGCTTCGCATTTAATCAAAGTTACAATAACTGCTTTCGACCTTCGGGAGTAAACAAATCTCTTTATGCTATATGTCAGCATTTGTTTCAGGCTATCATTTAGACTGTAATATATCAAAATAATTCAGCTTTAGAACTTTCTATTGGAACAAGTTTCATTTACTGCTGCTGAATATTGTATATACAGATATCACCAGCGTACTGTATGAGTATTTTTGTTCGCGGAGTACTAACATTCGCGTAAGCATACAGATAGAAAGGGATATCAGTCGACTTTCAGGGCCAAACCACTATCTGAACCACACGTGTAAAATTCGGAATGTCACTCGGATGACACTCATTCCTTCGAACCAACGATCTCTTGGTTGCGATTCCAACGTCCTTTGTCTCAAACACTTTCCAATGTGTAATGCTATCGCTGTTTCCATAAAGATTCCGGAGACGAGTTTTTAATTAGGTCAGTGCCCGAAATATCTACAACAAATTAGGGTTAAATCCCTGTAATCAGACACCCTAGACTTCGGTAGAAGATGCAAACATTACTAATGAATTAAACGTCAGCCTGATTCCCATTTATGCCAACTCATCCGTCAATCATTGCGTCAATCATTGCGTTTTGAAACAAGATTAGACGGTAAGTTTATCTAAGAATAACCTAATCAGGGGAATAAAACTGGTATCAGGGACAAAGTGATCCTAGAAAACAAATTATAACAAACATTTCCTTATCATTTTCTAATACAATTTATATTTTATCTTATTCAAAGTAACCAGATAGTCTCCGTCAGAGTGACATGTTTTATTTCGATGAGGGTTACGTAGACTGTGCAGGGTATTTTGTGAATGTATTCAAGTGGTAATATCTTTTTCCTAATGAGGTGCTAAGTTCTTCTTGACTCAGTATTTCTTTTGTATACAAAGCTGTCTTTTTATCTAACTTTAACTCTGAGAAACAAATTTTTGCAAGATATGTAAAAAGACAAAATCTCAATAATTATGCCCGAGTGTCCTATTTTTATGACGCTGGTGAAAAAAGTGACATTAATAAAATATTTCAGTATGAAAAATAGTTTCTTCCTGAAAAAAATCTTTCGTCAAATTCTTGACGAGTGCTGGCGGGTTTTTTTCCGTATGGTCGCTATGAGAACTTTGTTTAAATCCTGACATATTTTAGCTTTAAAAATAAACTGAATGAAGTCAACATTTGTCAACTGTTTCGGTCAGATCAAGGGAGCAAACTCCTGAAGTTCAATACTACCCAGTGTGCAATGGTTGTATAACCTACTGGCTTTCTATAAAATGCTAGGGTAAACAAACATTCCCTTTTATAAGGATTTTACCATTTTTCTTTGTTCTAAAAGTTTGTTTTACTTTTGTTTTTCGTTTCAAAAAAACAGAGAACATTAGATGTAACCAATATTGACACTTATATCTTATTTGAATAGATTTTACTAGAAAAAAGAAAATGCTTCTGTGAAGTGGGAAAGAAAATAAAGTTTTCTTCCATTATCCGGATAACCTTTTTTCCTAAACACACACATGCCCGCACGCACACACACAAGCACGCATGCATGCACGCGAGCACCCTAACGGGCACACACAACCACGCATGCAAGGGGCACACACGAAAGACTCACGGCTTCATCAAATTTTTATTTTTCTAAAGTTTGAGGAAGAATTCTACTTTTAACAATACATTTTCATACAAGCTGTCAACACTGACAGTTGTTGCAAGAAAACAAAAAGTGTGTTTATATGTGTTAGGCGGATACTAAATTTTGAAGTTTCTGTTGTGATTCAGACTTACAGTAGACCAGACATTTTTTTCACAGAAATAAGGTTAAACATTAAATGCCTTACAAGGAAACATCTATGTATTCCGTCAACCAAAATGAATAGTCTGCGTTTATTGTTAGATATGGTGATACTTTTTTGAAAAAAAAAATGCTATATACACTGTCTAACTGTTCACCCCTACACAACGCCTTCATTGCCTCTTGGGTTTTTTCAGCTGTACGATTTGAAATTAATTTGTCTTGTCTTTTCTTATGATACTTTTTGCCATTAACAGGGCAGTGAACGTTTATTGTTCCACCGCTTAGCAAACAAGGAAAGTAACCGGGACGAATTTTTTTCCAGTTAAGAAATATTGGACTAACAGTTACACCTCTGTATGCCCTTTTCATAAAGTGGACTTTCTCGTAAAAGAACAAGTAAAAAAATTCAGGCAGACTGTTTATTTACAACGTTAAGATATACATAACGAAAATAACAAATCAAATAACAATAGTGGAAAGGAATTAGGATTATTGGCGGTGTAATAAAAGTGGACGGATAACAGCCACTTTTTTGTTAAAAAATGATCTTTCTCAAAGAACCATCGGTTGAAATCAAAAACATTCTGTATTCGACTTTGTTTCCTGATTAAGTACAACTGGAAAAATAAGTCAAATAAAACGATGTATTTCATACAAAAAAAGAATACATTGCCACAAATAGAATCATATGTCGTCTGAAACTACCACTCATGTCAAAATAATTTCGAATCGCACCTTTCAACCATAAGTTTTGTTTTAATTATTTAGTTTGACCATCCTCCTAGACAGACAAACCAACAGCTGTTTTAATGTTAATATTTTTCTTTCTCGTTATTGGCTGGAGGTATCTCATTATCAACGATCCCGCCTTCACTGTCCGTGTACGAATCTCGCTTTTTTCTCGTTATTAACGTTATTTCCGGTGTCAGGATGACGAGACTTCCGCTTCTCGAGCTCGTCTCGCTTCTTCCTCTTAAAGAATCCAATCTGGAATGAGATTTCTTTTTTTAAGATTGCAAAAAAAGGCTCTAGAAATCAACACCAAAAAAAAAACCACCACTGTTTACGAAATGTCATTGATAAATTTCATGACAATAATAGACGATTCATAATTTTGACTTATCTGAGTACTTCGTCCCGTGAAATGATTATTTACCTTATCAGAAGTTATCAGGACCAGAAAAGTCACTGTATAAGGAACGGACAATTTCTTCACATAATTTGACCTTAACAGGTCGAAATTTGATAATGTCATAAGATTTGTGCAACAATCTAAATTATTTTTTTACCTTCCATAGTATGAGAATCAGTATAACTATCAGTAGAATGCCGCCCAGAATGCTGACTAAGATAATCCACCAAGGAAGTTCTTCCTTCACTGGTACCCGCTTCCTTACCGACGTACTCAACTGTGCAAACAAATCGGTGCAGTAAGATGAAAATAATTAAGAAATAAAATAACTGTGACTTTTGAAAGAGTGGGGTAAACAGTAAACTGTTGTTTATTCAAATGGTGATGTTAGATAATTTTCACCTACAGTCGTTCATTACATGAATGCGCAAACCCCCCTCCCCAACAAACCCACCCACGCCCACCCCCAGCCTTATCAATAAACATCACTTATATTACGCAAACACATTAGATGAATCAAAGAATAAACAAATATTTAGTGAATAAATTTCATTCAGCTACTGTTGCCGGGATTGACTTGACAAGAACGTATGCATTTTTTTCGTACATTTTTTCTTTTTGTCAGTATTTATGTGTATTCTATCAGAACGTGTTATGGCTTATTTCTATCATCACGGTATGTGGCTTTTGCGTGGACATATATGAAAATAATGCTAAAAATATTAGTAAAAAACTTGTCCATAATCAGTATCGGTTATACTTCCTCGTATAACACTACACCAGCAACTGACATAATTTCGCCAAAACTTTAAAAAAGTTAAATATATCATTTAACAAAATTTCAATGTTTGTTGTTTTTGTGATGGAATAATTAAACAACATTGAGAGCCACATATCTTCTATATTTTATTCGGTATCTTGGTGTCTTTAAAGCCCAAGCAATAACACAATTACTGTATAAGATTAGAATACTATACTCCGGTACTCAAAATCTCCTAAAAGGAACTATTTTGGAAATTTACCTGTTGCGAGAATTCAGTCTGATTGCTTATTAGATTCGTCTTGTTGATCTGAACACCAGCTGTCGAGTACAATGTTATAGATTTGCCGTCCTGTAAAGTCAAGTGAAAACAAATAATTAAAAAAGATGTCATCTTGATTCAAAGCTTACTCTTTTGAGTATTTCATAAACCTTTTTACCATTTTTCACCATTTGTAAACCTAACGTTATCGGTATAAAACTTATAAAATGAAATATAAAAACACTGGCATAAACCACTGCCTTGGTAAGTGCTTTTATCCTATGAAAGAAACTTCCTATTAGTTTAAAAGGATCCTTGAATTTACACGGGAGCAAATAATGATAGCGATTCAAAATTCGGAATTTTCATTCACTCTTTTATCAAAGCATTATAATGATAAATGATCCGAAACAGACTTGTTTGATGTCATCATGAAACCTCTTCAAATCTCAATTCTATTCGACATTTTTTACTTATCATTACAGTTTTGTCATTACTTATATCGTTCCAACATTCACTTCGATATCCTATTATATGTAGAAAATGATACTTAATTGGATGTTAAAACTGAAAAAATCTCTCCGTACTGTTTTCTTAGTCTACACTCATACGTAAGCCTGAAAATGTGTCACGTGACTTTTTCTTTCTCAGTTTACAATTTTTGACCAATGAAGTAACTGCAAATATTCGTTCAGGATTATAGCCTCGTTCTCAGTCACACATTTGATATGTGTGTTTTGTTGTTCAGATACTGGTTACGATAACCACTAACAATAAATGTTACACTGCACATAAGCATATGCTTATGGTAACGCTCAAAACTTGTAAATTTAAGGGTCGCGAGCACCACCCTATCCCTGACCCCTCAGACTATAAGTTTACATATAACACGCCAACGATTTCTACAGTTAGACAATAAGTTTACAGAAATATGCCCTCGATTTCTACAGAAAGACCATAGGTTTACCCTGTTTACGCCTTCGAAGTCCACAGATAGATCGTATGTTTGCAGATAACACGCCGACAATTTCAACAGATAAAACATAAGTTTACATTGAAGACGCCTTCGAGTACTACAGACTGACTTAAAGTTACCTTGGAGACGCTTTCGATGTCTACAGATAGACCATAAGTTTACCTTGGACGCTTCCTCGATTTCTACAAATAAACCATTAGTTTACCTTGGACGCTTCCTCGATTTCTACAAATAAACCATTAGTTTACCTTGAACACTCCTTCGATTTCTACAAATAAACCATTAGTTTAGTTTACCTTGAACACTCCCCGATTTCTACAAATAAACCATTAGTTTACCTTGAACACGCCCTCGATTTCTACAAATAAACTATTAGTTTACCTTGAACACTCCCTCGATGTCTTTATCAATGACAAATTGAAAGTAAACCACGGCACTCGTCTGGGGTTGTATGTTTAACAGAACACAGGAAAATAAAGAACAACTTTGTTGTCTGCAGTCCTAGAACAAGAACAGAACGCAACATGAAATGGATTTAATAAAAGTGAATTAAAAGCTTGCAAGATTTTTGTAAATGTTAACTCGCCTGCCGACAGCAAAACAAAATTATGGGAATCAGACTATGGTATGCTATATTGTTTCCAGATTATATTCATCCTGAATAATGTGCTTGCTATTTGAACATGGCGTTAATATATATATATATATATATATATATATATATATATATATATATATATATATATATATATATATATATATATATCAACATGCAGAAACATCATAAGATTATGAAGTTTTAATCTAAGCAATGTTTTGAATAAGAAATCTAAGCAAGAGTTGTAAAATGTTTTCATATGTTTGGTTGCTTTCTTGAATATAATGATAAATAAAAGAAGTTTGGGAAAATTCCACATAAACATAACAAAAAGTTACGGTTTCTTAAGCAAATTAAGCTTTTAGCCTATCGTCCGGCCAGTGTCATTTTAATAATGCCTATGAATAAATACTAGTCGGCTAAGTGGTTGAAGGTATATTTTGTCTACTGGTTAAAATTGATTGATAAACTGAGCCAGCGGTGCATGCTGACTAACTGATTTAAAATACCAACAATGAAAAATACTGCAGTGCGATTGGACGAAATATAATTTCAAAGATTAAGAAGCATTTTATAAATGCCTTTATAAATTCAAACATATTTATAAATTTGAAAGTTTCTAATAAGTGTCAGCTCATAAAAATAAACTATCTGTACTATGTATATGTACAGTTATCATAACTGATAGGAAAAAGCATTACATGGAACCACTGAAAACCAGTTAACAAATCAATATAGAAGACGTTTTTTTTCTCTTAAAAAAGAAAATGACTTACCATATTTTGAACATCTGGCAAAGTTGTTTCCGGTTTGTTCGTCTGATAGATCAGCCGACCTTTGAAAAACGAGTAGATTGCAGGCGTCGTGAAGTCTTGTTTAAATACACAATTAGCGTCACAAGCCTGACCACAGCGTATCTGAATAAAAAGACGTTTTGTGGACAAAGCTGATTTCCAAATTCGAAAATTGAAAAGAAGTTTTTTACATGGATGTTTAGTTTTCCTCTATTTGTTTTCTTGGACATCATTAATATCTTCGAGACTGTATTAAACCTTGCTTGCAGGAATAGAATGATTGGTAGTGGCTTTAAGAGGTTTGTTTTTCGTTTTTCTTTTTTCAAAATCCCTAAATATGTTTTTTTTTACCTTGAGATGGTCTTGCAACTGCATGAACTACATCCTTTAAATGAATCATTTCATTAGAAATAATTTGCACAAGCTAAAACTTGACTACAAATGATTTCAAATCTTGTAAATATAATAAAGTACCCAATGACATTGAAAGTATTTTACTTCTATAAAAGACAACTAAATTTACAATTTACTGACACGTTAATTTCATGTTTAAGTATTATCCCGCTGACTTGACTAGTCGAGCAGAGGCAGTGTCGACTATGACTACACTGTGCAGTAATTTAATAGCCTGCACTCTTTGGTTTTCACTAGTCGAGCAGAGGCAGTGTCGACTCTGACTGGGTTGTGCAGTATGTTAATGACGTTCACTCTTTGGTATTCACTAGTCGAACAGAGGCAGTGTCGACTATGACTGCACTGTGCAGTGTTTTATATCCTGCACTCTTTGGTATTCACTAGTCGAGAAGAGGCAGTGTCGACTATGACTGGACTGTGCAGTGTTTTAATAGCCTGCACTCTTTGTAATTCACTGGTCAAACAGAGATGTCAACTATGACTGAACTGTGCAGTGCTTTAATAGCCTGCACTCTTTGGTATTTACTAGTCGAGCAGAAGCAGTGTCGAATATGACTGCACTGTGCAGTGTTTTAATAGCCTGCACTCTTTGGTATTCACTGGTCGAACCGAGCCAGTGTCGACTATGACTGCACTGTGCAGTGTTTTAATAGCCTGCACTCTTTGGTATTCACTGGTCGAACAGAGGCAGTGTCGACTATGACTGAACTGTTCAGTGTTTTAATAGCCTGCACTCTTTGGTATTCACTAGTCGAGCAGAGGCAGTGTCGACTCTGACTGGGTTGTGCAGTGTTTTAATAGCCTGTCCTCTTTGGTATTCACTAGTCGAACAGAGGCAGTGTCGACTATGACTGAACTGTGCAGTGTTTTAATAGCCTGCACTCTTTGGTATTCAATAGTCGAACAGAGGCAGTGTCGACTATGACTGAACTGTGCAGTGTTTAAATAGCCTGTCCTCTTTGGTATTCACTAGTCGAACAGTGGCAGTGTCGACTATGACTGAACTGTGTAATGTTTTAATAGCCTGTCCTCTTTGGTATTTACTAGTCGAGCAGTGGCAGTGTCGACTATGCCTGAACTGTGCAATGTTTTAATAGCCTGTCCTCTTTGGTATTGACAAATCGAGCAGTGGCAGTGTCGACTATGACTGAACTGTGCAGTGTTTTAATAGCCAGCACTCATTGGTATTCAGTAGTCGAGCAGAGGCAGTGTCGACTCTGACTGGGTTGTGCAGTGTTTTAATAGCCTGTCCTCTTTGGTATTCACTAGTCGAACAGAGGCAGTGTCGACTATGACTGAACTGTGCAGTGTTTAAATAGCCTGCACTTTTTTGTATTCACTAGTCGAGCAGTGGCAGTGTCGACTATGACTGAACTGTGCAGTGTTTAAATAGCCTGCACTTTTTGATATTCACTCGTCGAACAGAGGCAGTGTCGACTATGACTGAACTGTGCAGTGTTTTAATAGCCTGTCCTCTTTTGTATTCACTAGTCGAACAGAGGCAATGTCGACTATGACTGAACTGTGCAATGTTTTTATAGCCTGTCCTCGTTGGTAGTCACTAGTCGAACAGGGGCAGTGTCGACTATGACTGAACTGTGTAATGTTTTAATAGCCTGTCCTCTTTGGTATTCACTAGTCGAACAGTGGCATTGTCGACTATGACTGAACTGTGCAGTGTTTTAATAGCCTGCACGTTTTGATATTCACTAGTCGAGCTGAGGCAGTGTCGACTATGACTGAACTGTGCAGTGTTTTAATAGCATGCACTTTTTGATATTCAATAGTCGAGCAGTGGCAGTGTCAACTATGACTGAACTGTGCAATGTTTTAATAGCCTGTCCTCTTTGGTATTCTCTAGTCGAACAGAGGCAGTGTCGACTATGACTGAACTGTTCAGTGTTTTAATAGCCTGCAATCTTTGATATTCACTAGTCGAACAGAGGCAGTGTCGACTATGACTGAACTGTGCAATGTTTAAATAGCCTGTCCTCTTTGGTATTCACTAGTCGAACAGAGGCAGTGTCGACTATGACTGAACTGTTCAGTGTTTTAATAGCCTGCAATCTTTGATAATCACTAGTCGAACAGAGGCAGTGTCGACTATGACTGAACTGTGCAGTGTTTTAATAGCCTGTCCTCTTGAGTTTTCACTAGTCGAACAGAGGCAGTGTCGACTATGACTGAACTGTGCAATGTTTTAATAGCCTGCACTCTTTGATATTCACTTGTCAAGCAGAGGCAATGTCGATTATGACTGAATTGTGCAGTGTGTAAATGGCATGTACTCTTTGATATTCAGTCAGTGAAATGTGAAGCTTAATATCCCTATTCAAATAGTAATTAGTCAAACTGTATGATCAACATTTCAGAAATTTAGCGAGGTTAGAGTTAAGTATGTTTACTGACCTATGCAAAACAAGGTTAAACTAGTTCAATAATTTAAAAAGCAATTGAATTATTTTATCTTATTACCTCTGTCTTGTTCAAAAACAGAAGAGGTCTTCCGGATGATTGTATTTGCGGAATAGAGACACCTATCGTGGCTGCTTGCATAAGACTGGGGCCTCTGTTGTGCAACTCGAATATATTCTCCATCTCATAGATTTTCTTGTTTTTCTCTAGATATATCTGTTCAGTTTTTGATATTCTGGAGGAAAAAATAAACATATACGGTATATTTATCATAATTCACATTTTTTTGTAAAAAATACCACTTACGTTTCAAAACACTTGCAAACTTCAATTACTTAATAAAAGGAAAATGATTCTTCATAAATGACATTTCAATCAGTAAAAAAAAATCTGCGATATTTGCAAATGACCAGTCTGTTTCGCAACATCTAATGCCCGAATAAACTACACACAGGAAAGATTCATTTAAAATGCAAACTTTTAATATTCACTTTGCTAATATTCGCATTTGTTTTGCAAAATTTCTAGAGATAAAGATTTGCAAACATTCAGAAATGCAGGAATATTCACTAACACAGTAGTACCCGAAAAAGGACCGGATTACTGTCTGGTAAAGTCACTGCACCCTTCTGAATGCAATTATCTACCGATTTTTTTTGTCTTAATAGCACATGCTAAGAGACAAACTCGTAACTTACCCTGTAAAGATCGCTTCTAAATTATGGCGTAAATATATCACCAAGGTCTGATTATTGTCATTTGGGTCGAGTTCCTCACTCTGAGTGTCCACAGTGCATTCTCAGAACCATCGATACATCGTCGTTGTCCACAGAAGTCGGTACTTTCATAAACAGTCGAAAACTGGTACCGGTATCGTTTATCAGCGGATTGCCAAACAAACAAGAAACTGCCGATTCTTCCTCAGAAAATAGGACTTCTGTATCATTACCAACACCATCCAGTAGAGTACACGAAACATCAGTTTCTCCCGTTATCTTTTCCATATTTTTGTAACCGAGATATTTTGGATACACCAAGTAAAATACCGAGCCATATGACGCGTCACCAGTTTTCGCGACTCTCACCTCAACCACGAGATCTTGATTGCCAATCACAAAGAATCCACTGATGTTTTTGTATTTTGCTTCAGTATTTAGCATCAAGGTTTGTTCTGCATATGTTGTTAGGACAATCATTCTTGAACCGCAGCTATACATAGAAAATATAATCCATAGTTTCATGCCATATACTGTGTGCAATATTCAAAGAACAACGGTTGCTTAAATAAACGATAAGGTTTCTTCTCTTTCTATTTATGTGGAATAGCAAACTATAAATCTTGTTAACGACTGATCCTCCTTAGTTGTGGCGCGTACCAGAACTAGAACCAATCATGTTTAAGCAGAGTTTTGCATTCTGTTTTCGACGCTTTACTAAACAATTGTTGCGACTTATAATAATAAAACAATAAAATCAAGTGAAACCTGTTCTCGCAGTTGTAGTAAAGGATCGCCAGGACTTGCGCCATTGAAACGGCTGATGGTTGCGCTGATCGTCAGCCCCGGGCAACTGATCTCATCGATGACGTACTCCGTCTGAATAACAACTTCGCTAACCAGGTCACTTGTAGACTGAAAAAAAGAACACCTGCGTTTGAGGTCTTCAGTATACAAAATACATGGTTGTCAAAATTGCATAACCTGTTTCAGTAGCAACAGCACTTGATGATTTTTTAACGGCCATTCGGCCATTGGCGACTACCAGAATCATGTGACAAAGGCTTTGGTTTACGTTTTCTTGTGCAAAGGAGAGGTTATACTTTAATTGCCCCTCGAAAATTGGAAGGCTTGTTTTAATTCAAAATTACTGAAAAGGTTGTTGTAATGATACATAATAAAAACCTGTCTAAAAGTCACATATGTTGAACGCTTTCACAGTGTAGAAGCCATATAAATATTATATATAATATAATAATGCGCTTGTAGCATACATAATTTTTACGATTTTTGATATAGTAATAATATGAAATACCTTTGTGAGCACCTCTGCAGGGGCAGTACATGTGAGATCACTGCTGAATATTTGTTTCACGTATGTTACAGACGCCTTGTTATTCTGAGCAAAAACAATTCTCGTCTGCTCACCCCTCTCTACATCGAGACTTATTGTTACATTAAATCCTGAAGTATTGAAAAAATGTTGCTGTTTTATATTACGCGCAGCGGCACATTTGTATAACAGAAAATTGATTCTGTACAAGATCTTAAAATAAGTCGAAAACTGACTACTCAATGTGTTAGAAGGCTGTAATTTTCTTCAGTCGGTCGGTCAGTCGGTCCGAGCCAAAGCATTGATTCTCTGAGGTTGAACTGATACAGACACAAGTAAATGTGTACTCGATCGTGAATAATATAAACATGGTCACTGATTTCAGATATCCACCAAAAAAAGCCACAAAGATAGCGAATACTCACTGACAAAGTTACAACGCCGATCAACATATCGAAAACAGACAATGACAGAAACCCTCTTGTTTTCATCAATTTCAATGAATTTTGTTATTTGCCCCGCCGAGTCAATAACGTTCATCAGCGCAGACACAGGAATCACCGGTTGTCCAAACATGATAACGGCCTGATCTGAGAGATAGGAACCCACGACCATATCTGCAATCAGAAACAGTACTGTCAAATCATTTATATACATGAGAAGTTTATTTTCGCGGCTTTCGTTGAATAATTAGAACTTTATCATGAAAGTACGTCGTCGCTAATTGAACATATTAACGTTCTGCGAGTATTTAACATAGTTTGAAAATCAAAACACTGCATGTGATATATCATTATTATTATTATTATTATTATTATTATTATTATTATTTATAGTCTCATCAATGTACAATACATATATCATAAAACATATTAAGGTACTTACAATACTGTACATAGCCATTCATAATTAAAGTAAAAGAGACTTGTATATTAAAACAGTCAATTTATCTATATTAGATTTACATAATATACATCCTAGAATTAACTAGACTGTTTTTGCCAATTTCAATTAAAACATTGCACCAATTTTTCTAGGATACCACTCTGAAAGCATATTAAGGTAGGAAAGTGTAGTCTCTATAAAACAGTTTTAAACATTTCCTCTTTACCAATTTTATCATCATTTTAAACGACATTAGTTAGCAAAACCATTCTAGGATTATATTTAAAACCATTACAAGTAACTGATATGCATAATAAAACATTATTTACAAGGTTAAAATCATATTACTCTAAAACGCTTAAACTAGCTATTGTAACATTGTAGGAATATATAACCTATATATTTACATACTATCATTTATATAAAATACTTATTCTTCTGTTTAAAATATTATAACAGTTTTTTGGCAGATAATGATACAATTTCAGGATTAGCCAGCAAAAATGCGACTATCATTTAAAGTTGAAAACTTGAACTGATTCTGCTAGCTTCCAAAAGTAAATCTAGTTACTAGTACTGTTATAACATGGACACTGTAATAAGACATTAATTTCATCCTCACATTAGACAAACAGTTATAAGAGTTATGTATGTTCGGGGGTAAACTGAGAAAATCAAGAAACAAAATATAAAGCAAAAAAACTGCAAGAATTAATAGAAAATCTACAATTACCATTTATATCGTCTATGTTAATATCTTTCCCAGATGATATAGAGATACCAAAACCTCTCAGACCGGCGTCAAGACTTGAGGCGAGGATCCGTTGTGAGTATTTGGGCCACACACCTTGTGTATAGCCATTATAGATATACACGGCACCCTTCAGGTCTTCTTCATAAGGGGCCCCTATTGCAATATCTGAAAGATGCATGGCTTTGATTCTATAACAAACGATTATTGTTGATTATCTTAAAGAGGCTGTACTCCAGATTTGAAATAAAAAAAATTTTCATATATTATATATTTAGATGTCGTGAGATTATAACAACATAATATTTTACTTCAAAACTGAAGATGAAAGTCAAAATAGAACAAAAAAATATTTTCGCTCCAGCCTGATTTGAACTCTGAACCCTCATGTTAACAAAATATTTCCAACGCTTTTACTGTCACCACCATCGCTGCATGTGATATTACAGATGTTTACTTTAAATCTTATACGATATAGTTATACCGTCGCGTTACGGTATAACACTTTGAAAAGGAAAAAAATCAATTTATAATGTAATTATTTGACTTATTGTTTGTCAGTAAGTTATTTTTTAAGCATTAATCATAAATATTACAAGAAAATTATAATACAAGAAAACTTTCTTTTTTTGTCATCTGGAGCACAGCCCCTTTAACCAAACTTTTTTGTTTGTTTGTTTTATTCAGAAAAGTATTTATTATGCAGCTTTTTATTCATTTTAAAACCGAAACTAATTAGATCCTTTATACGATTTAGTCGTGATTCTGAATTTGAATTAGATATTCAATTCTAATTATATTTTAGTACTTTCATACTCTCTCTTATTTGGAAAGAAAATTAGGGAATGCCACGTGTAATCACCTCTCTCGTCGTAAGCTGTTTAGCAGACTTGACCTGCACTAGCGTGGAAAAAAGATCATGCATTTTAGTGTCTCTAATAGGAATCGAGTCCGACAGTTCCCGTGTATGGGACCCGACGCTCTAATTGACACAAAGGTGCTTAAATTAACTATATACTTCATACCAGCAAAAGTGTCGGAAATTAATATCTCCTAGGTTAGCAATTGCACTTCCAAATCTTCCGTTAGGCTGGGTTCCCTTAATAATCTGAGGTGGAGACTGAAATCCCATCAACTGAAATATTGATTTAAACACACACTATATATTGTTTCACGCCACTGTATTAATGTCACAGTCATTGTATTTTGTTTCAAGTTTTTGTAAATGGCTTCGCCGAGTTATGACTAGAACGCATGTAAAGAAGGAATGTTGAAATCACGGTCAGATTCCACAGACATGGTTCAAACCCGCCGACATGGGATCAAAAGTTACATATCCTATTTTAACACCACAGAAAAACCCGAAACAAACTATTTACATCAAAGTTTGATTAAGATTTTTCTGTAATTATGTGCAAAGAATAGTTTGCCAATTTACTGTTTCAATATAAATCTACATGTGGCGACCAGGTCTCACTCATCAATTGAACATACAATCAAACTTATATTCAGAGACCACCTAAAACGAGCTCAGTAGAGGCCTTTTAGCACTTTTGTTTGTTAAAACAGAATAGATATTGTTATTAACTCATCCGAGGTACAAAACAGAAGTGGCATAATACAAATAGGTGTCTTTTTAACGAGGTAAAGCCAGCATTCCTATTCTTGCGTAAGGGAAAAATAGAATATTGCCATCAGAGGCAAAACGTACCGTACTCGATCCTAAGTAGACAAATACAATCCCTAATTCCATCTCCTTTGTGAATACATTGTTTGTTAAGGGGCTATAAAGGGGTGCAGCAACTAAAATATCGTCTATTTTATCAGAGTTAATGTCCACCGTGCACAAGGTCGCGCCGTAATAAGAATTCGCAGGTAGGTCCTGAAAATACGCATGGATAAAATCTGACACAGTGTCGACAAATATGTAAGCAGGATTTTTTTTTATAAAAAAAAAACAAACTTATTTTATGTAATAACAAGAACCTGTTTAACAGAATGTAAATTGAGCAAGTCAACACAATAATCGACGGAAGAAGAAAACATTATGAGTTGTAGTCTCACGTTCATACTGTTGTCTACATTTGCTACTAGTAATCAACACTCCTCAAGTTCTGAAGGCTACAGCAAAAATGTATAATAAGGTGAACATGCAAATTGATTTCAAGGTTTTGAACCCGTGTTATTTAATGTTTTTCCCCACACATTTGCCTTTAAGATACAAGCCGAAGTACTGCCTGGCTGATATGACTAAACATGAGCACTTCATATCACCATAACCTTTAATACGTATAAAAACAACAAGATTCGAACCTGCTACCTCTTTTGCTGCTGTTCCAGCACTGTCTCAATATTGTAACTCAGGTTTTTCTTTCTAAAAGATGGAAGTTATTAAACACCAAGTCCCAATACTATAAAAGCCACGCGTATGTATAAATATTTTACGTTTTGCTAAAAAAATCATTTAAGTCATTCTTTTACTGTTAAGTATGTGTTTCCGTTACCTGGTCGTCAACAGTGCCCTCTAATACCATGGCCGGATTCTGCAATGTATATTCAGCTTCACCCGCTCTGAAGAACAAAACCTGAACAAAAAAACAACAGATTGTTGCGATATAAGTTACAGGAAAAAACATCCACGGTAGTTATACATTTATTTAAAAGTGAGATACTTTAAATTGTTTTTCTTAGAGATTACTCAAACATTGTTACATGGAAATTCCAGTAGAATCGGTCAAAACGACCAACTGACTCATACACAAAAATTGAATGTCGGTTCGTACCTGACACTGTCGATTTACAATAGCTTTCAATTAAGCGTCGGGCGAGGTCAACCAGGCTCAAACTACGTGGCTGTGCACGCGTTTTGCATAACTACAGACATTTAAACAAAACGTCACGCAGCTGTTACCTCCCTTTACAGAATAGTTATCACTGACGTAATGATGGTTGCCAGAAAATAAACAACCTAAAACTCCTTTCAAGTTGAGTTTTTAAGGAAATCATAGCATCAAGACATCTTACAATGATAAGATTTAATCTAAGCAATTAAAAAAATTAAACAATTAAATAAAAATAGATTATACATGCACGTTAGGGTAAGTAACTCTGCAAGGAGTTTTTAACATCAAACTTTACCCACCATTCCTCTCATTTCTTCCCTCGGTGCTCCAAATACAATGTACGTCTGTCCGTCAGAAAAATATGCACCACTTGTGGAAGCATAACCTGGATGTATAAACGTTAAACAGATGTCTTTCCATACATATTTAGAAGTGTTAAACTAACTGCTTTTCGTACGCAGAACTTCAAATCTACATATAGTTTTATACTTAAACGCTTTTACCCATACTACTATTTTTTCATAGTCTGAATTCAAATTAACCGCCCATGTTTCGTTTTAGTTTTACTTAAAACTGTACAACCCTTTTTTTAACCTTTACAATAACTGAAATCATATTTTGTCCAACCGCATTGCAGTATTTATCAAAGATATTCATTCATTTTGTACTTTTTATGCCTACTGGGTTAATATGTATATGTCACTTGCTAGTGATAAGTACTGATTAAATACCCAGTTTCTCTTGCAAAAATAAAATATACTAATTCAGATATAACTCGTTCTACAACTGTGCTACAATTGCTTTTCTAAAAAGCATCTAAATTTATAACAGGCATCTCTCTATCTGAGTTTATTTATCTGAGTATCGGTTGTCCATATGACCGACGCCCCTGCAGAGGTTAGATATTTTAGATTGTAAGGGATAGTGCAAGATACAGAAAGCATCCCATTCCAGAGACACCCCTGGTTCTTTTGCATGCTCAGTGTATAGCACTGATACATGGGACCTTAGTTTCACGTCTCATCCGAAAGACAATTTATAATGTTAGTAAATGAGCGGGGGATCTAACTCGTGACTCCTGAATTAACAACAAGCGTGTTTTCACTGGACCACTGATTGGCTCAATAACAGGCTTTGGTCGTTCATTAAAGTTTAAATCTGTCTCAGGTCTCGTGACTGCCCACGTGACTGAAACTAATTTACATTTAGTTGATGTATCATCGAGTTAGTGAAACCATTGGTGCTTCCCCTCAGATTTGTAGATAAGGGGTTGTATTTAGCTGCTTGAATATTGGCAAAACTAACAACATATCTGTTACACATGTATAAGTCTCGTTATTTCTGTATATTTTATCTTTGTAAGTGAAAATGGGCTTTAAATAATATCAAACTGGTCACAAGACTACCCGCATCTGCCAAATATTAAATTTTATCAAAGCATGCGTATATTTAAAAGGCAAGGAGCGACCAATGTATTTTTTAAATTGGTGACAAATAAACACTTACTGGCTAAGAGGTTGAAATAGAATGTTATATCTACTATCTAAAATCGATTGTATAACTGAGCTAGCGGGTGACACTGATAAACCCAACTAAACTGTCAACAAATCTGAAAAATCCTGCAATGCAGCTGTACCAAATGAAATAAAAATTAGTAAAATGAAAAAAGATAACATCAATCGATCAAAGACAGAATACAGAAATACCTATATATGGCCGTATTATATCTGTTGAGTTAATACTGTTTTGCATGACCTTGACCTTGTCTCCTTCAAGGTCAACAAAACCCCCGATCCAGTCAGTAAGCCCAGCAGCCCCAAGGAGTAGATTATCGCCTCCCTGAAACGTTTATTTATCCTTTAGTAAACAAATAATATATAGAACAATATAAATTACTATTTAAGTCAGTTATTACTGAAATTCTGTTATCAATCATGGACCGTTATCACAAACAGGATTAATTATCATGTAGTCAGTTATCATTTTAATCATAGCCCGATGCTGTAGGAATAATATACTAGTGATGTCAATGATAATATCAAACATAAGCTCAACTAAAACGATGTTATCTGAAATAATTATCCGTAAATCTACAACAACCTACTACATCATAAGATTTATTATGATGTAAGCCCGTTATCAATGTAACTATCGATAATCTTAATTATATTTACTAAGTTGTATTATATTTCATGCTGTCAACAGACGAATCACACTTTAGTTCGTTGTCACAAGTATAAGAATGTACTAATGATTTTAAGGTAATGTCGTCACGAGATTGCAAAGTGATTGCATCATGTAGAGCTACTGACCTTTTTATCTAGAGGCAAAAATGTACTTTGAGTACGGAGACTAAAATCACTGAGTCCAATCGTTCAGTATAGATCCCAGGAGGAGAACGCATGGATAGATAATTTTTAAGGAGGAAAACAGTACTAAAAATCTCTCGCATTTCTTGAAATGCTATATCAATAAGATATGGTCGCAGCTGATGACTTAACATCCTTGTAATTAGACGAACTGTGAAATGAAGATTAGCAACTATCGGAATCTCACCAAATTGGATTTTCCAGTTGTCCATGTTCAAAGAAAGTTTGAAACTGAGATGAGATGACCATCTGATTCATAGAGATCCGTGGGCCATATCTTATCTGATTATGCATTATCAAGAAAGGTCGAGATGGACTTTTTACCACAGTACCTGTTTCCCTCCTTAAAAATTGATCTATTCATGCCATGCCTCCTCCTGGAATCTATCTCGGTGAAAATGAATATGCAATAAGTAGGTCCAATCTAAATATTAATCAAGCGCATTATAATCTACAAAGTTATTTCAAAGCTGCTCTAAAGAGTTAACTCCCTTGGTGTACGCCACAATACTATTCATATAGTCCTCCATTGATCACTGATTACTCTGGATATATATCACAAGTTGGTAATAATTCTATGTCTTTGGATAATTTTTCTAGTGTAGGTCAGATATAACTCGTTAGAATGCTATGAAATAAGCTCATTGATACGTTGCAATAGTGTACATTAAATTTATCAAGGATAACACTTAAAACAACAAATTAATTTGAGTTTGATCAAGTCTCAAAAGTATTGCCATACAGAACCTGAGACCACAAACAAGAAGCAATAGAAAAGTATGGCGGACAATGTCCATAACGTCCAAATTTCAACAATATGACCGTTTCCAGCTTCAATAGTTACACAAGATCCCAACTGTATACAGACATTACGGCTACCGTTTCTTATGCGAAATCAGAAAATTTAACAGATTGAATACAACCATCAGAAACCAGATGAACAAGCGAATTAATACAACATGCAATATCTTGATACTATTATTAAGCGTACTAACCTTCGTGTAATGAACTGATAAGCCAAGCCCACCAAAACCGAAATCCCAAACACTTTTGTCGGCCCCTGGTATGTACTTTGTTCTGTTTAAATCACTTGTTAATGCAGGCAACTTCTTAACATTAGCCATATTAAAATCTAGCGGAATTTCGTAGCAAAGACCTTGCATGTAAAAGAAATCTCGCAACTGCAGGAAATAAGTGTTGTACCACTTGTGTGCGCATGTCTGAAATGAATTTTATCATAATACATCAATATTTATTCATATACCGGAATTAACCTCTTGTAAAAGATGCATTTAATTGTCAGATATAGCTGAATTAAATAAAAAAGCGAAGAGTGACCTTTTAAATTGGTTTAAACACTCTGGTCTCGCTTACTTTTACTCGATTTATTTGCATCTCGACGAAGAATCAAGTTGTACTCATGAAGTAGTATCAGTATCAAAAGCATGGCATGCAGAAACTCACTGGAGACTACTCGGTCCTGGAAGGATTCGCCCGAACAATTTCGAATCTCGGGTTCGGTGCTCTAACCCTCGTCAGCTGCCTAGTCCAGACATTGAACCGTTACTGTTAGGTAGCAAATAAGCTATATAGTTTATTTTTACTGTTTTTAAGTGGCCCCATTTAAAGTAGAAAAGATAACTGACTACGTACCGCAAATATATCAGAGGAATCGGAATGTAAGCACATCTATTGAGCCGCCGAGCCAGGAGTCATTTTTTCCGTGCCGGAACATTACGTTTTTCCCGCCAAAACTGACAGTTTCGAAACCAGTATTCGCTGCGTTAATACAATAAGAAATTTCTTATAACGAAACAAAAAATAGGTTTAAAGAAACCAATGAGTTGTCTGTTCACTGGTCTGATATAAATATAGACGTGTACACAATTTGCTTTCAAAAAAAAAAACGGCGAACCGATCATGTCCACAAAAGGATCTAAAATATTTTAAAAAAATTTTGTTTAATTTCGTCTTAATGAGTTAGCAAATATTTTGAAATTTAAACATTATGGCTAAAAGGGACATACCCTTCAACTGACTGTTGGTATACTGCTTATCAATTTTACTGGCTCATTCGCTTTAAAGTGAAAAAAAATTAAAGAAGAACATTTTTCTTCATAAGATATTAAGACACCTAGAAAGCGTTCATCTGGAATAAATGGCTACCCACCCAGAATGATACAACAACAACTGTTTATATACAGACTAATATAAATGCATTAAGTCTGACAGTTGTGCTTAGAAATATTGACTGACACCTGAACATCGGATATTTAATCATTCATTCATTCATTCATAATCATTTCACATTTACATGATTTGAAAGAAAACGGAATACCGGAAGTTCTGGAGAAAGAGATTTGTATCCTAAAAAAGGGACTTTGCATATGTATTAATTTTATACTTAATGTTTAATTTTAGGGTATGCATTTGTAAAAATGCAGTTTTACTAAATAAAAGAAAGGAAATAGCAATCTTTGCTGCGTGCATCGCAGAATATAAGGACGTTACAGCAGTTCGGAATAGTACGAAGTTGTACTAAATAAACATGTTAATGGCAAAAAAAGGAAAAGAAAAAGAACGCTTCTAAAATCAGGCATCCAATTTTACAGAATTCGTTCATTTTTCGTAATGATTATACAATGTGTCAAAATATTGCATTAACATCTACTTTTAAAAAGAATCAGTAAATACCTACAGTCAATGTCCAGTTTTGTGCAGTTCGAGTTTCCCTGTATCGGCGCCGTGCAGGCAAACACGGCCCCTGGTCTCTCTACATTGGGCATGGCCGGGTCATTGCTTCTAGGTGCGCCGACTAAGATCCTGGTGGAAAAAGGTAAAGTATCGTTTTGGTTTAAACTTATCTGGGACATAAATTACGATCGAGGCAAGATTTTCGAAGTGAATTCAAGTCACGGCAGCGTAATTTGATCCACAGTTTTTTCCCGTTCAAGTTCTGTTAAGATGGAGATTGATCAAAATACAGAAAACAGTAATTGAATATAATTAACACAAGAAATTGCTTTATAATAATCCATATGAGCAAAACCACTTTCCTTTCCCGTTTTTTGTTTAAATGTTTTGCATGGAACAAAGACTAAAGTTAATCTTATGCACTAATGAAGTATGGTGTAAAATGCATTTGAACTCTTCACCTGTTCACTAAATGTTTGCTGACTCCTACGGAATCGCTGAGATTTTTTTTTCTAGAAAACGTCATTTCCCGTTGCAGAAATACATAATATTGAATAAGATGATTATTATGATACTGATTTTTCGCGGTCACCTTGCTTAAACTGACTGAAAAGATCATTTCCCACAAATAAAACAGCAAATTTGATACACTATAGCATATATACATAGGGTTTAGGGGTTAGGGTTAAGGGTAAGCATTTGTTAGAGTTTTTTCTTCATACATGCATTTTTACAGTCTGTCATTTTTCTTTATTTTCATTCGTAGCGAAGAAACATTATTATCTTTGTAGGAAACGGTTTGTTGACAAAATAAACTATTTACTCTTAAGTGGGATGCGTGAAACATTGTCATCAAACTGTACGGAAGCAGTAAACTAAAGGAAATTGTATGATATGTTCACTTATAAACTAGTACTTTAGAAATTTATCACAACTAATCACAAGTAGTTTTAAGTATCTTTGCGTGTATGAATGTTATGGTATGCTGTCAATGGGTATCATAAAATAATTAGGATTATTCCCCTTATTCGACGTAGCTGTATTTAAATTGATTTTGACCTACATTTGAAACGAATGAAATTGTTACGTACAAAATCTTCAGCTGAGGAAGGAAGTTTCTCATTGGTTAAAAATTGTTGCTGTTATAAAATTCAAAGGCAGAACTTTGTAATTGTTAGTATAATTGCCTCTGAAAATTATGGAATAATATTTATTTTAATACAGCCGTATTCAGATATCAAAAAGTTTTCATGAAGGATTATGCTAAATCGATTCAATACATAATAATTATGACATAATATTGATTTATTTTACTGAAAATGATATTGACACTTATAGCATTAAACACAACATTTTTGTTTATAGCCTAAACTGTTATGGAAATAGGACACTCGATTAATATGCACGCTGAACTTCGGTAATTGCCAAAGCCCGAAAAATCGGACAGTATTTTTATACTGTATCTGCGCCGATCATCTTTTTTAACACATTTCATTTGATTCTGTTGCAAAATATGAATACATAATGAATTCGTTTGTGTTCTGCGTGTGTGCGAGTTTGTTTGTTTATACTAGATGTAAAGCCACATTAAAACATATAATATGATCATCATCATTTATCAATCGAATATTTTTTTTATTTAAATCGTTCATAGATTCCTTTTGTATGGAATAAAAAGGGTAGGGTCTATACACAAGAAAAATCTTTAGTCTTAAGGTTATAAAGTGTATTATTGATAATATTATTTTTAGCTTAATAAAAATATTAAATGTGATGAGGAAACATCTCGAATATTTTTTCAAAAACATTTATTACATGCTTCTTATGACGTCACGTGTTACATAATAAACATCCTGGATGTTTTTACGACGCCACATGTTGAAAAGAAACGTAATGCTATTACGACGTCATGGGTTACACGATGAACATTTCGTTTGCTATTACGACATTGAGGGTAACGCATGAACATGTCGTATGCTGTTACGACGTCATTGGTAACACGATGAACATGTCTCATGCTGTTACTAAGTCACGTGTTCCACGATGTACATGTCATTAATTATTTCGACGTCACGAGTTTCAAGATTAACAAGTCGTTTGTTGTTATGACGTCACGTGTTACACAATGAACATTTCGTATGCTATTACGACATTACGGGTTACACATGAACATGTCGTATACTGTTATGTACGTCATTGGTAACACGATGAACATGTCTTATGCTGTTACAAAATCACGTGTTCCACGATGAACACGTCATAAATTATTTCGACGTCACGAGTTTCAAGATGAACAAAATGTATGTTGTTATGACGCCACGTAATACACAATGAACATGTCGTATGCTATAACAACGTCAGTGTGCTACATGATGAAAATTCCATAATTTTGCTATTATGACGTCACGTGTTACACGACAAACCTGCTGTTTGCTGCTAGACGTCACATGCTACACGATGAACACTTATAATTTAAGATGTTTCGTCATTTGCAGATTTTTTTAGTGTGACGAGAAAATTTTCTATAAATCTTGATAAAGTTAGAAAGTTATAAACTGGAATAAAGTTGATTTTTGTCGACTTTGAAATAAATCTTAGAAGAAAAAAAAAACGAAATACAGTATGATATTGTATTTTCAATGAACTACATAATTATTTGATTTTATTTCACTTAACATGATAAACTAAGATCTACATTTCGTGGGCAATGAAATGTTTGAATTTTTAAACCTCACAACTCTATCCAAGCTGAAAAAAAGCACAGTCGACAAAGCGAGAATACGTGGTCCTTTGACAGTATTGCATTCTTATTACAAACATTACAATTATCATCAAAATCACCTGAAGCCGCCACAGTAACTCACCATCTATTCCCTGTGCTTTTTGTTATCCCTATTCCCACTGAATATCCAAAATAACTCCCTGGGTCCAAATTACTACGTAGTGTCACAGTATCTTTTACATCTATATTGAATCCTCGCGTCAAAACAACAAAAGAACATACAACAAAATAATACATTACATTTCTATACCAAAACATTATCACAAATGAAGTTAGCTCTTTTCTGTCTGTTCTTTGCTATTTTCCCTATGTGTGAGTTACTGTGTAATGGATCAGTAACTTTTGGTTTCTCCGAGCAAAATTCTGATTAAGTTATTTTTACGAACAAAGTTGTTACATTTGTACTGTGAGCACCAAAGCGCAACCATTAAACTATAAGTAGCTATATTACTAAAAGTACGAAGTGATTGTAATATTGTTTGCCTTACTATTGTCGTTATGCAAGCCTTTTTAGGATATCAAGATATTTCATTCGTACATCAAGGGCTGTAGCCCGGAAGTTGAGGCTTAAAGATGCATGTGAAGATATCCTTCTTTGTCTGTTCCACTCAGCCATCCTGGACTGCGTATTTAAAAAAAGAAACTTGGCGTGCTCTACGGCCTAAAAGAAAAGCCATTCTAGCACAGGCCAGTTAAACCATGGAACGGTACTTATTAGGAACTTGGGACTCCATAAAGTGAGTTTTATCTCGCGCAGAGTCTCGACAGCTTGTATCTTTAACATCGATTTATTTTGAGTTTTGTTTTCTTTATGATAAAATGATAAAGATTATTTAACCTTTATCCAGCTGGCGGCAATTGGGATTGCTTTAGGGACCAGTGCAGACCAAGACCAGTCTGCGCATGCGTGACATCCGTGCATGTCATTGCCATTCAGTCAGTAAATTTTCAATTAGCACCCCCATAAACAATTAATGGAACTGTCCAGTTTGAATCATTAACTTGTCCGTTTTAGATATTTAGCAGGCTAAGGGTTAAGTAATAGTGTTTTATTATTGTTTTTTTTTTACATCATGAAGCATGACCTATCTGCACTAAAACTTTTTAACTGATACACAGTTGTTTGATAAAAGAATACTTTCAAAATGAAAATAAAATGAATATGAACCTACACAACACCATGCCCTAGTAATCTTGCACTCAAAAAAGTAAGCTTAATATATAATAAATGATAATGTTTTATATTCAGTCAAACAAAATATATAGATTATTAATGATGATAACAAGTTAGTCATGTTTTGGGTGGTAAAACAAGTACAAGCCGTGCCTAGGTAAACATTGTGCATTAAGCCATGAACTATGACCCATAATTTCTACAAGTCATGTAAAAACAAATCATTGGGATCGGCAAGAAATCTGATTAACATTATTTCCAGTACCTTTAATTTCTTCCGCCTTCCATTGACCAGTAGCACATACCTTTAAGATGAGTTACTTCCGAGTAATTGGTTATATGACTTCCTATGAAGGCGAGACATGTAATTATAATAACAAAAAAGACCCTTGTTAAGATTTATTATAAAATAGTTAGGTTATGAATGTGACTATTATAAGTTTATAGAGTAGCCTCATTTTGAAGGGGTATTTAGATATAATCTATTTAACCATTATCAGTCAGTTGTATTTTTTTCGCTGTGTCCTACTCTTCCACTTAACTTTGATTCAATAACGCATATGAATAAAAGCGAAAAGAAAACATGTACTTCTATTTTTTTCTAACCACCTAATAACCCCCCGCCCGCTCTTCTACATCCCCATCTTCCATGGAAAATTGCGGACTTTCTCACTCAAAACATGGTGTGTAGCGTAGTGGAAATTACGGAGACTGGTAAAAAAAAAACCTAACAACAACAGAAAAAAAACACTAGAAACACTTAACTATTTTCTAAAATGCATACGTTTTGTTTACCAGGGGTCGTGAGATCGACTGTTCTCTTCTCCACTAACACTTGTAGCTGTCTTTCGGGTGATACGTTAAACTGAGGTCCAATGCATCGGTGTTATACACTGAAGATTGAAAATCTAAAATTGTTTCCGGAATGTATTGCTTTAACTTTTTGCAATGTACCACACAACCTAATAAACTAAATAAACCACGTAATTAAACTCTTCAGGGTCCGGGACGTCAATCACAATGGACAACCAGTACCAACAATAATGAATTGGAAAAGATAGACAAAGTGCCTTATGAGTCAAAGGTCAAGGTCAAAGTGCTGGTACACTGAATAACGTTGATTTAAGAAATAAAAATTCAAAGTGCAGCTATACATCAGCTGTTAAAATGCTTTAATATATGTTAAAATCTGATGTCTGCCGACCTATCATGTTTGACCCTAATAATAATAATACACAGTCGATTCGATTTACTTCTGCTTCAAAGGTTAAGAAACAGGTGAGCGTTATAACGAATAATCCGGTCACGAAAATAGCATTGGTTTAATCACTGTTAGCACTAAATACACTTAGAAAATTTAAAGCCTATTACAAGATTGATTTTGTTACAATAATGGATATGCAGAGTAAGCCGCAGATTGTACTTTACGTCCTGCAACTAAACTTTTTTCACTTGAGGTAATTATATTAATAACAGACTAACGGGACACACACAGCTTGGTCGGACCATAAAAATCATGGTGAGTCTTGTTAATTCTGTAATAAAATAATGTTATTAAGTTAAACAATTAACTGTGCTTTTTAGTTTGGCAGCTTAGAAGGTGATCACACGAAAAACAATATAAGATTGTGAAATGTGATAAGTGAAATTATTGTCAATGTGGACAAAAGAGAGGTTTAAAAATACGTCTGGCGAGTTTGCTCATAGTTTACCAATTAAAGCGACTGACTCACAGAATCTAGCTTAATGTTTTTTGTTGAAAATTAAAGAGAAAGTAATACACCAAGAAAAACATAATTATTTGCTTCTATACGTTATGAAATTTGAAGAAAATATGATTTTAAAAGGATCCGAACCCATGGTCAGTAAAATAAACAGTGACGGCCTAGACCACTGAGCCACTATGGAATACTGCTTACAAATGTCAAAATTAACAATATAAACAAAGTACCTATCCCGTGACTAACGGGATATCTTTTTACCGATATAAGAGTGAAAAACTTTATATTATGATGTGTTTATATACAAAAACTGAGACAATAACTTAGTTCAGATATGTTCGTCAAAACTACAACAAGAATTTTTACATTCATAAACATTTTGAAATTCCTTTTATGCATCGTCGATCCATCTGTGAGTCAATCGCTTTAACACCTGCCGTGGTTTATTTTTATGATTTAATACAGATTATAGGTTTTTTTGGATACTTAAAGATTATTAAAACACTGTTTACATTCTATGATAGACAGTTCTATAGGATTCGAAACTGTTGGTGATCATTTCATCTTAAAGCTGAAGCATCTCAGCTGTTCACGCCTTTTGTCTTTCTGTCAGTTGTTTTTGGTTACTTCTTAATTTATTTTATATAAAGGGCTTACCTTTTGGCTATTTTTTTTATTTCGTAATTAGTTTATTTAAAGGGATAAGATTTGGCTATCTTTTTTATTTCTTATGTCAGCCTGCAACAGATATGCAGTTAGATATTGTTCTCTTTTTTAAGTCTTCCTGTATTTTTAAAATATGTTCATTACTCAAATATCGACATCTCAAGCGCCTTAAGTGTTTTATAATTATTTTTAAATTTAAGATCTAATGAAGAAATTGTGATATACGGTATTATGATGGCTCTTTTGTATAATGCCTCAACAAAGACAGTACTTTGAACCAGAGTTACGACTATTATCCTTAACAGAACAGAACAGAACAGAACATATATTTTATTAGATTTGTACCAAAGGTACATCATCGTAAGATATTTACAAAATTGTTACATTTACATGTAATATAATTACAGTCACAGATATAAACAGTGTTTATAAGTATCAAATCGGCCAATAACACATACATTACATTAATACATTTACATTTAATACAATTACATGATATTTTAAGCATTACAATTATTCATTCATTTTCTATCTAAGAGGATAGGCTTAAATATGTGTAGCAGATGCTCTTAAACTATAGCATGTTTAATATAAATAGCTAAATTTGTGAGAATTACTAAACAAGTGCAAGAAGGTCATTCTCTTTCCCCATAGAGCGGTTAGTTCAAATAATTTCAAATAATTCAGTTCACATAATTCAGACTGTAAATATTTTGGTATATTTGGTACGAAAAGGCTCATATTAAGTGACTGATTAGACTGCTGTAATAACACGGCTTATTTTGTTACAATAACATTGCTATAAAGTTGATTAACTTTCTTTTTTATTTCTAATATATAACCCACCACCTGCGGACCGATGTAAAATGTTAACTTTTCTTGAAAATATTTCACTTAGGAATTAAAAACAACTGATTTAAGTCTGCTTAAGAAATTTGGTTTCCTTTTTTCCCCTAAACAATGTTATGATTACCAGTCAATTAAGTCCAACATTTTTTTTTATTAACATCAAATTTAGTCAATATGATATTAAAAAAATACCAATCCGTATTTAAGCTTTTCCATTTCACCGACGCATGATCAAGTTTTAATCTTAAATATAATCAAATTAAGTTTATATAGCAAAGGCTTAGATTTTGTTTTATGGTTCGTTTACTGATAACAATGATAGATTAGAAAATCCTGCTAAATATATTTAGTCGGTGTCAACCTAGAAGCTCGATTGCAATTAAACCCCCTATCCTTACCCTACTTACATGAAAATCCTTGTTCTTAGGAAAATGTTATCGCATAACTAATACTGTGTAACTTAAGTCAATATTTCTTTAACTTGGCAGTTTCTAACGGAGGATGGACCTTCTAAGGAATAATAGATTGGTAAACTGCCCCATTTTGTATGACTTTGACACTCTGAGACCGTGAATATTCATTATAGATTTGTCATTTCTTGTTACGCAATACCATTTAAAGGCCCAGATTCAGTCACATTGATAAGATATAACTAGCACTAGCAAGATTATCGTATGTGTTACAACTATGCCCTATAACGAAAATCCCGAGGTATTCAAACAGCTAAATACAGACCATATCTACAAATCTGCAGGAAAGATCAACGGTTTAGGTAGCTTGACGATACATTAGCTAAATGCAAATTAGCCACGGTCACGTGGGTAAGCACGAAAACTCAGGCTGATGGATATTTATTTCAAATATAATGAATTGTCAGTGTCTGTAATGATTTCAGATGATTGTTAGAGAAATAGTTGTAACTCATGTGTAAATTATGTTGTTTTAGTATATTTTGTCTTCGCAAGTGAAAGTGGGTGTTTAATTCATTCCAAGTGTACCACAGCGAAGAGGGGTGGGGAGGGGGTACCTAAGCTGCTAGTTAGAGTTAGATTAAGCAATACCTTAACTGCTGGTCAGATGATTAATATTAATAAGATATTAATTATCTACTATATCACATCCTCATTGTGAATGAATGTAAAACAGTTTTTTTTTTACTGTTATTTCGAAAAAAATGCAGTTAACCTCTTGTAAAGTAAGCGTCCAGTTGAATATACTTTCGACAAGTGTAAGTATTTACCTGAATTCTTTGCTCTGTTTGTATTTATTCGACGCTGGTACCGTTTGTCCATATGACCAACGGCCGCTATTGAGTTAAGTTAGGGTAGGTTGTGGGGCGTAATAATAGATACATACAGAAGGTGCCTCGTTCCAGAGGCACTCCTTGATCTTTTGAATTTTCAGCGTGTAGCATCGTGACACGAGACATTGGCTTATCCTTACATCGAAAGACAATTACGTTGTAGTTGCGGTAGTAGATGAACGGTGATCATACTTGTGACCCGTGGTTTAACTAGCCTAGCGCATTACCACTGAACCACCCTGTTCTTTTGAATGTTATCCACAATTTTTACAAAGTTCTCACCGGCATTCTTTGTCTTTTTTAAATGTATTTTTTTCCCTTTCTCTCTCAGAGAAGAAGGTAGATTTCAGAAATTATAAGCTTCTCTCCAATATTACATTTTCGCCATATTTTTTCACACGTTACTTTTTAGTGATAAAATAGGGGAACTAACTCTTTGAGGGGTTTGAGAAAAAAATCTATAGCATCCTCACGTTTTCTATAAGCAACTAACTGGTTGATGCTGAATAAATTTTGTTGTTGTTGTTGCTACTGCTGCTGCTGCTGTCGTAATGACAGTTATTCGAATATTTGCCTCTGAGAAATGAAATTAGTGAAGCGATATCTTAAAAGAATTTAATATTGAGACTTTCATATGTTGTGTAAACTGCAAACAAAATATAAATCAAATACATTTCGCATCAATTATGAATTGTGTTCTTACACGGTCCTGTAAACGTAACACCAACACTTGTCCAATTAAGAGTTGTCTGTGAATTATAACTGATGAATAATTTAGAGGCGATAATACCTTGCAAGAACATTTTGCCAAAAGAGAGCACCTCGCAGACGACTATGTATCGTCTGCTAGCGCAGAAACTGTAGCCTCGCGCGCTATTTTATACATTATTCAGTGAGAGAGTATTGCTGGATACAGGGGTATTGGACAAAGAATAAGCGCTGCTTCGAATAACGTGGACATTACTGCAAATGGTTTGTGAAATAAGATGATTTTGTTTCTTTGATAATTTTATCTTCTGTATCTATAATAGTTCAAAAAAAGATTACTTGTAAATAAAAAAAGAAGGAATACTATTATACTTTAAGTTTATTGAAAGGGTAACAAACTTCAAATTAAATTGTTAACGCAATTTCAGATGTATTGTCGTCGTCGTCGTTGTCGTCTTTGTAATATTTTGCTGCTATTTAATGTTGTGGATTTTAGTTATTTTTATATATTCATGTAAGTTTCGAAATATTGCAATTAGTGTTTGTCTAGGGTAATTGTCAAGGTTTTCATAGTAATTATATTATTCTATTTCAAGGATTTTTTAGAATATTTTAGAGCAATATTAACCCATGGTTATCACATTTTTCTCTTGATGTGTGACGTAAAAATACGCCTAGAAAAGAAAATAGAACTGATGTGATATCTGACAAGTTATAACCTGTCAACCTGTCTCCGACAAGCATCTTAATTATAACCCAACCTGTTTTTGACTAGCAGTTAAGTTATAACTCGACATCTGTCTCTAACCAGCAGTTAAGTTATTGCTCAATCTGTCTCTGACCAGCAGGTTACTTACTTCTCCATCTATATGTGACCAGAAGTTACGTTATTACTCATTTATCTCCAGCAGGTGAATTTTTGCACAATCTGTCTTACCAGCAGTTTAGTTATTACCCCATCTGTCTCTGACCAGCAGTTAAGTTAATGCTGAATCTATCTGACCAGCTTAATTATTACTCCATCTATCTATTACCAGCAGATTAGGTATTGTTCAACATGTCTCTGAACAGCGGTTTAGTATTTTTTCATACATCCTGTATCTGACAGTTTTGTTATTATTCGACCTGTCTCTGACCAGCAATTTAGTCATTACTTAACCTGTATCTGACCAGCAGTTTACTTATGACGTAAGCTGTATCTGGCCAGCGGTTAAGTTTTTACTTTACTTGTATGTAACCAGCAGTTTACTTATTACTTAACCTGTATCTGGCCAGCAGTTTCGTTATTACTTTACTTGTATCTGGCCAGCACTTTCGTAATTACTTTACTTGTATCCGGCCAGCAGTTTCGTTATTACTTTACTTGTATCCGGCCAGCAGTTTCGTTATTACTTTACTTGTATCTGGCCAGCACTTTCGTTATTACTTTACTTGTATCTGGCCAGCACTTTCGTTATTACTTTACTTGTATCTGGCCAGCACTTTCGTTATTACTTTACTTGTATCTGGCCAGCACTTTCGTAATTACTTTACTTGTATCCGGCCAGCACTTTCGTTATTACTTTACTTGTATCTGGCCAGCAGTTTCGTTATTACTTTACTTGTATCTGGCCAGCAGTTTCGTTATTACTTTACTTGTATCTGGCCAGCAGTTTCGTTATTACTTTACTTGTATCTGGCCAGCACTTTCGTAATTACTTTACTTGTATCTGGCCAGCAGTTTCGTTATTACTTTACTTGTATCCGGCCAGCACTTTCGTTATTACTTTACTTGTATCTAACCAGCAGTTTACCTATTACTTAACCTATATCTGGCTGGCATTTAAGTTTTAACTTATCCTGTATATGGCAAGCAGTAAAGCCAGAAGTTAAGGTATAATTTGTCCTGTATCTGCTCAGCAGTTAGTAATAACTTGACATGTCTTTGAGGAGCAGTTTAGTTATTACTTAAACTGTATCTGAACAACAGTTTACTTTTTAAATAACTTGTCTCTGACCAGCAGTTCAGTTATAACTTAACCTCCTACTGACCAGATGTTTAGTCATTACTTTACCTGTACCTGACTAGCAGTTTAGTTATAACTGAATCTGTCTCTGACCAGATATTTAATTGTTACTCTATATGTATCTGACAAGCAGTTAAGCTATTTATCACCGTGTCTCTGACCAGCATTTAATTTATCAGTTTACCTGTATCTTACAAGCATTTTTCTTATTACTTATTACTTAACTTGTGTCTGGCAAGCAGTTAGGTTTTAACTTAACCTGTATCTGGCCAGCAGTTTACTTATTACTTAACTTGTTTCTGGCCATCAGTCAAGTTTTTACTTAACCTGTATCTGGCCAAGAGTTAGATTTTAATTTAACCTGTATCAGGCCAGCATTTTACTTTTTACTAAACTTGTATCTGACAAGCAGTCAAGTTTTTACTTAACCTGTATCTGGCCAGCATTTTAGTAATAAGTTAACCTGTATCTGGCCAGCAGTAAAGCTATAACCTAACCTGTATCTGACCATAAGTATAGTAAAAACTTAACATGTCTCTGAAGAGCAGTTCAGTTATGACTTAATCTGTATCTAAACAGCTTTAATACAAACTGTCTCTGAATTGCAGTTTAGTTATTTCTAAAATTGTCCCTGACCAGCAATTAAGTTATTGCTTATCCTGTCTCAGACCAGCAGTTTTGTTATTACTTAACCAGTCTCAGATCAGCAGTTTTGTTATTACTAAACATGTCTCTGAACAGCAGTTTTGTTACTACTTAACTTGCCTCAGATCAGCAGTTTAGTAATTACTTATCCTGTCTCAGACCAGCAGTTTTGTTATTATTTAACCTGTCTCAGATCAGCAGTTTTGTTATTATTTAACCTGTCTCAGATCAGCAGTTTTGTTATTATTTAACCTGTCTCAGATCAGCAGTTTTGTTATTACTTAACATGTCCCTGAACAACATTTTTGTTATTAGTTAACCTGTCACAGGTAAGCAGTATAGTTATTACTTACTCTGTCTCAGATCAGCACTTTAGTAATTACTCCACCTGTCTCTGAGTAGGAATTATGGATTCGAATCTTTATTGTACCTGATCTTATATATGAGAATGATAACATTAGGCTAAGATAAGAAAAAACAATTATAAAGTGGTCCACGTACATTCTCCTTAGAGAAACTGCCTTTCTGACAAAGCAGATCTGTTTATGTAATGGGTTTCAATTGCGGTAAAAACAGCTAGGTCAAGGCTTACCAATGTGTGGCACATCCATGTCAAATGTTGTAAAACCCATTCTTCCAAATTTTCTACCACGATATTAATTTTTGGTAGTAGGGATGATATATTGATCTGTTTTATGAAACAAAATATCTGATGAGAAAATATAGACATATTTGAACACTTTCAGCAAAAGTGTCAGATATTTTAATGTTTTCATAAATATTTTATAACACACCAGTTTTACTATGTATATCAAGCATAAAGACAAACATTTAAAATCATCCTGTCTCCAAGCCTGGCGATGAAAACAATAGCAATGCAGTCTGTTATCATTCACAGTTATGAAAACCTTATGACAGCTGACTATCAAGCATAAAAAATACATGGAAAAAATGAGAACTACTCAACTGCGGTTAGAGATATGGTACCCCAGCCACTTCATGATTGGGGGCGGGGTGGGAGATATTAAAGTTTATTTCAAAATTTGTTAATTGAGCTTCAAATTAGCTCGAAATATGTTTTATTCCTATACTGTTCTTATCATTTAGGCAAACTAAGAAAGATACTGAAAAGTTTACTGCGCAATTTTCATTCGATTACCACGTTTAAAAGGCATTGTAACAATCAGGCCACTTTCAAAACGAGAGACATTTCGTCGAATGCCAAGCAAAAGTGAATGCCTTAAACCAAATTTAAGCAAACAAGAGCCATCACTAAAGGTGATGAGCATCCACAGATACCGCCTTGACACAGCAAGTAAAGTCAACAGTACAAGTCAACCATAGGGAAAGACACACAAACCTTAACAATTCTGAAAAAAAAAAATCAACAGAAATCAATACAAACACAACATGATGAGGACATCCAAACCTGGGCTAAAATCGGTTGATTGTACTCCAATTAATAATTGCTGAAAAAAGCACAGACAAACTTACATCGGACAAACGTTTTATCTTTTACATGTAAAAAAGTGAAAGGGCCTTAACTCAGTGAAAAATCAGTGGACTGGAACAGAACATTGACATGCACAAGTAGGCTTAGTAATTTTTCACAAGTATTTATTTATTAAAATCTGACTACTTGTTGCTGAGATATAGTCCGGCCAAATCTTGTCTACGGACGGACGGAAAGACGAACCGGTCGACCAACACACTTGAATCCAATATAACCCCAAGACATTCTATTTGGGGCCTAAAAATGCAAAATCGAATATAAAAATGTATCGACTGGGGATCGAACGAAGAAGTTTGTAGAATTAAAACGTGCCAATCAAAATTTTATCAGCATTTAATGTCTCAGTGAGCCAGGATATACTTAAACAAACGACAAAGGTACCCTGTTTCCGCTTGGTTCGTATTAATAGGACAGAACACTTAAGTCTTTTCCTTAGATATTAAAGTTTGCTTTAGTATCCAAGTTCAATAAACAAGAAAAAATATAAACATTTCTTGTTATTTCGTATTGTTGGCAGCATAATGTGGATTTTTTAAACGTTTCATATTTTTGCCGAAAGAAATAAAGATGCAAATTGATTGGCAAAATTTCGACTTAAATTAAACTTAGCTAGAAAAAACTTACGACGCTTTATGAATATAGTACCTGTTTTCTTGTGGATATTTAAGTAAAACTCATGCTTATTTATGCTTGTAACAACAAGGCACGTGGTTCTGTATTGCTGAGAAACTATAATACAACAGTTAATATATTTGTAATTTAGTACAGACTTGTATGTTAAAGTAGAGATTGGTGGTATCAATTATACATTGTCTGAAATTGTAATGTAACTGCAAATGTAAATTTTGTAGTTGATGACAGCAACTATATGCTAATACTGTGTTTTTCTATACTATGGTCGGCTCTGCTCTGCTCTGCTTTGCTATGCTATTTTATGCTATGCTATGGAAGGCAAAGTAAGGCAAGGCTAGCCTAAGGGAAGCCATGCACAGCTGAATACAGCTAAACTAAGCGATATTAAGCAAAGACATACCAAGCTATGTTATATTATGTTTATTATCAATTACCTTACATATTCTGTACTCCTTTGTAATCATGTATAATGTTATATATACTTGTAAATGGCAAAAATAATTGTCACGTATTTTCGTGATTCAATAATTACCTAAATATATAATCGACATAATATACGGAGTTCTGAGATACAATCATTTCCTTTGGTGTTTTATTTACACATCACAGATTGTATCTGCGCATGCGTATTTCATTGTAGAAATGGAGATTATGATTTAATAGAAACGGACCATTTCTCTACTCTATAATCTCAGAGAACATACAAACCGTAAGTCACAATCTTGCGATGTCGTCTGCGGTGTCGTCTGCGAAATGTCGTCTGCGTGATTTCATTTCTATTGATTTTTGATTTGCTGTAATACTCTTAAGCCAATCCCGTAATTTGCGCTAATATGATTTTAAAGAACTGCAACTTCTTATTGTGTTTCTTTTCTTTAGTTCCTACATCGATGATTCTTTGATTCATTGTTCTTTTTTTTTTCATTTCCTCATTCCTCTCAAGAGATCACTTTAATCTTAGATTCTAAAAGCTTTCGAGTTTCCTCTCGGTTTGCTTTGAATAGACAGCCTTGTCTTCGTAATATTGATCACATTTGCTTTGCCAAACTGCAAATATTGATACACTGAACTGAAATAAGAAATTGTGCCCATCTCTAGGAATTTGATGCTCTCTCTTCTTTATGATTACAGGCAAGCAAATCAAAATCGAAGGGTGGCGCCGCAGAAATGGGCGGACCCGGAAGCAAACAATTTGAAAAAGGTGAGGAAGAATTGTAGGAAAATACCCTTTAATACAGTTGAAAATCATAATGTTAATCTTATTGAACAAAACCATAACCAGCCTTGAAGTCTTGGTAAAAGAACAAAACCATGATGACGAAAGATAATTTGAATACATTTAAATAGATCTTTATACAGACACTTGTTAAACATACATTGATTTTAGGAGCCATTAGTACAAATGATCATTTTCTTGATGCCTAGCTGCCTTGTGGAAAATAATAAACATACGATGTCGTTAAAATCTTTAATTATTTTTCACTTTGTAGAGAATGGGCCAAAAAAATAAATAATTATACAGTATTTCATCGTTAATGTTGAGGGTATTCCCCCTTTAAAGTTATATAAGTCCTTACCCTGTTGACGGCAACTGACTTTGCCTTTCTCGACCGGTGTAGACCAAGATCAGCCTGCGTATTCAGAGTTACTCTGACCACTTGATTAATATAGCTTTATAGCAACTAGAATTATGCCTGTGTCAGTCATCAACTCTTACCGATTGTTTTCTTCAACAAATTGGTATTATTTAACATCCCAAAATTAATATGAAAAGTCTAATTACCTATTATTTATATGAACTATTCAATGGATAGCAATTTTCATTAGTTTAGTTCTACCGAAATGCATTTATATATAATATATTTCATGTTCATCAATTCATTTGATTTTTTTTCGGCAGATGTAAAGGACATGTTTAAACTGTTTGATAAAGACGGCGACAATACATTATCAACAGACGAGCTAAGCAAAGCTCTAAAATCCATTGGCGTCTGTCTGACGTATAAAGAGATACAGGTCGCAATAAAAGAAATTACCAAAAATAGTAAGTATTTCGAAAAGCATTCTGCTACTGTTGTCTTAAGTTAGCTAATAAAGATATTGCACAATGTATTAAGTAAAGACGTACAAATGTTCCGTTTTCCGAATTGTCATGGAAACGCAGAAAATATAATGTGACTTATTTCATTTTGTTTTGTTTAAATTCTCAATATTGCGTTATGGTCCAGTATAAAAATAACCCCTGACGTTTAAGCCAGGGAATCGATTCTTTGGCTCAGTGGTCTAGAGTTTTGATGCGGGAGGACCGGAGTTCGAATCCCTCTCTGGGTGCTGTTGTTGTTTGTTTTGTTGTTTTTTTTCAAGGCGCATTGCATTTTTCTGTTACGAACTTGCATGCTGTAAAATAATTGCTCGTCCGGGATAACCACTCCTGGACTGAGCTATATTGATCTAAAAATTCGAGATTTCTGAAATGAAATAGACCGTCATGGAATCTGCCCTTTGGTTTAGTCGTCTAGAGCGTTGGATTTCGATGAGGGAGAACCTTAGATCGCATCTGGGTGGTCTTTTATAAAGATGCATTATATCTCTCTGTTTAAACATTTTCATGTCCGTATGGAGAGTTACATGCAGTTTTGCATTTGCTTTGGATTTGACTTTTTAAAGGACGTCTGTCCGTTTGTCTGCATGTCTGTCTCTCGTTTATCTTACGCATTTTTTTCTATTTTCTATTGCAATAATGTATTGCAAGATCCCCTGTTTTCTATTACAAAACAAAAAAATTGTTTTCATTTACATGTGATAAATTAAAACCATCTAATCTCTGAAAAGCAATAAACAGGTATTATTTCCATGAACGAACTGACGAATTATCTAAGACCAAAAGTTTATTACCAAAAAGTGCAGTCTGGGAAATACAGTGAGAGTATAAGCTTTATTGATTTGTTCCTTATATTGGCAGGCGTATTACCGAAATAATTGTGGTTTCTCATCTGTTTACGTCTGGGCAACATTTATCAAAGATAATACTTAAACATCTAGCATCTGAAAATCGTTTTCAGTGATTAAAGGGGTACAATTATAGTGCCAGAGATGAAACAAAAACGGTGTTTTCCTTGTAAGAAGGCAGTAATCGCAGCCAGAAATGTCATTGTAATAAGAAGTAATCGACAATAATTCTTAGTTCCATTAAGTCTCACACGGGTCTCACTAAATGCAATCCCTTTGTTACCAGTAAAAAAGTATTGTTAGGAATACGGAAAATTGCATTTAATAGTACAAAATGTATCAGTTAGCATCGAGGTTTGTACTATTGTTTACTTGTATATATATTAAGTACAGCCCATGTGTCACTTTTGCAAAGAATGTGAAGATTTTGAACTAGCACAGATTTATTAGTCCTGTCTTGAAAAGAACCATGTGACCAGTAAATCTTATTATATTTTTTGAACGAAATTCTCCAAAACATCAAAAAGTTTTCAAACATTTTACGTAATAGGAAACGGGGGAAAGAAAGTTTACATAATATTTTCATAATGATCTTGCCTTTGACATGTGAAGCCATTTTAGGCGAAGCAGAAACTTTTCGGAGCCAAGGCAGAAAAACCTTTCTCCATCCACGACACCAATCTATATTCTGTTTATCCTGTCACATAGTTTGTTTTGTTTTTTACCGACAAAAATATAAACAAAATGCAAGCGCAACATATAAAAATTTGATTCGAAGAAATTCGGCTGATCACATGATCAGGTAACCATATTATATCAAGATCACGTGGCTAACTGCCGTAGATGAAATAAGATATACGTCACTCTGTTGTCGCTTCTAAATTTTTATTAGTGACAGGATAAAGTTAAACAAATAGTGTGTCATGAGTGTAGTGTTTTCGGCCATTGGCCAATATTGAACGTTCCTAGTAATCGAATCTCCTATTTCCATAAAAGTTTAGGCTATAGAAATGTTGAGTTTAATGCTAAAATTGTCAATATCATTTTCAGTAAAATAGCTTAAATATTTTATCGTTTTTGTATATATTTATTCCTTTTACGACAAATTTTCATGATTACGTTTTGATATTAAATTTACGACTGTAATAATGGATTATTACTGCATTATTTTCAGAAGCAATAAAAAACAATTAAAGAATTCTGCCCTAAAATTTCATAACATAATTTCACAACACCTTTAACCAATAGCAAGCTTTCTTCTTTACCTGGAGATTTTGTAACTAACAATTTCATTCGTTTAAAATGTAGGTCAAATCGATTTTAATACAGTTACTCCGAGAAAAGGGAATTACCGAATCAATTTGGCCAGTATCAATGGTAATTGATATAATGTAGACGGTGAAATACATTTTGAGCGAAATTTGTTCCCTGACGGTGCTGTTCAGTTACATTTGTATTGTGGTAAAAGATGACTTGCATATTTATATGTCTCGAGGCTGGTCTTTTTTATGGATACAAAATAACACGATAAAAACTAGAATTCATATAAGGAAAACGTGCTAAAGTCTACAGCATTTACTTAATGAGATACAAAACGCTAAGGTTAATGTAATTATGCTGGGCATATGGGACTTAATAAGATAGATTAAAGCAAATGTATAACAGCAGGTTCATTAGCTAGTTGCTATGGGCTGCTTTCACTGAATGATATCGGAATCGGTGTTAGACGAAGCGGTACAAATATAATACATATATAAATGTTGTCAAAACAAAACTGTACTTCAAATAGATACAGATTTGGAAGGATTATAGAAAGTTTCTTCATTCCTAGACATTATTGTTCGAGTCTTGATTCGTAGGGAATACATTTGAAGGCAAAATCGGCAAACACGTGCCTGGACGGCTTATATCTTTAACTAGACAACCTTTCAGTTCGACACTATATAAGCAAAGCTACGCCTCTGATATTATTTTGTTCATATCTCATCTTTGAAGCCTTTTATTGCAGAAAAAGGAAAGATTGAGTTCAAAGAGTTCCGGGATTTTCTAGTACGACAATATAAACATAAAAGTTTAGAGGCCCAAGCCAGAGAATCCTTCCGCATCTTTGATAGAGACGGCAACGGCACAATTGACAGAAAGGAATTAAAGTAAGTCTCCCAACTGGTACTGATAATGTACAATCATACCTGAAAAAAATTAAATGCATTGTGAGTTTCTCAAATAAGCCTAATATCAATATGTTATAATAAACAGTGAGATGGCTGGCGTCAACTGTAGTTTAGCCTAGGTATACAAAGGTAGGTCGTCAATCAAATGAGTCTGTCTTTCTGTCTCTCTGTCTCTGTCTCTCTCTTTAGGACAGGGTCAGCGGCTATTTGGTTACGCACAGGACTTTTAATCAAGTAGATCACCCGTTCAATCTTCCACATCTTCACTAAGCACAACTCTCGGATAAGACGTTCAGCATAGGTCCAATTTTTCTATTATGTGCTGTGCACACTGAGCATTTAAAAGAAACTGGAATCTTTCAGTATTTTGTGCAACTAAGCACTAACCTAACATAATTGAACTCTTCAGAGGCGTTGGTTCAATAGACAACCGGAACCTAAGTCAAGTAAACACAAAACTAAAGGTAGACAAGCGAGTTTGGTCAAGCTTGAGGACCTGAGGTCCTTTTGAGGACCCGGATATCGACTGGGAAATATGAAATTAAATATTACTAGTAATATGTACTTTTAAATTAAAGACAGATATTTTCAAGACGATGGCTTGGGATAGGATAAACCACATATTTGCCATAGTTCCGGTCAGAAACAGTTAAAGATCAGAGTTACGGTCAGATCAGTCAAAGACTGATTTTTTTAATCCGCCCGAAACAACCATCCGAAAAGGTTTAAAAGGTGAATACATTTCTACTTTAACCGTAAACAGAATTACGTGACACAAGTCACTACATTTGTTTTTTTTTCCACCTTTTTTGTTCAGGTAAGTCTTGTAAATTAATCCACACCCCAGTATAGTTTGTCGTGAAAGCATATGCAACTATTTATCAGCAGCAGATATGTAAGTTCCTTTTTGATTTCATTTCTGAAGAAAAAAATCACCATGTTAATAATTCTATAACTCCTGAACAAATTGTACTCACCGTGTACTACAGAAGCAAGATTCTATTTAATATATAGTATATAATCTTCCATTTATGGAAATATTTAAATTTCTGCGCTTCTCCTAAAATAGATATTGCAACAGCTTCGATTTGCATATACAAATAAAACTCGTAGAAATACAGTAATTCAAAAGAGTATAAAAGAATTTTAGATTTTAAACAAATTATCTATATTAAAAGAGAATAAGCTTTGACAGTCAAGTATATTTCTTAGAAGTCATCAAAATATTGAAAAAAGAATTTTACAGAGAGATCTCACTAATAAGACAGCTCAGACAACTTAACCCTTACCTTGCTGGAGGCAATTGTCTCTGCCTTTGCGACCAGTGCAGACCATTATCAGCCTGCACATCCGTGCAGTCTGATCATGGTCTGCACTATTCGCCATTCAGCCAGTAAATTTTGAATCAGCACCCCCATAACCAACTAATAGATTTGTCCATATTTGTCCATATTGAAAGATGGACAAGTCCATTTTATATATTCAGCATGATAAGGGTTAAAGGGTACCAACCTACCCTACAATTAACCGATAATATGTTGCTGCTCATTTGATGTAAAATGAAAACTTATTGATAATTTAAAGAAGAACGTGTTTTATTTCATTCACATACTTCGAGTGTGTTCGTTTGGAAAAATGGCTATCCATCCAAACATGGTACAACAGCAACTCTTTAACTATTAATATCAAGTTTACCCGTTGTAGTTTGAATCCGGTTTTGTCAGCTATAAGCTATCTCTATCTATTTTAGTTTATTTATTGTCAGAACCGGTTGCCAATATGAATGACGCCAGATGCAGACGCTAGTCTTATTATGTTGCGTGTATCCCATAACACCTAACACCCCTGTTTCTTTTTGTATGCTCGGTGTACAACACTGATATAGGGAACATCAGTTTAACGTCTCATCCAAAAGACAAATAGTAATGTAAGTGGAGGAGCGGGGGATCGATCTTGCGACCCTAGGTTACCAGTATAGTGGACCAATGATCCCCTCAAAACACAAACCGGCTTAAAATCGTGTCCTTAAAATCGCTAAACTATGAGGATTTGAGAGCGTTCTCGTGACCTTTCTATCAGCCAATCAGTGAAACGCTTCCACCGTCGCGCCTGTATTCATCTGGTGAAAAATCTTGGTTCCCAAGTAAGACAAAGTGTAGCAGCACTCATGTCAAATTTATATAACATAATCTTGTAAACTATTGAGAGAGATAATTGTATGTGAAGGAAAATTTGTAACAGCGTTTTGCATTTAATAGATACTACAAATGCATATTTAGATATGCTCATACGCTGATAAAATCATTTCGTAGGTAACAAAGTAAACCTTAAATAAACTTATATAATTCAAAAAAGATATCATTTATCCGACGGATCACGTTAAGGTATTTTTCAAAATATTCAGTATCATCCGTCCCGTCATCCTGTTCGGTTAATTACTACGCCGTGTGTACAGGTAAACCAGGGGTCATAAGATACAATCTCATTAGCTGGGATAAAAATAGGGTCGTCTTAAGATCTGACTGTTAGGAGATCGAGCACTTCAGTCGGATTGACACAATGGGAGACATTAGCGGATTATCTACCCTGTATACTCCCTGGTCCTTCCATTTGGATTCCTCTGCTTTCATTGCTATTTTCTTTTTTGGGATGGTGATAATTAAGCCTAATTAGTTGCAACAATGATAGCCGGATTACACATTTAGCATTGTTTAGTTTAGCAACATGTTTCGTTAACACCATTATATTTGTTTTTTGATAATCCTAACTTTTTATTTAATATATATGTGACAATTTTCAGAACTAAATGTCAAGACTATCACAAAGAGAAACAAGGATAAAATTAGAGGATTCCAACTGAAAGGCCCTATGTGCAAGTTGGTCTAGCTTTGATGTTGTTTGAATAAGGGAGATAATTTGTTATCAGGAATGTCCCTCATCCGCCAGTCGAAACACCTCGGATATTCCGAACGGTTTGTGTGGCGTTAACCTTCATGATCGAGGTGTTCCGACTGGATCCGTATAATAGTTTTCATCTGGCCGGATAGCCTGATCCAGGATGTCAGAAAATGTCCATCGTTTCTTATGGTTCTTTCTGTTAACTTTCCGGTTTTAAAATGAAAAATAAAAAAAAACTTAAAAAAACAAAGAATTAACTATTTTTATATGAAGACAGCATATAACCGGCTTTATACTGTATAACAAATAATTAGAATACATGTATATTAATATGGTCGGATACGTATATTAACGGTATCCGCAACTAGATATTATGTCGTTATTGACCAAAAATCCACTGTTCACTTACTATGACTCATGTGATTGGAGACAATTTTATTAATTACAGCCGCAACAGAAAATATATATCTTGTCTACATTGGGAATTGAGTACTTTTATGTTTGTGTATCCTGCGGTTTCCATGTCACAAATGAATACAGAGATCTTGATAAAACGATACATAAGCAATCAGATTATGTTTCAAAAGGCGAATGATATCACTTCAGCTGTATTATATTGCTCTTGCTAGGATATTACACAGAATAAAATAATCTTAATTGTACATCATTGTCCATGAAGCACGTGAACAATTTCAAAAAAAAAAAAAAAAAAAAAACACGCGCGTGAAAAACTTGCACAAACAAGAATTCATCAAAGTGTTGATTATTGTCGAACCTAATAAAACCGCAGCTCTCTTTGTAGGAAAAGAGTAAATTAAAAGAGACTGTCTTATCTGGGATCAAACAGGTTGATTTCGAAGAAAGACAAAGTAAATACACACTATTATAGACATACACTTCCGTTAATGTCGTGTTTTCTTAAAATTGGTTATACTCGGGAAAATAAATAAATAAATAAATAAATAAATAGTCCGGTGAAATAGCCTCGATATAGTTATTCATAACAGTGCTATCGTGACCACATTACTATCTAGGTTTAAATAGACCTGAAATCGTTTTCTGATTTTGTCATTTTATTCTGTAAATTTACTTCAAGTGATTGCGATCTTTCATTTGCAGACAAGATTTTAGATGTATCATATATTTTTTTACAGACACGCAATGAAGATGCTGGGTGAAGACCTGACTGATGATGAAGTGGAACAAATGATGAAAGAGGCCGATGAAAATGGGGACGGCAAAATCAATTTTGATGGTAGTTTTCATAATCAGCTTCCAGTTATTTATAAATCAGTATCAGAATTATTGAATGCTTGAGATCAAATTATTTAAGATATTTTGGAAATGCTTTAAAGTGACTATAGTGTTAAAAATGATCAAGTAATGTTTAAAAGTCAAGATTAATGCTGAAAACACAGCGAATGTTCAAAAATCACGTAAATAAGACGTAACTTTACGTTCTAAGAGAATCACTGGGGCAGCAATAAGACTTTTTTTGTTCAAATTCAACTGTCCTCAACTGGAGAAAAAGATATTCTCGATGAATATATGTATAATAAGTGAAAAAAAAACTGATTGTTTTTTCTAAGGGTAAGAGTGAGCGATTTTTTTATCATCAAGGTCACTTAGACTACTAATACAACTGTAATATTTCAATTCCTTGAAGTTGGCACTGAAGTCGACATTCATCACGACATTTATTTTTGAATGACAAGTCTACCTGACTCAAAGTACGCCAATACATTCATTTTCTGTTATTGAATATCGACCTGTCTTAAAATTCAGGCAAACATTTACCTTGACATTCGGTATTCCAAAATATCTTTTTTGGGGGGTGTTCAGCCGAGTGCGATCTGGCTTAGAATTAGCATCGACCTTTCTTTATTACTTTGCCGTCTCTTGAATGTCGACCAAAGGGCAAACTTTAAAAAAAATAGTATCAATAAATTGCACGAAATCAGGTTGTAAGTTGTCACACTTACACTTTCGTCTTTAAAACTTGACTAGGCCCATTCTCTCTGTTGTTAATATGTGTTATTGTAACATATGTTTCTAGGCAACGTAAATAGTTTTTTTATTGGATTTATTAGTTCATTTGAATAGGGATAACTTTTATAACTCTATCTTTACACGTTCAAATCTTCAAATGAAGAGATATTGTGAATTTCTACAAATCTAATGTATATGTTGATGTCAATATAAGATGAAAAAACAAATACAGTCTTTTTTGTATCGTAAAAAATTATAACATGGTGAAACGTCTTGCCTTTTCTATTTTCAGAATTTCTTCGACTGTGGATAATTTTAAATGGTGCCGAGGGGGATTAGTGTGAACCCTTCTCAAACAATGAAGTTTTCAAAAATTATTCAGTATTCAATTTCTTGTATAAACTTTTCTTAATCTTGTATGCTGACACATCGGACCAAACGGAGCAAGGTTCAGATTCACTCTGTGAACGTTTCCATGTTGGCTTAGTTTAAACCTGTCAAAAGACTTAATTTGGAGTTAAAAATATAAACTATAGTGACACATAAAACCTAACGGAGCAAGGTTCAGTTTCATTGTGCGAACGTTTTCATGTTAACTCAGCTTCAGTTGTCAAAACACTTTAATTCCACTTAAGAACTGAAACTATGGTTACACGTTGGACCTAACGGAGCAAGGTTCAGTTTCACACAGCGATTGCTTTATGTTGCCCTAGCATAAAAAAGAACATTGTATGTAAAATGCTTAACTTTAATTTTAACTAATTTCTTGAAGCTTTGTTACGACGCAAATTGTAATAAAAACGCAAATTTTAATAATTATTACAATTTGCGTTTTTATTACAATTTGCGTCGTAACAAAGCTTTAACATTTTTGTCATAAATCTACATACTTACTGTCGTATCGTGATATCGTATTTTGACATAAGTATGGTCACAAACATGTCTGTAGCTCTGTCAGAAAACATCTTCTTTGCTTAGGTGTTGGACAAAATACATTTAGCGGTAATGTTTTTTATGGCAATTATGTAATTATTTATTGGGGATATTTATTGCTGGAAACAAATAATCTGACAAAATAACAGCTTTCAATTATTTCTGCTGAGAAAGAAGAAAGTGAGTGTGAAATGAACTTTACCAGATAGCAAGTTTGTTCATGACAAAATTCATTGTCGTCTGAAAAATATCCTTAACTTTATCGGTTACATTCTGTGTTGTTTTTTTATATCTGTATGAATCTAATAAATAATTGCATATATTACGAAAAAAAAACAAGAAAAAAACAAGCTCAATGCTTTTTAGAGCAAAAATACGCCATTAATATCTAAAAGGGTATTTTTATACATATATTTGACGCCCATAGACTGTTTACTGTTGACCTGACCTGATACAAAAGTCTGTGTATGCACCGTGTGTGTGTGCTACTAAACAACACGTCGCAAGAAAGTTTAAAAACCCAGCAACAACAAGGAACCGTAATGAACATTCCTCTCAAACTTCATTACGATATTTTGTATTGAAGTTGACCAATATTTCATCTAATTTAGATCACCAAGTCACATGACTGCAGCTAACGCTGCTCAAGTTGTCCTCGTGACTGCCAATGGCCAATCAGAAGTCAGATACTTTTACTTGTTCTAATGTCGTTGACAAGCAGTTTATTTCTTCATTACCTGTATTGTTATTTTACGATGTCTTATTAGTTTTATGGCATCCTGTCTTAATTAGTAATAGATTATGTTCAGCTAATGTCATTTCCGAAATTTCTTTATGTTAGTCGGCCTCTATCAAAGACAATATTGTGTTATTTTATAGCGATCATCATTGTATTTCATTGCTTGCCATTTGCAAGTAACACTTTTTGGAGTTTTGTCTCTTCTAAAAAAGAAATGTTGGATATCCGGTCCCGGAATCTGAAAGCAAGCGCTTCTTATGAAAGCTGGTTGTATAAATGACTACAATTTGGTATTAAATCTCTCACATTTTTTTCAAATCTCTCATCCTTAATTTGTAAGCACAATTTCTAAAAAAAACTGTAGGGCATCTCTAATCCAAACGCATATGGATAAGAGGGGCCACATTTGTAGACGTTATGAGCTATATTTCATCACTGTATTTCTAAACTTTCAGATGAGTTTTATTTGTTCTAATGTAATAAAATATTCGTATAAACTTTATATTGTCTTAAGTTTCTTTATAAAAGTAATATATTTGTTGCAGTTTCATACAGAAATTCGAGAAAATAAGTTGGGTGTGTTTTGATTCTTCCTTCTGCCTTACTCTTTCATATTAAAGATAACCATATTGTTTGATTTATTTCACAACGTTCAAACTGCTATGTGCCCTTTTAGAGGTTATGTAGAGGTGCTAGTGGTTAAGGCGTCCGCTTACGGAGACGGAGGTCGATGGTGCAACTCCCGTTAGTGGCTTGTTCTGACGAGGTGTGTTTATAATGCCGTCAGCTAGTTAAAGAATGGTTACAGGTTGCCTTTCCGACTGGCGCCAGGCACATATGATAAGGACTTGTGAAGTATATATGTACAATAGAAGTGGTGTCTCGTAAGCCCTTGAACCTGGCTGTTTCAGTTGGGTCCACGCTGTTTAGTACAAGCAGTTTACTTAACTACTCTAGAATCCTATCTATATGCTACTCTTTAGCATACTTTTCAAATCCAGCTTGACATAATAATTTTCGATATAATGAATCGATTTCGAGCGTCATTCCCTTAAATGTGATTGTGTATGCCAAGATTACAACTGAATAAACCGTTTCTATAAACGTGTTCCCTTTTTTTTGTCTGAAGATTTGGAATTAGATACTAAAAAACTTCATGATCATAAGAGCAATTTTGCTGTAGTTATGTTTAAGGTCAAGGTCACTGAAGGAATAAGAGTGACTTTTCTTTCACTTTTCTGTAACAGCCGTATGTTCTTCTGTTTTATTGGGTTTTAATGATCTAACACAATTAAGTAAAACTATAGACATGATAAAACAAATCCTCTAAAATATAGCAGTCCTCTTCACTCAAACTTTGTTTCAGACCAAAATTTATATATATGTTTATTTCTCGGTATACGTAAGGATTGTCTGCAACAAGTCGGAATATTAATGTATAGATAATTTTCACGCTCAGTTGTGTAAAATGGATTTATTTTGGAATGCAGAAAAGTAAGAGAATTGCTGTCCGACGGGATTCTTTTACTTCAAAGAAAGTAATCTTGATGTATTGTTACATTAAGGCTAGTCTAGAAGATCTCTTTCATATCAATAATATTTCATATTTAATCATACTCAAGTCTGATGTGACATGCCATTAATAAAGGCTGCTTGTTTCATAAATTGTCCAGACAAGTATGAGAAATGACGCCATTGTTTTCGCTTGGCTAATCAGAAAGACTGCCAAGGGTTTATACGCCAAAGACACACCACGTCTCATTAGTACAGAGCTTTTGAAGGGTCAATGCTACCAACAGAGAACAAATCACAATAGAAATAATTTTGAATGTTCGAATCTCAGCGTGGAAGCAAAACCTTCTTTAAAAAAAAGAAAGAAAGAAAAGAAAAAAACTTCACTTATATTCTAACAGAAAAAAACCTGAACTGAACAATGTTTACTTTTTTCTGAAATACTGGTTTCTATTGTCAATAATTACATGTACTTTGTATTTGTACTAAACAGCGTTTTTTTCGGTTTTATTATGTTTCCAAAGGTAACATTTCAGCTTCACTCCCTTTTCCTTTGTCCACATATTTGTCTAAAAACTTTAGCTAATGTTCCACTGACGGTCTTTTACTTACTGACTTAAAGCTAATCAAGGCATATTCGGAGACAAACATAACAAACTCTTTTAAGACAAGTAAATCACTTGTTCACGTTAGAGCTCTGTTTTCAAAGATAATTGCATTTCCGTTAAGTTGATGCAACTACTTTCCGTAAAATCCTTTTGCCTTATAAATCAAACTTATATAAAAGACAGAATTGGTCTAATCTAATAATACAATGTGACGTCACCGTCCTACCAGATGACATGATGAGGCTGCGTGGTATATCGCATAAAAGTACTATAATTGACGTCTTTTTCTGTCCATAGGACGTCGCAAAGTATCGTGTTAGAATCATGGATCTATAATTAAATATAAATTGAGTACAAAAATGGTGTAAATGTTGAGTAAATGATTTTTAAAAAAATGTCGAAGACTAGACTAATCTAGACTTGAAAGAAGCCGACTGGTAGAACTCATGTGGTCTGTTATATTTGCTTAATATGCAGGTCAGCAAAAAATAACAATAAACTATTACGAAGGCCTCCTATTTCTTTTTCATATTCAGTGGTCAGCGCATACAATGCTTATCAATTGTTCAAACTTTTAACATTATCAGAAACTTCGTGAAAAGAGTAAATTCGGTTTGCGTTTCAATTATTCCCTGCAACTATCTTGTTTGAAAGGGTCTCATCCAAAATCTAAATGAACTACTTTTCATCAGATAAAAATCCGTTCTTAAATAACAGTTTCATAATATTGAATGTCTAACGATTTTCCTGTTCGTGCAAATAAACACAAATGTAGACTCTAAATTTCCACTGTTCACTTTTCAAGATCACATTTTTCGGAGGTAATTACATTAATATCAACTAGAACAGACAACATATATCGTGTCTACATATGGAAATTAGTAATAATGATAGTGTATCTTTTTGTTTTCATCTCAAACGGAAATAGAGTTATTGATAATATGTTATCTCTACCTATGTTTTATGTATTAAAGTGCAAGTAACATCAATGAAACTGAAGGAAATAATCTATCGTTGTCTATGATAATTGAAGAACTGAAGCTGTGATCTTTAGCCAATGTTCTTAATGCACGCAGTGGCAGAAGTAGAAGGCGAAAATTAATTCCAAAAGAATAACCAAAGAAAGACATGAACGTATAATTCTCTATGTCCTCGTTACAAAGACGTGAACGTATAATTCTCTATGTCCTCGTTATAAAGACGTGAACGTATAATTCTCTATGTCCTCGTTACAAAGACATGAACGTATAATTCTCTATGTCCTCGTTACAAAGACATGAACGTACAATTCTCTATGTCCTCGTTATAAAGACGTGAACGTATAATTCTCTATGTCCTCGTTATAAAGACATGAACGTATAATTCTCTATGTCCTCGTTATAAAGACATGAACGTATAATTCTCTATGTCCTCGTTATAAAGACGTGAACGTATAATTCTCTATGTCCTCGTTATAAAGACATGAACGTATAATTCTCTATGTCCTCGTTATAAAGACGTGAAGTGAAATATCATAAGGTTGGTCACTTAAGGCGAAGAAGTAAATTGCCACCAGATGTTCTTTTGGGCAAAGACGTCAAATCGCCATATTTGACACGATGGGCGAAAAAGAGTATAAACTGAATGTGTAAATTACGGTTATAAATTAAGTATCGATAAGTTTGCCACGTATGGCAAAAGGTTAAGGGTCACCAGATTTGCCACATATGACGAAATGATAAGTATCTCCAAATTTGCAACTTAGGTGAAAAGATAGAGTACATGTGTCGACAAATCTGGCAATACGGCGAATAAGTTAACTACAGTTTTGCCACTTACAGCGAAAAAAAAAATGTTTCGGCAGATTTGCCACTTACGGTGCAAGGGTAAAATATTGCCTCTTTAGAAAGTTTAATGAGAAGTTTCGCCAGAAGTTTTCTGTCATGACACGCAATGATAAGATCTTCTTATATTCTTATAAAAAGGTTACCGTTACTGTTTACCACTGGCAGTGCTTTATACAGATGGTGTTACCAAGTACACCAAGTCTTTAGATATTTTTATTTCCTTTCCGAAATATCACCAACAATTGTTTAATCAATCCACTCAGATATATATGAGAAAGTCAGAGTCCGTTTTTTGTGTTTTTCATCTTCTTTTGATAAATGGCAAAAAGTACCTGTCTTGATCTAATGGGGCATCCAATATTATGCACGACAAATGGTTTAGATTTTTATTTAATTTCAAACTCAGTTTCAGTAAAACTTGTACTGTTAATTTCTCTATTCAAAAGTCAAGTTTTATTTATAAGTCAACTTTTCAACGTGTAGACCAACGATCATACGGTAAAGTCATAAATTAGTATGATGATTTATTTTCGCGAAATTCGCGAGTTCGTGCAATCTGTGCTGAAATATATTCGCCAAAAACTGAGTGAATTTCACTTCAGCGGTGCGACGCTGAGGAGACACGGTATTGCATGGAACATTTTGTTATCATATTTTGCACCTCTTACTTGCTTAATGGGCAGCCTTCATAAAAAATCGTCAAAGCATTTACAAAATTAATATTTTTTCGAACATGTTTTTTTTTCCGAAACAGAATTTTCAGTATTTATACAACACATTTCATTTGAATACGGTATAAGCACACTCCTTTACACAAACATTTTGCCTCATAGCTGCCTAATATACAGTTTCCATTTTTGTGTTTTCTTTGTGAACAATTAATGATACACATAAACCAGATATACGTACTATTTTGTATTCTTACAGTTTCCTTTTAAACACTGTATCTAATACTTAATCTCCGAACGGTAAATAGTTAGGTTTTTAAGATCAGTTTCTTAATTTTAATCCAAAAAGGATTAAATAATGACATTATATCAATTAATAGGACAATTAGTTATCCGGACATTCATTTATTTATTTATTTATTTACGTCTCATCAATGTACATGCATAACATTTATTAATAGAACATGTATTAAAATGTACAAATACATTTGTTTCTGAATTACGTAAGACAAGGATTCTAAAAACAATACATCACCCTGTTAAAGAGAATAAACATTTTAAAATGTATTATTTTTATTTTTATCATCTTGTTCTGTTATGAAAGATGATACTATATTTAGCCAATACAAATATAACTTTTAACTAAACGCTGGTTCAGTAACGGATGCTTCTGCAGCATGCAAACACTTTTAGTTTTAAGACAATTTTTAAAACAAGTCTTTGTTAGTAAAGTGTAAATAGTCAGATACACGAGGACGTTACTGTTTAATAGGTATTATACATGCCAAATCTCAGGTATAAATAGAATATTAAGGCCTTTCCTAGGACTCGAACCTTCTGCCTTCCGCTCATAGGCGGACGCCTTATCCACTACGTTTCGGAGACGGAATAATACACAAGGTAATTGCAGTATCTCAGTGATGTACTTTTAAGTTATACGAGCAGGTAGGGTCTGTAATGAAACATTCCTTCCAGTTTACATTTCATGACTCACGCTCTCTGCGAAATACAAATTGATTAGAAATGAAACATCTAATACTTTCTGAGAAACTGTAAACATAATGTTTAATGTAAAAGGTTTTCCTAATAAAATGAGATAATATTGAACATGACAAAGCAATTTAAAGAAGACTGATTACATTCCTTTATTGCTGTTTTAATTCTGCAAGTCATAACCATATGATTAAGCCGGGCTATACTCTAAAGGTACAAGTGTTATGTTCATTAAATTAAAATGTCAGTCTGTAGTTCACAACTTCTCTCATATATTTCACTTTGAATAGAAACTTATACCATTATACCCACAAAATAATTTCGATTCGTACTTATTTAGTCCCACAACATGCATTCAATTGCTCAAGTTTAGCGCAGATACAAAATTAATCATTTTAAAGTTTAAAAGGACATACCTCTTTCTGTCTGTCCGCTCGACTGTCCGGTAATCTGGATTTCTGGTTGCCATGGTAATAAAAACAGTACAAGTACGGCTTTCACAAACGGATCGTTTTAACACTCAAAACGTATACGAGACTTTTTGTCTTTTTTAAAGTTGCTCTGCTATTCTGCCATTCTACTGCTGGAGTTGTTCTGCTATTCTGCCATTCTGCTAATCTGCTGGAGTTTTTCTGCTATTCTGCTAACTTCACACAGACTAAATTTTTGGCTTATACTCTGCCAAATTGGCTACATGTTTTTTTTTCATTTGTCTAATAGCTTGGCTACAAGGACTTTTATCCTAGCCCGAGGCATGACATTGTACACTGTGTATGTATTGTATTAACCCATTCTCTTAAAAAATAAAAACAAGGCAGTCTGAAGGACAGCTGTATTCCCTGGAATGGATAACAAGTGTGAAGAGAGAAGGTCAGACCTCCCAATACGACATAGGATAATGATTTCTACGGAACATGAGCAGCTACAATTGGACCTTTGTAAATGATGGAATCATGCGACCATGAATTTTACTTTCAGATGGCATACTTGATAAACATGTCAGCTGCGCTCTGCAATTTGTCCCAAGCAGTGTTTGCACTCTTCACATCATCTCAAGGTAGTGATAATTTGTGCCAAGTTATTTTAATTTTTCCTAGTAGTGAGAAAGCGGTCTAGACTGTGGATGTTCAAACCTTTGATCTCTAATTGGGACATTGACTATTGTGACGTTGCACTCTCATAGTGGTGATCAGTTGTACCATGTTATTTTCAATACTTCCAATTACTTTAATCATGGTGGTAAACATTTCTGCCCAGTAATATAAAAAACCTTGCCAATAGTTAATAAGTTATGGAGAAGAAACAAAATGCGGACTTTTTATATTTGACCTCTACGTGTGATCTTGACCTTGGGGTAGCGATCTGGTTGTTGTTCTGTGCACATCGAATAGATCATTTCAGCCAAGTTATTATGAAAAAAAAACTTCTAAGCAGATTAAAGGTTATGGAACGGACACGAAATGTGGAATTTTTTATATATGACCTTTGAGTGTGACCTTGACCGTGATGGTAGCGACCTGGTTGTTGCACTCTGCACATTGTCTCATTAAGGTTATCAATTGTGTCAGGTTATTTTAAAAACTTTCAAGCAGTTTAATAGAAACGGAGCGGACAGGAAATGTGGACTTTTTTATACATGACCTTTAAGTGTGACTCTGGGATCTGCAATCAACATTCAGCTCGACGTTATTTAGTTTTTTTATCTTATCTTTTTGAATGTCGAGCAGAATGTCGACCTACCTCAACATTCAACTAGACATTCATTTTTGAGCGTTTTATTGTTTCGTGTTTTCTTTTGTCGGGCTAAATGATGAGCCAGCTAGACATTCGGCTCGACATTCAAAAACGTCAAATTCCAGCAAACTTGACCTAAACCGAGGCAAACTAAACTCTTTATGCAAAGGGGCGTTGAAATTTCTCAGTTATAACTTCTCTTACTTAGCCGTAAAGTGAAATTGTCCACCGTCTAGACTATATATCCAGTATACAAACACGGAAAGAAAAAAAGAACAAATACACACACATTAAAACAAACTTTCTTAGATGCATGTTTTACCTATACAGAGAAAATATATTTACATAACATACTATGTGTTACAAATTAACGAACACTGCATTTATCCAAACAGTTAAAACCAACACCAAAGTGTTATCAACTACAAAATGCAAATAAGCTACGGTCACGTAACTTGTCACTAGTCCACGGGCATTTTGTAATTGAATACGAACAAAAATGCCAAATATGTTTTTTTCTCTTTATAAATAAGTCATGTTTTACGTACCACATACAGGGCTCGAGCGCATAAGGCGGTCGTAAAAATACGCCCGCTTTAAAATTATCTGAAACAGTAACATTGCATATCTCTCTTTTACCCTACGAAAAACGAGATACAACTTGAGGCAAGTATGTAATTTCTCTTATATCTTTATCACAAACAAAAAGGAAATTGCAGTGAATAAAACATCTTAGCAATCAATTGTAGCAAGCGGATCGAAAGAGCTTAGCTGTTCGTTTCTTGAAATTTTATAAGAGGCAAAATGTTTAACAGGGATGCAATTACCGAATCAGAATTACCGAATTACGTTTGGCAGTCTTGTCGTGAAAAATGTATTGCTCGAATTTTTTTGTTTGGTCATTATTTAGTTTGTTTTTATTTGTTTGATCTCTTGGTTTACAAAACAGAGCTCGATCTGTCTGTTTGTCTGATACTGGAACCTGCGAGAAGTTAAAACAATTTTGTTACTATTTAATCATGTCTGCTGCGAGTTTGTCATGCAAGCCGATGGCGCGGCACGTTATTTCATTCCATTGATCAGAGTTAAAGTCATGTTACCGGATTTTGCCGAGTCATCAACATTTCCGACTTTATAGGAATAAAACAGAAAAGACAAATCTTTATTAAACTCAAAACAATACCGGTACATGAGTTTACAATACAGAAAGTAACTGGAAAGGCAAACAGATCCGACCTTATATGGAAATATTCGTTTTCATGCTATTTGATTTTAAGCTCGGGTCAAAGCTTACCGTCAAAAATACTTGTAAAAGTACAAATTACATTTGTTTTACTTTGTTGCCTATATTTCCTTTCAAATTTAGGAAAACGACTCGAAAGGAAACGGTATACCTAGTGTCTTTCGAATGTTCGATATGGACACAATTTCATTTAGTCTGACTGAAATTTAACATTCAATATTTAAAAAAAAGACTAACAAGTGAGCCCTTTTTTTATAATTGCGATAGCTAACACATTACCATAAACATTTTAAAATGCATAACTTCCTCTGCCTAGAAGAAGAAAAAAGAAAACAGTGTTTCAGTCAGCCTTACTAGTTTTAAAACAAGAGCTGTCGTAGGACAGCGCGCTCGACTGTTCTCAGTACTTGACACTGAAAGGTTATAAAACCTTATAAACTCAAAATTCACACAAACTGCTTGACAAAGTTACCTCCTCTAGTGGCAGTCTAAAGCCATGATGATAAAAAAAGTTTTAAGGTAACCTGCAATGGAAAGGTGACTAGTGCTACCTTGCCAAAAACATTAACCAAATTTCTAAGTCGAAAAGGGGCCATAATTCACTTATAATGCTGGACACAGTAACCCTCTCTTGTGAGCAAACTAAGCTCTTGATGGTAAACAAGTATTGTGAGTTTCAGGGCTATATCTGCAAGGGTTAGGTGAATAATGTTACCTTGCCGAAAAACTTTAACCTAATTTCTAAGTCCAAAAGTGGCCATGATTCACACAAAATGCTGGACACAGTTACCTCCTCTTGTGATTAGACTAAGATCTTGAAGGTAAACTAGTACTGTATGTTTCAGGCCTATATCTGCAAGGGAAAGGTGACGTGTACTACCTTGCCGAAAAACTTTAACCAAATTTCTAAGTCGAAAAGTGCTTGACACAGTTACCTCCTCTTGTGAGCAAACTAAGCTCTTGATGGTAAACAAGTATTGTAAGTTTCAGGGCTATATCTGCAAGGGTTAGGTGAATAATGTTACCTTGCCGAAAAACTTTAACCTGAACCAACTCCGACGCCGACGCCGACACCGGGGCGAGAACTATAGCCCTCCTTATTCTTCGAATAGTCGAGTTAAAAATAAATTGCAAAAGTACATGGTAGGTTGTGTCGAAATAATCGTCATTTTCCGATGCAGCCTGACAACTAATGAAAACTCATTAACTAATGGAATGGCCTATGACGTTAGATAACGTGTGTAAACGTATGAAGATGTACGATATGACGTATGACGTCGCGTGATAACGTTTGGTAACGTATGAAGACGTACAACATTACGTTTGATAATGTTTGTTAACAAATGAATACGTATGATATGACGTATGGCGTGTGATAAAGTTTGGTAACGTATGAAGACGAACAATATGACTTATAGCGTGTGATTACGTTTGGTAAATTGTGAAGACGTAGGAAACGACGTAAGATTAAGGCTGGTATCGTTTGAAGACGAACGATATGACGTATAATTACGATCGATAACGTAAGGAAACTTTAAATATAACGTATGATGACGTTTGCAAACATACGAATACGATCAATATGATGTATGTTAACTTTTGTTAACGTCTGAAGACAAACGATATGTCGTTTGACGTATGAATACTTTTTTAACGTATTAAAACGTATGATATGACGTATGATAACTATCGATAACTTACGAAGACGTATGATGTGACGTATGACGTATGATGAAGTATGATTTGATGTTTTACATATGACGACGTCTGTTAACGTATACAAAATATTATATGACGTGTGTCGTATGATAACGTTTGTGAACGCATGAAATGTATGATATGACGTGTATCGTATGATAACGTTTGTTCACCTGGGACACCGTATGGTACTACATATTGGGTATAATAAAGTATGAAGAAGTTTAACAGGTAGTGTAAGTTATTGGGACAGAAACTGATCAAAGGCTCACAATTTTCATTATCGCATAAAATATATACAGCTGAATCACTGACATGCAAGAAATACTAACTGGTGTCCCAGGCCCAATAGCTAGATGTCGCAGTTAACCCACGAATTACCACACGCCGGAGAAACTCGGTTTGATACAGCACCTAACTATCAAACAGGGAGTCGCCGGTTCGAGTCTCGTCTTGCATAATGTTTCCCAACCTATAATCTATCAATTTGAGATTATTCATCGTTGGTACCGGTTGCCCATATGACCGACGCTCCCCTGCAGGGATTATCTGTTTTATGTTGTAGGAGATAGTTCAAGATACACAAACGACAACCCTTGTTCTTTTGCATGCTAAGTGAACAACACTCATACATCGGACCTCGGGTTGACATCTCATCCGAAAGACAATTAGTAATGTTAGTGGATGAGCGGGGGATCGATCTTGCGACCCCTTGGTTACTAGTCCAGCGCGTTACCACTGGACCACTGATCCACTCCATCCCCTTAAGAGATGGAGTAAAGTAATTAGATATTCCATTGTACTGAATCTATGAAAATATTAAGAATAATCTATACGTCAATGTTCTAAAGGCTAGACCAACACTGTCTTTCTTACCTTCTTACTAAATTGTTTGATGATTTAACAGTTATAACTCTTGCGTCCATCAAACATGATAAGGTTTCTCGAGTTGTCTACCTTTATTTTTAAGGATAGTTCCTACTATAGCATTGACCATTCATTGCTTAAAATCAATAGTTTATCAATACATTTTCGAACTAAGGTTGTAATTACTTTAACGGATAAAGAGACTAAAGAAGTTTCCAAGTTTGTAGCATAATTTCTTTTACAAATTTTACAATATTCACCTTTTTATCAAATTTATTTATTTGCAAAATTTCGAAAAATTTACTGAAAGCCAAGTGTGGATTCGAGAGAATTGCTAACTGAGTTGCCTGATCAACCCAGAGGGGCAAAGGCAGTACTGCTGTTTAGATGCTCACTTCATTTTCATAATCATATTACTAAAGTGATTAGTTGTAATATTTTAATAAAGAACGAATCAACTACCTTCTGGGAGGCAGTTGGTGATTCATGTAATCAACTACCAACTGCTAGCTATCAACTACCAACTGCCAACTACCAACCAGCTTTAGACTGATTCATGTTGACCCCAATCAATTATATAAAATGTCTAATTAATAGATTTTTTTTTCAATTATTCTTGATATAGTAATTATGAAATTATGTTTGCACGTGATCTGTGTTGTATGATGTTGCATAAGTAAAATGAAACAAAAAATAAAAAAATAAAGAAAGAAAACGTGCATAAGCAAGTGTCCCTCGCAGAAAGACTGTGGTGAATGTTCATATGAGATAACAGGTATTTTAAAATGCTTTACTCGGATGATTGACTGCAAAGGGCAGTTTTCTAAAGAGGTTATCAAAAAGGCGAAAGAAAAGAAATCTGAAATTGTATGTAAATTTTAAGAATTTACTAAGTCATGTGTTATGTTTAGGCAGGGTAAGGAGTTTTAAAGAAACCTGGGACTTCGATGAAAATTCATTAAATTTTGGCATGTTTTTTACCTCTGCAGTGAGATTTTTCAAATTTTTGATATTGTTAAATATCGTTACCTGTGAAGACATCAGTGAATGTCTGTATTAGACATTATGTAAATCAACATTTGGGCCTTTCAACTTTAAAGTCGTACGTGTAGCATTACAACGTACGCAAGCGTTAGCAAACGTAAGCTCTCGTATTCAAGTACAAACCAGGCAGAGATTTACAGATTACAGTTGAAGTATTTTTACTGTTTGAATAAAAGTACAATATATTTGTTTTGTCATAAACGTTGTTTCCAGAATGAGTGGGTTTATAATGGAGCAAAATAGAAAACATACCAGCCACAGTTTTTTCTTTTCTAACTTACTGCAGTCATTTGTATTAAACGGATTTTTTTTTATATTTTGAATCAGGAATACTTTTGTTAAGAATTACTAAAAAAATAAGCTTGTCTTATTTTGAAAATAGATTTAAAGTGCCTGGTATAATGTGCTTTAAAGTGGTACTGCGCTAGACTGGTAATGCTTCGATAAGGAATTCGATCGCTTGCCTCTGCAGTAACTAGGCCAAAATTGAGTGTACGCACAAACCAGCAGCGGGGTCCAGGTGGTCGCGTCAGGCCCGCTTGCATTACCAGGGCAGAGCCCTTATGGGGGTCCAGGGATTGAAGCCCCCGGAAACTCCACAGATTTCGTCATTTAAGGACGCATAAATTATGATTATTAAGAATTTATTATAAATTCTACCTCCCAGAACGAATTGTACGCACGTGAGTATTCGGCGTATAGGCAGCTACGCCACTGCAAAAGTGCACTTATACAAACTTTGTATGAGGCATTAACGGAGGTCCCGTGTATCAGTTTTATACACTGAGCATTCAAAAAGAACCAGGAATCTGGAACAGGATGATGTCTGGATCATGTTATATCCCCTACAATCTAGAATAACTAAACACTCACGGGTGCGTCGCCTATTATAGGCAACCAGTACAGACGATAAATTAACTCATTACAAAATGACAGATTCTGTATCATAATCAGTCACAATGCTAGTGATATGGATAAAATATCTCACTAATAGACCACTGTATTTTACCCAAAAAACAACAAAATATACAAATATTTAAAACTGTTTAAAGCATTTATAATAGTATGTAAAATATAAGAACATGCGCACAATTTTCATGTATTACAGAAGTACCAAGGGATGTCAATTAAACATCCAACAAATAGTTATATTCCTTTTTCGTATCAAATAATAAACCACAGGCAATGCCTGTTGTTTATTAGGAACAAACACAACCAAACTATCGAAATGAACACATGTAAATGTTGATATTCTAATTCAGTCATACCTGCTGTTAACCAGGAAAAAAAACAACATTTGATTTGATGGTAATTTAACATTTGATTTGATTTCTACAGAAGTCTATTTTAATCCGTTTATGCCCAGTGGATTGTGCCATCCTTGTTAGTTGGACGAGTCCATTTTCAATTAAAACGGTTTCTGGTATAAATTTTACAATATTTAGGGAAGAAAGTTCTTTAAACAAACAATGTAGACCCTGATCAGACGCCGCATATGTAAACAATGTAGATCCTGATCAGACGCCGCATATGCAAACAGTGTAGACCCTGATCAGACGCCGCATATGTAAACAGTGTAGACCCTGATCAGACGCCGCATATGTAAACAGTGTAGACCCTGATCAGACGCCGCATATGCAAACAGTGTAGACCCTGATCAGACGCCGCATATGCAAACAATGTAGACCCTGATCAGACGCCGCATATGTAAACAATGTAGACCCTGATCAGACGCCGCATGTGCAAACAATGTAGACCCTGATCAGACGCCGCATATGCAAACAATGTAGACCCTGATCAGACGCCGCATATGTAAACAGTGTAGACCCTGATCAGAATCAGTCGCCGCATATTGCGGCGTCTGGTTTGGGTCTGCACTGTTTGCCTGCGTCTAATTTTGTGGACAATAGGCATAAATGGGTTAAAGAGATTTATGCTGGAATTAAGAGAATTCCATTTTCTTAAAACCACGTGAATGTGAATGAAATTGAATGAATTATAACCCAATGTCAAAGTGTCAGTCAAAAGTTTTAAGAGATAATGCATTATATAATGTCTTCATGTAGACAGTTGTTGTTGCCGTTTTTATGACTTTCTGAATGTCTGAATTCCTAAAGGAATATGTTTCGAACATGTGTTCTTTAAATTAACAATTATCTTTTTTTTTAATTGTATACAGCATGGGCCAATAAAATGGATATGCAATATATAATTAGTTAATTGTATGGTATATCTATTAATCTAACATTTAAATCGTATCATTAGACAGCAGTCTGTTCTCTGTACAGAAAAGCACGCATATTTATACAGTTTTTTACTGAAAAGCACGCATATTTATACACAGTTTTTACTTAAAAGCACGCATATTTATACACAGTTTTTACTTAAAAGCACGCATATTTATACACAGTTTTTACTGAAAAGCACGCATATTTATACACAGTTTTTACTGAAAAGCACGCATATCTATACACAGTTTTTACTTTACTTCATCTGTCATAATTTCGTTTCAGTTTTCCAGAAACAGGAAACGAAATATAATCTTGAAGTTGTGAACAAAAATATTCACATACAGGTATGATCCGTCAATGAACGAGTACTCCACTAAATATGTTCCAGTTTTCAGACTCGTTTTCCCATAAAGCGTCAGATGAGCCTCTCGCTCTCCTGACCCAGACACTTGCACCAGCATTTATATATGCAGGAACAACGGACGAAAAACAAGCTGCGTCAGTTCCAAATGAGTTATTAGACAGTCTCTTTGACAATGAAAATATTATCTTTCACAATTTCGATATACAGGTATTTTTGTTTATGTAAACAAAATTGCACAGAAAACATATATATTCCACGAACAGGTGCCGTAAATTTCCCCGTAGTGTTGTCATAGCCGGAACCCACGTTGGTAACTGTTGTCTCAAACACTAACGTTTCCCCCGGACTAGGAGATAGGTTGCGGATATTTCGGGCGAGAAACAACACTTCTTTACTGGCTGAATCTGCGAAATATGAACAAAATTAGAAATAAAAATGATTTCTTTCGCACATATTCATTCAGTATTTTCATTTGCTAATATCTTAGAAAAGTATTAAGAAAAATACAGTATCAAGGCATGACAGTTTTTTACAAAAGTGGGAATCTTTTACAGACATTATATTAATAACTTTCGTTTTATTTCTCAAACATTGACATGAACAAATAAATAGCAATGATAACAAGCACTGTCTGTCCTGCAATATAGTTTCACTTTGAAGAGTGTAACTGGTACAAGATGTCTCAAACCTGCTTGTATATGACAGACAAAATTCAACCTTGTAAGAGCATACAAATTATCTAACTTGTTTTGTACCTGCACTTCAAGTTCGATATTACTGTTGAAAAGTCAAAACAACACTGTTGAATTACATAAAATACGTTTTTTTAATTATTGTAGCAAGAACAATTATTCCTTTAGTACCATTGACGTGGTTCTCCATGTGGCTTTCAACTGTTGATTGCAGCTGATTAAGCTCTTTTCTTATCTCTTTCCTTTCAGTTTTCAGCTCTTCTAAGGCATCATTTACTGATTTTATTGTTTCACTTAATTCAGCTTAAAATTGTTCCACTAACATTTCCACCATAATCATTTTCCTCAATGTTTGTTCCTCGTAATGAAAGCGAGAACACACTGGTTCTGAAGTACCCAAAGAGAAGCAATACAGAAATACTCCAAGGAATCGAAACATCTTGATCTGCCAAAGTCCTTTTTGCGACTGACGTTATGTAAAGCCAGTGATGAGGTGTTGCAAGCGGTGTTTAGAACGCATTTATAATTACAGAGCAAAACAAAAACACATTTTTCGTTTCAGGGGCGGATCCAGGATTTCCGTTGCGGTGGGGGGTTAGTCGTCAGGGAATTTGTGGTCGACGACGTATGCGGCCAGCTGCGTAGCTGCGTGTGGCGGGTAGGTACGGGACAGGTCTCCCTGTCTCCTTTCCTGTTGGCAGGGGTATGGTGACCTCCCCCGGAAAATTTGGAAAATGAAGGTGTAAAAAGGGGCATTCTTGTGCATTTTTGAGCGTGTATCTATGGTTTATGAATTTTAGGGGAGGGGGCGCCGGTGCATTTTATGCTATAAATAAATAAATGATAAATAAATAAATAAATAAATGAATAAATAAATATAAATAAATAAATAAATATATAAATTAGAAAGCAAGAAACAGAAAATAAAAAAAAAATATTGTTAAATAAGTAAATATGATTTATGTAAGGATCAGTAAAATCATTTTCCAAAATTTTAACTTTATGACCAACTACGATTCGGTATCCAGCCTAGTTCTGACGAAAGAAAAAGAGGTTATTTAGACTCATAAAAGCATCAGGACGCAGACAGTAGGTTATTAGGACTTGTTGATTCACCTCATAAAGGCATCAGGAGGCAAACAATAGGTTTTTTGGACTTGTTGATTCACCACATAAAAGCATCAGGACGCAGATGGTAGGTTAATTTGACTGGTTGATTCACCTGATAAAAGCATCAAGGACGGAGACAGTAGGTTATATGCACTTTTTGATTTTTTCTTAATCTATGCATAGGGACGGAAACAGTAAAGCAGCTTTATGCTGTGATCGTAGCCACACTTGCATGCAAAATTAATGATCATCTTTACGCAAGATAAGGAAATGCCTTTAATTCACAAATCTATTATTTACAAAAAGCAGACGGACATTCTTTCCTAGTGTTCAAAAATATGAGAAAAAAAATTCTGCTGTCATTTTAGTTTTTGTAAATCACCCTCCTTGTATAAGAACATTTCTAATTCACTTTTTGCGATAGTTTGCGATACAAAATTCTAAGTCAAGAAGAAAAGAAAAAGAAACAACAGAAACAAAAAATATGGAACAACATGTCCCATGATTAACAAAATAACGTAATGAAAAACAGCTGGAGATTTTCTCCAAAATTTCTCAGACTTTACTCCTTCAGAGTTTGTAATGTCACGACAGTTTCTCATGTCAAGTACAAAAATTGAGGTTTTTTCACGTTAAATGTCTTGGGAAATAGATTTGACATGTTGATATGCCCTTATCATGTTTAGCAAAATATAAGCCTGGTTACATTGGCTTTTTTGTATGGGATAAATTACTTTGAAAAACTTTTCCTCTGTGGAAAAAAACCAGCAACAAAACAATATTGTAGATCTTAATGTGAGAGTTAGCCTCCTTCTTGTTCTTTAAAAAACTTAAAATTTTCATTCATCATAACTTTTTACAAGCTTTCTGTTCAAGATTTCCACATTAAACTTATTTGGTCACAAACACATGTATATATTAAATTTGTTCATGTAAGTTCGTAGTGTTATTAAAGCTATAACAGCTAGATTATTAAATGTCATCCTCTCATACTTATAAATCAATCAGTAAATACCTGTTTTTGTTATTGGCAACAACAAGTTCATGCTTACTCACTTCTATTTTCAACTATTCGTGATGATTTTGTAATGTAACTTGAAATTGCACACATGTCCGCAATATTTGTTGTCACTTCCGGTTATCACCGGTTAGTCTTTATTCGAAGTCAGATCAAATAATTTATTATCAAAACGTATTTTTCACGTCTATGCTTACTCTAGTTATATGTTTAATACATTTTTGTGAATGTGTGTAAGATTATTTGATGCATATTCTTATTTATTATGGAATTTATTAGTCGTTAGTCTCTACTTATCTCATTTGCATACCAAAATATTTATGTACTAATTTGCATACTAAAATAAATACCAGCGTCTGTTGACTTTTGGTCACTTTGCCTCTGTCTCCAGGGTAGTCAGGCGTGTTACTTTAGTCTCACCATCTTTTAATCAGGTCAACTCAATAGCTGGAAAAGGGATCGTAAATATTTTTCAATTCAACTTGGCATTAATAGGTACAAGGTATTTTCGATTTCTGGTATTTTAACAAGTTCATAATGTAGAACGATTTTGTTTATATAGTTTTGGGCACATTTTCGGACTTTGTAACTCCACGATTCTTTTATCTGACTTCATTCAGAATTTTCATTGTTATTACTTGTTGACCTGATCCTTACTATGGTTGTTTGTTAAGTTCCTTTAACAAAATAAAACTACCTTAAACCGAAAGGAATGGCTTTGTCCTTATATGTTATTTTGTCTCAGAATAATTGATCATTGAGAAGAACTTCAGACTTTTACTATCTGATATTGAGTTTAACTTGGCCGCTACCAGGCTCAGCCGCTACCAGGCTTGTTTGACGCTACCTTTAACAAGTTATCCCTATATGATATATTCTATTTAGTAATTTCAAAAGCAACGACGATTGCTGATGTAACCCTTCCCTTGGTGATTTAGATTTTAGATTGTCCCACTGTACAGTCAAATAAAGGGCACGGGCGTTACATTATTCACACAAGGAAAAATCATTAAATGAACTTGCTGACGTAATAGGTCGGACGTGGCTATCTGACGGTGGTCACTATACGCTTTAACTGGACATTTTTTCATCATTTCAACTATGGTAAATTCATGTCTGACCCGTCTCATGCTCATAAGTCACTTGTTATCTGTGGTCAGAATTGTTCAAATTTAAAAGAACAATCGTCCTTTGGAGAAAAATACCCTATGTGTTGAAAAGAATCGTGTTTTATTTTTTTCCTTTTTGTGTTATAGTTGTAACTTAGAAAAATGCATTTTGTTAAAGCCAATATGCATTCTAGCTGTTTTGTTTAGAATACAATGTCTTTGTGCAATGAATACATCTTGTCCCCAATCGAGTTCCGATTTGTTTGGTCATTTTATATCAATTACAGGACACGTTATCGGCAAGCAGTTTGGAATGTAGGGTTTATAAATATTTCAAATTACTTCATATCTATTTATTATTGTGTAAGATCACTACATACAATGTTGCTTATTACAGTAACAAATTCTTTCATACCAGTTACTAGATTGTCTCTATGCATATTATTTTGCTAAAAGCTGTGTCAGTAGATTTAGATTGTATTTTGTGTTCTGTGTAAGTTTATTAACTGAATCAATATTTAACGGCTGTTTAAGATGGCTGATTCCAAATCAACTTTGATAAAAATCTGAAATTCGGTGAAATAAAACATATTGTTTGAACACCCCAATGCGCGTTGCAGTCGAAGAGTTTGTTTGTCGAGGATACGTATTTGTTTTGTTTAAAAACGAAAATGGAAAACTGGACGGGCCTCACGCTGCATCAGGCAGAAAAAAAACTTTCCCACGCAAGTTAGTTACAATGAAAAATTATCACTTCAAGAAAATGATTTTTTTACTGAGTATTTATTTTTAATGTTGCACACGTGGTCCCCTCAGAAAATAAGAACAGTGCGTTCTCAATTAGGTCAAGGCCCTACAGAACGGCTCGAAATAGGGACTAACTTGAATGGAACGATACGGAATGGAATGAAAGGCAGGGAACCGAATGAAACGAACCACAGAAAACACAAAACAAATAAAATGGTAAATGTAAAAAAAAAATGACGGGTATTCTGAATTTTCTCATTTAATGATATCTTCTCTGAATTTAATATCAGTGTCGTGTTGTGCTTTTTCCCCGAAATTGAGGTTTATTATACTAATTAAAAAAAGCAAGCAAGAGACATAGTCATAGTGAATGGAATATCATATTAGAAAAAGAGAAAATCTGTTGAAAACCGATAGTATCGAAAAAAAATCTCTCACTCTACATTACCTCGTTAAGATATACTCGTTCAGGTCATTTACTTCCGTCGCTTTTAATAGATATAATTATAACTTCTTTTATGGTGTAGCGTGAAATGAACACGTCGTATTTATTGATAATTGATTTCATTTAGTGGTGAAGCTTTTGTTACCTTGAAAGTTTACCGTAAAGAAATTGAAAAAAATCTCTGTATCGATTTTATAATGATTGATACGCTTTTGTTTGCTTTGTACTTGATACGTACCAGATGATTCGCTCTACGGGAAAGGTTTAATTGTTCATTAAAATATTAATGCTGCATAAAATTAAATTCTTGATCAAATAGCTGGAGAAAGGATCGTAGATAAAACCAACTGAACAACTGTTGCAGACGAAAAATCACACACGTTTGATTTCAAGGTAAGAGGTTAAACAGATATACATGTAAATGTTTACATTTGGTAGAATGGCGCGGGTTGAAAACTTTGAAAACTGCACTGTTATCTAGCTGTTGTGACTGGATGTAAATTTAAAAATCATTTCTTTAAATGTAGATATTTAACACAAGCCTTATAAATGACATTTCAGATGTTTGAATTTAAGGATGTTAATATTTTAACAGTAAGGTAAGATTAAAATTTACAGTATTGTTGTATTGGTGTATGTCAGTTGATGTGTTTGTTCTGACGTCACTTGCTATTTCAAGATAAATTAATGCAAACAATAATTGTGCATATACCTGGAGTTCGTGGCAATATCTCTAGGTCTATACAAGCCTGTACATACTTCTGCCTTTAGTCATTATTCATTAAATGCACATTCATATCTAAACGAATAATGGCGGGTGAAAGGCAGTGCTTTACTTTACAAATATGTGTACCGTGTAACGACTTAAAAAGTGTCCAACAATATTGTCATTTTTCTGTTTTATTCTTAGTTACTTTTCTTCAGTAGACAGAAATTAAGTGCGCAGGAGATCGAGACATAAGGACACTGAAAGTGAGAAGAGTTCATTCGGGGGCTGTTCCGAAATTAGCATTGTATGAAACAAGAAATAAAAGAAAATATATATTTTACCATGCAATCAAATTCAGCCCCTTTTCTATCAATGTAACGAATATTATGTCGTGGTAGGGGAGTATACCAATGGTCCAGTAGTAACGCGCTAGTCTGGTAATCGAGGAGTCACGAGTTTGATCCCCCGCTCCTCCACTAACATTGCTAGATTCGAAAAAGAACCAGGGCTGTCACAGAAATGGTATGCTTTCTGTAAATTGCACTATCCCTAACAACCTAAAACTATTATAAATCTGTGAAGGGGGTGTCGGTCATATGGGCAACCGATACTGACGATAAACAAACTGATATATTTAGATACAAGCAGTATTTAATCAAGGGAATCGCGAAAACAATTGTCAATAATAGTTTTTTTTTCTTTTCTTTTTTTGTACTTGAGACGCAGTTATTTTCCGCTAAATTTGTCATGCTGTCATTACAGATAAACTTGTCAAATAAAACATTTTTAATCACACAAAAGTCATCTTAGCCACTTTAATCTCATATTAGTGGCTATAATTACAAACTGATCAAAAGAATTTATCGACACATGCTATAAAGCTCAAGTTTATTTTCAATTTGGTTATCTCATACAGCCAAAGCGAATAAAACGGTGTTCAATATACATTGATAAACCGCTGATTACGTCAAAATATTTTATTTTTAATTTTCTTTTTTTAAGAAAATCAATATTTAATCAAGAACACACGGACAGAATTGTGCAAATTCTGACACTTTCTACTAGCGTTATTGATTGGTCTTTATCCACAATTCTTTACAAAACAGCTGTGTACAAATACATTTCTTTATGTGAAATCCGTAGGATGTATACAGACAATGCATAGAATAAACATGATTCTTTCATCTGTCAGAATTATTTTGACAGTATTTTAAGTATTAGCAGTCTTTTGTAAAAGTTTGAATAAACAGATGAAATAACATAACTGTCGAATGAATGTAAATATTTTCTTCCAAAACGCCCTATTTCATTTTCTTCATTATCCAAATTCAAATATTTTCCGTAGCATTTCACATGTAAAATATCCCAAAGCATATATAGAACAAAAATGTATATCTTATTTCATTCTTTGGTCAGCTGGTGGAGTTTATGCAGCATAGACCACGAATTGCAGAATATAGTCTACACTGTTTACAAAACGGTCGGCAGGCTTGCAGTTGTTACACTTGTATGTGAAAATTGTACTGTCAGTTTAAATAATGTAGAATGTAGAAGTATAGTTTAGAAATTTAATGGGGTTAGGGGTTTAAAACTTGCAAATCTTGAACAAAAACATCGATCTATACAAAAAGTACAACAGGTTTAACGCACATACTTTCTGTCATTAAGATTTGATCTTCACTATCATTGTAACCAAGGTCGGTATAAGTAGTTAGCGAAAATTATTCCCTGTGTAAATACACACACGATTTTTCAGGTTTGAAAGGGCAAATATATCAAGTGTTCTTGAAGTCGTTAAATTTGGATTTGCAAAATTTACTTTACTACTGTAAGTAGCTTATGGCGTTAATACTTGTAAATCTTGGAATATAAAACATTGACCGGTTTGAATGAAACATTGTTGTAATTTACCAGATGTTGTGTCGATCAAGTAAATTTTGTGTTTGTATTATTTTGACATTTTCCATGTAGATCTACATACTTAAAAGACTGAACGCTTTTAAACCATAAATTCGTGTTTACAAGAATTGAGACTTTAGTCTATGTTGTGAATACGGTTGTTTGCCGTCATGAGATTTGCAGATTTATTAAGGCGAACTTATCTGATTTGGTGATTGATTGATTGATTGATCTATATAATAATTACTAATCATACTAGATTTAAAGAGTATTGTGTACCGAAATTGAAAGGATATTTCGTCTTTCCCGATAGATTATGTTATAACAGATAACGAAAAGGGGAAATTTATTATACATCCTACTGTATTTTTTACTGCAGAAAAGAAAAACATCTACAAGTCGGCCCACAGCACGTACGACAGCATAGATGTAACGTTATGGATTTTATGATCAACAAACTGATTTTTAAGAAGCAATGCATCCTGTAAACTTGTTGGAAAACTAACGTCAACATCACGGTCGTTCAACGTTCGTTACCATGTGTGCGAGTCACAATAGAGATTTTACAGAGCGTGACGAGTTTAGTGACGTCACCATTATTGTTGAAGGCACGCGCTTATACGTTCATCGGCAGTATTTGGCGGAGTGGTCCGGGGTTTGGCGGAAATTGTTTCTGACGGAATGCCCGGATGACCCTTCAACCTCAATAGAGATTGAGCTGGAAGATAAAATTTTAGATGACGTCATACAACTCCTTCAGTGTATATACGCAACTCAAAGCTACATCACAGGTAACCCAAAAAACACACACACACACAAAAAACACACTATCTTTACTTTATATTCCTTGTTAGTTTTATTTCACATCAATTCTTATCACCAAATTTCTTTTACAAAGAGTCACTCGAGATCAGATATGTGGCTGTCGAATACAATTTGTTATATATATATTCTCACAAAATTGATTAAAAACTTTAAAAACATCACATTTTCTGAATTAACAGGGCTTTCAATAACGAACCTTGTTTATTCTACAAAATGAAATAGATAGTTACATACTTCTTTGAGCAATTTTGTTTATTAAGCAGCTGTAAGCTAGTTAGTATAATTAACAGGGAACAATATAAGCATGGATATGCATCTTACTGATACTTAGGCTCAACTTTTGTTCACTAGTTATTATTAATATCACGTTCATTTTGTTTTACAAGTTGTATTGGTCTCGAGACGGACCTAACGCTGGAACCAATCAGTTTAACCCTTAACCTGTTGGAACCGAAAGTGATTAGCCTTTGCCACCAGTATAGAGCCAGGCTAGCCTGGTCTGACCAGGCTCTATACTGTTGGTAGCTCCATTTTTGTATTTTAATATTGAAATCCCTTAAACTTTGAAGGGACTGTTCCAAATTCAAAGCTGGGCAAATCCATTACAAAATTTCAGCATGTTCAGGGTTAAAGAAAAGGCAGTATTATTTAGTGCTGAAACATTGACAGCGGACTATACCAAATTACCTGTGGATTTAATGTTATTGCTCAAGGACTCACTCCATGCCCATGATGAATTTTGAGCCTGGGACGTACCGAATTGAGAGTAAACACATTGAAGACTGAGTTAGCGAGCTTTTTATAACTCCTCATGTATGTTTTTGTAAATAGCGGCTGATAAATTGTACCCATTTCATGTAAGTAACCGATTACATTAATTCTAAACAGTGAATGATTTCTGATTTCTTTTTATATTTACAGACTCAAACGTTAAGCTGATGCTAGGGTTTTCTGAAGAATATGATATGCAGAATTGAAGTCACGTTGTGAGGAATATTTGCTGGCTCAATGACGTCTCCATAGAAACACTAGTGCTGGCAGAGAAATACGGGCTAAAAACACTATATAAACAAAGCTTGGATTTCGCAAAAACTTTAACAATGGAAGATTTAGAAAAACACCCGTTAAGGAAAGATATTGGTGATCAGACGCTTATTACGATATATAAGGAAAAAGTTCATATGATGAGAGATTACGCAAACGAGTTGAAACAAAACGAAAGTAAACTAAAGAGACAAAACGAGCAGTTAATTGACGAAAAGGAAGGAATGTCCACTATTTTCAGAAACTTGGGCAAACTATGGGAGATGCCAAACAAACGGTGCTATAAACACATGACAGATGAAAGGTTTGATTTCACGTGCAGAGACTGTAATGAAAAAATGCAGCGTGAAGTGAAAAGAATGTGTAGTGAGGGTCAGCACGTGCGCCGGTTTTTCAAGTTGAACAATAAAACATAACTGAGCAAAACTCTAACATAGTAACTGAGATTACTGAGGCAGCTCTGCACACTTTTATATTGACTGTTTCAAAGATAACTAATATAAGCGTATTGCTTCTAGTGCAAGTTTGTATAGACATTTGTCTTTTACAATACAAAACATAAAATCATGAATTTTTCATGTGTGTGAGGAGAAAACAGAAAACACACAAAAACCGAGCTCTGTCCTATTACTGATGGTTTTGTCCCGATTCACATTTTTTAATACACACTTTTAATGCTATTCTATCGTTGTTAATGTTGTTACGCTGACGTCATCATCGGGTCTCTCCGGCCATCGCCGCTGATGTAATAAGGAGACATATTTGAGCCACATTTATTCTGTTCTTAACTTAGAGAATCACACGTACTTGATTTTCTATATTGTATTCAGTTTTGTTTGGTCTTACTATGTGCAAAGTTACTATCGAGGGTATTTCGGGAGATTGCCGAGATTGCTTGTTACTATTGTTACGATGCAAATGAATGTGTCATTAGGATAAAATAATAATAATAAAAAGAAATTACTCTGTCCAGCAGTCTTAAGTGTATTCTCTCGTTCTTATATTTATCAAAGTGCAATGCAGATGAAAGAATAATATTTGTGGTGATGTTTGAGTAATGACTGCTGTAGGAAATTGTTTGATATTTTATCAGTTTTTGAGTTATTAGGAAGGTGTGAGTGGATTACATTCCCCCAAGGTTTGAGCCCTTTAAGTGTATTGTTTTCTCGTGCCATATGTGCCACATTTTTGTCTTGTTAGACTGTGCCAGACAGAGATCATATCTAAGTTCCAGGGAGATAACTGAGTTTTTATGTAGTCAAGGTAAAACACTGGTCAATGAAGGTTTTTATTTAAACGGAAAAGAAATAATCCGAATTTTTCCCCTCCAATTTGACTGAAGTACGCTATCTAACTACGGGTAGATCTGAAGGTGACCCGTTCAATTCTATCTATAATCTTGATTTCCAGTATTGTATTTTATATCCAAGCCAATCAGACTGCATCTTTATGGTATACATGTACACACGGCGTGTTCATGTTGAGCGTGTAAACGTTTATAGCATGTTTAAATAATCTTAAATATTTTGAAAATTTTTGTGTTTCGTAGGATAAATGAATTCTCATTCGACTAATATAAGCTTATTTAAGTTTCGGTTTGTATCATCAAAGTTTCTAAATGAATATTAATGATTAAAGTATTTAGCATGGTGACGAATGTAAAAGGACCTGTTATGCAGTTCCTATCAAATGTCGAAAGCTACTGGAAATTTTCCCACACATACAATTATAATTATATTAACATTTTGCAAGATTTCCACTTTCTCTTTCTATACCTTATGAAAACTGAAGAGAAAGAATTTGATTTTAATAGGGTTCGAACCCTATGCTCTTCAGATCAAACGACCTAGATCACTGAGCCACTACGAAGTGTTCTTTATAATCGTAAAAATTAATAATATAAACAAAGTACCTACCCCGTGACTAACTAGGTACATTTTTACCGATAAAAGTGTGACAACTGTTTCTGTATTTAAAACTGAGAAAGTGACTTGGTTTAGGTATGTTCTTCACAACTATACTCAGAATTTTTACATTTATAAACATTTTTTGTTTTAATGCATTGAGTCAGTCGCTCTAACTGTGACGTTTATGACAGGAAACGAATGAGTTATTTGGGATCCCAGTTAAATATAGATTTTTCACATGCGTTCAAATGGTTAAAAATAGAAGCTGATTTAATCTTCAAAAACCTGAAAGCTGGGCAATGATTGGCTAATTGAAAGGTCATGAATAGGTGACCTTCTATTGGTGACAACCTAATAGCAGAGCGTTATTTACAAGCTGATTTTAATTAGGTTGGTTTTCCCTCTAGAATTCGAGTAATGGATAGGTTTGTTTATCTATACTCACAATGCAGAACTTCCTGTAGAGCAGTTAAACTAACGCGCAATAGGGCATTGTTAAATTAATACCCTGGAAGGATCTGGCAATGACTTCTCAAGCTGGCTACATGAATTATATATATGGCCTGCATATAAGCCTGCATTGTAAATGTCCGAGTACTAAGTTTCTCAGTCTAGCACCAGCTTTTCATGTTTTGGAGTTCGGTTTACATTAAATCCAAAAGTTCTCTTATTTTTTGTAAGAACTGAATGTTTTTTTAAAGATAAGCTTTGGTTATTTGTTCGTGATATATGTAACAAAGACCTTTTTTTTTCATTTCTACAACTTTGATATTATTTACTTATAAAAGAAAGAATAATGTAGTTCTATTGGTTAGCAATCCAGTAGAGATACATATCAGGGGAGGTAAATAAGAATCATACATTCAGATATCAATGTGGTAGTTTCCTCCCTTTATAGCAAATCAATAGTATCAGATTGGTTTTGTCTGTATGTTCGACGGACGGACGGTCGCTCGGCCGACCTGCTTGCCTGTCTGTTTGATGGTCTGTCTGCATTGTGTGCATTTATTTCTTTGCACTTGCACTTTCGGGCCTTGGTTGATGTAATTTAATGACAGCGTTGAGTGTTAGGCTATGAGTGGTTCACACATAGGAACTACTTTAAAAAAGATGCTAGATTCCTTTATTTTAAGTTTAGTATGCATTTTCATAATCATGAAAAAGTAACAGGATATAATACAGAAACACCGGTCAACATGTACGGAAGACAACATTAAATAAAGATAAGAAAACAGATAGGATATCATTGTTTGTTGGATTTAATAACCAGTAAGCTTTCTGGCTTTACATAATTCTAATATAGTAAATGGTGATTATTCGAGAGAAGCAATATAACATGTTTTTACTGTTTACTATAAGCACGTAAGTATGAAATTAAACAAAAATAACTAAGTGGTTCAAAAGTATAACCAATTTATTTAACATTCTTTGTGACCTTGCATAATAATATTTACTGTCATTTAAAGATGAAAACTTAATAAATAAATAACTTAATTATTAAATAACGTTATTGTGTATGCATGGTATGTTATTGCAGGTACTAAAGTTTATCAATGTCTGTTGCAAACTGATTACACTTTTACAGGGAAGGGATTTAGTTCTTAACTCTGGACCAAAGCGTGTTTTATTCTGGCCTGAACATCACAGTACCGAGCTGATGAGCTGTATAATTATGATGGCTGTCTTAGACCGGATTTCGTAAGTTGTTACTTATTTATCAATAATGTTTCTGCGATAAAATACCATACTTTCAATTATACTGAGACTTATTTTCAATTCATATCATCATCATCATCATCATCATCATCTTCATCAACATATAAATTAAGATGGTTCATTGAAAAAAATAAAATAAAATAAAAAGTATCAACAACTCCTATACATCATGTATGCATTGACATTACTGTAAATTGCCAGACTTATCCATGCACAAAATTATATGATTGGTGCACAAATCAATATCAGTTATACAATTCTATATTAAAAATAATGTGAATGGTCACTGGTCACATACAGACAAGCATTAGTCTTTATATATACACACACATTTTATGACTTACATAACAAACAGATAAAAAACAATTTGAAAATGAATAAATAAAAAAAAATGCACTTAAACAAACAATCACAAATATTTTCTTTTTCTTGTTCGATATTTTGACAAAACAGATTCACAGAGATCAATAATGTGTAAGAAGAATTACAATATGTTATTGCTGTCGTTATGACGCAGTCCAATATGTATTAAAAAGGTTAGAGTCTGGTATGTACTTTAATCCAACAGCATTTAAGTATGTGTTTTTTAACTGAGCATGTACAAAAGAATATATACAATCAATGTGGAACACTCAAGACAAGTTTTGTTAGAAAAAAATCAGTTATAAAATAATCAGTTTCTTAAGTTGTAAATTATTTTTACACCATCATTTATTACTGTGCAAAGTAAACATGATTACATTTGTATGTAAATCAACCAGACTAGAATAAAAAAAAACAATCAATCAATCAATCAATCAATCAATCAATCAATCAATCAATCAATCAGACTCTCAACAAAACTGCGATTAATGAGTTAATGGATTGGTTATCAAGCATTTGATCAACCCCCTGTCACTGAAACAACAGACCCATTTACGAGCCTATAAATAAATAATCATCCATTTGTATGAGTACTTAATATAAAGTAAAACTTACCTTATGTAGGTATTTAATTATACCATCTAACTAAATATTTCTACTAAAAATCATGTTTCTATTTACAAAAAAAACCCTTTATACAAATAACAATGGCGGGATACTACGTCATCGCGCACCTTTTGTATGCTCTCTTGCGGACCATTTTTTTTGTCAAAAATCCGTCGCTTGAAAGGTAAAATGTTGTTTTTTTTTCCAATAAGAAATCTGTATAAAAAAATCATGTTGTGCACCGAAGATTGGCTGGTGTACTTTGTATTTAAATAAAAAAAAATTATAATGTAAAATTCTAGTTTAGGTCTGAAAACGGGGGAAAGTTTTTTTTTCAGCATGCATTTAGAAAAAAAAAAACTAGTAGTCATATCACGCAAACGGTTTTCTTCCTAAGGCTATTGCATTTTCTTTAATATGCAAATTGCAAGGGTTAAATAAGTGAAAGGTCATTTAGACAAAACATTTGACAATATGCAATGATAATTTTTCATTTTCCTGAATTCTTATTGTCAAGCTAAGCATGCGGACAAAGATTATTGGACACTGATTCTCAAGATACTGGTCTCAAATCATGAGGTTCAACAGAAGTTCGATACGTATAAACGGTCCTTAATACTGTTGAGAGGTCTGATGTCCTCTATAATAAAATCAAATTCTGAAGAAATTAATAAACGGTTTAAGTAATGTCAAAGACCTAAAATACCATGTTAAAGTTTTTGTTAATGCACATGTACACTTGAATTCAATAGATTATTTATACAGTATAGATTATTCGATTTTTTAACTCATTCTAATCACTTTTTCAATTAAAAGAAACTTAAGAAAATTTATACGTGTTTTGGCAACACAAAAGCGTTATAACGGAAAGAGGTGAAAAATATTGTAATGGACTCCACAATATTAATATGACGAACTGAGAAAGCACCTATATTTATATCATCACCGATCCAAGGCATCTAATTATCAATCGTTCCACCTTCATTGAAAGAATCTCGCTTTTTCTCGCTATTAGCGTTATTTCCGGTGTCAATATGTCGTGACTTCCGCTTCTCAAGTTCTTCATGTTTCTTCCTCTTGAAAAATCCAAGCTGCAAAATGCATTGTAATTCGTAAGAGACACTGATAATTTTTTTAAGGTAAGCACGTTATCTTAAAGAACACAGACTGAGTGTTTTTGTTTATTTATGTTGCAAAAGTACATTAACGATGTACAATCTTTTTTGTGCACGATTCAATTATGTTTAATATCTGATATTTATTTCTTAATACAATATATGCACAATTCTAGACCAGTAATATTTGATGATTTATTGATGGCCTGAGTATTTTGTCTCTGTCTTTCGGTCACTCTCTCTCTCTCTCTCTCTCTCTCTATTTCTGCTTTATCATTTCCTTAATCTTTTGCCGGCCGGCTAGCTCAATCGGTAGAGCATCGGATTGTCAATCTTGACGATCATGGTTCAATCCACATCAGGGCCGGCAAAATTTCTCCGTGATAATTGATCTATAGGTCATTTGTCCCTCACCTTTGAAGCAAGTGAGGAAGTAGTCAGTCACTTGTGGAGATACTGATTAGTAAATTGGTTGGCTACCCAGGAACACTGGTTAGGTTGATATGACCTTAGCTGTTAAACTGGCGTTAAACCCCAATCAAAACAATTCTTTTAAATTTTATAAACTAACTCAGTTTTAGTTCAACTTCCAAACCACTGTTGTTTTTTTTAATTGGTTGAGAGAACGTTCGAATCTAATTCAAGCAATCGATCTTGACCTTAACTATGAATTTTGCGAGCAATCAAAAACAAGTCAAAGTAATCTACATGTGCTTTTGATTGATATGAATAACAAAATGGAACCTGTAGTGAATCTATCGATTTGTAAGAAAGTGCGGAAATTCAAATTTAATCGGAGTCTCGAAACTATGACCATAAACAAGTGAACAGTTTCAGTCGGCAATAGCAGACTTTTAGACGGTGATTGAATCTACAGAACTATAATTGTATACTGTACCTTCCACATAACGACTATCACCAAGGTAAGAAGCATAATACCGCCCAGAACACTGCATGGATATATCCACCAGGGAAGTTCTTCCTTGACTGTTACCCGTTTTCTTATAGACGTACGTACCTAACAAACAAACAGTTAAAGGGAAGTCGTTATTCGTAAATGCTTACTGACGGGAGTATAAAACAAAAGTTCATTTAGAATTTTCTTTCGAGTTTTAATACAAAACATAAACATATCAAAGATCAATTCATCGTAATATCAGCATTTGCCAAGGCGTTCTTTGATAGATATAAGTACGAACGTCATTAAAAATGTCACAATGACATCAGGCTGCTCTAGGAGAAACAAATATACTGTTAAGACACAATAAAAAAAGTCCTTCTCCCATTGCATTATATAGCTTTCAGGTGTAGTTCGAGGTTAAAAGATCTAATCGACAAAGTACATGGAACAAGAAATTTGAATAATTATTCATATATTTCAGCAAAGCTTCTTTGCGAAGGTGATTTTATTATACTGATATATGCAGAGCATGCAAACATATACAAATGGGATATCATTTTCAAATATAATAATACACGATTTGAGTATTTCTCTATATGATATACGAAGATCATATTACCTGTTGCAAGAACTCAGTCTGGTTGCTAATTAGATTTGTCTTGTTGATCTGTACACTAGCAACAGAGTACAGGTTCAAAGCTTTGCGGGGCTGGAACGCAAACAATTATTGTGAGAAACATAAATTCATACCCAGCCGTTTTATCACTCAATAGAATATTTCCCCTTATTATCTTGGCGTAAATTTCAAAACTAAGAAATATTCACGCTGTGTAAATATTACGTAATACCGTAGGTAAGCTCAGAGGTGTGAAGATGACGTAGACCTACCACTTTATCTCAAATTCCAAGCAGCGGTTACTTCCCTTTCAGACAGTAAGCAGTTACCTGCAGGCATGTAATGTGATGATGGTCGAAAGTAAATTTTAAAAAATTTATTTTTTATTTTTTTCATTTTATAACTCTTAATTTTAAATCGATGTAATTTCAATTTCAATTATATTTTAACTAAGTAAGAAAAAAATAATTACTTTAAAAAAAGTTCATACATGTAATATATAGCTTGAAAATAGCTAAAGATTCCCTTGACGACAAAGATTTTTTTCCAAATAATGAAGGAGAGACAACTTCGAGGAGACGGATTTTATCCAAGATTAACATATTGAGATATGTGAAGTTGGCTTGTACATTGTACATCGTAGTTCAGCTTGTAATTCGCCAATTACAAGCTAGTAGTTGGGTATTCAGCTTGTAGTTCACCCCAGATACATCAGCATACGTTATATTTGAATTACAAGCTAGTAGTTGGGTATTCAGCTTGTAGTTCACCCCAGATACATCAGCATACGTTATATTTGAATTACAAGCTAGTAGCTGGGTATTCAGCTTGTAGTTCAGCCCAGATACATCAGCATAAGTTATATTTGAATTACAAGCTAGTAGTTGGGTATTCAGCTTGTAGTTCAACACAGATACATCAACATACGTTATATTTGAATTACAAGCTAGTAGATGGGTATTCAGCTTGTAGTTCAAACCAGATACATCAGCATACGTTATATTTGAATTACAAGCTAGTAGCTGGGTATTCAGCTTGTAGTTAAACCCAGATACATCAGCATACGTTATGTTTGAATTACAAGCTAGTAGCTGGGTATTCAGCTTGTAGTTCAACCCAGATACATCAGCATAAGTTATATTTGAATTACAAGCTAGTAGTTGGGTATTCAGCTTGTAGTTCAACACAGATACATCAACATACGTTATATTTGAATTACAAGCTAGTAGTTGGGTATTCAGCTTGTAGCTCAACCCAGATAATCAGCATACGTTATATTTGAATTACAAGCTAGTAGCTGGGTATTCAGCTTGTAGTTCAACCCAGATACATCAGCATACGTTATATTTGAATTACAAGCTAGTAGCTGGGTATTCAGCTTGTAGTTAAACCCAGATACATCAGCATACGTTATGTTTGAATTACAAGCTAGTAGCTGGGTATTCAGCTTGTAGTTCAACCCAGATACATCAGCATAAGTTATATTTGAATTACAAGCTAGTAGTTGGGTATTCAGCTTGTAGTTCAACACAGATACATCAACATACGTTATATTTGAATTACAAGCTAGTAGTTGGGTATTCAGCTTGTAGCTCAACCCAGATAATCAGCATACGTTATATTTGAATTACAAGCTAGTAGCTGGGTATTCAGCTTGTAGTTCAACCCAGATACATCAGCATACGTTATATTTGAATAACAAGCTAGTAAGTGGGTATTCAGCTTGTAGTTCAACCCAGATACATCAGCATACGTTATATTTGAAATACAAGCTAGTAGTTGGGTATTCAGCTTGTAGTTCAACACAGATACATCAACATACGTTATATTTGAATTACAAGCTAGTAGTTGGGTATTCAGCGTGTAGCTCAACCCAGATACATCAGCATACGTTATATTTGAATTACAAGCTAGTAGCTGGGTATTCAGCTTGTAGTTCAACCCAGATACATCAGCATACGTTATATTTGAATTACAAGCTAGTAGCTGGGTATTCAGCTTGTAGTTCAGCCCAGATACATCAGCATACGTTATATTTGAATTACAAGCTAGTAGCTGGGTATTCAGCTTGTAGTTCAACCCAGATACATCAGCATACGTTATATTTGAATTACAAGCTAGTAGCTGGGTATTCAGCTTGTAGTTCAACCCAGATACATCAGCATACGTTATATTTGAATTACAAGCTAGTAGCTGGGTATTCAGCTTGTAGTTCAGCCCAGATACATCAGCATACGTTATATTTGAATTACAAGCTAGTAGCTGGGTATTCAGCTTGTAGTTCAACCCAGATACATCAGCATACGTTATATTTGAATTACAAGCTAGTAGCTGGGTATTCAGCTTGTAGTTCAAACCAGATACATCAGCATACGTTATATTTGAATTACAAGCTAGTAGTTGGGTATTCAGCTTGTAGTTCAACCCAGATACATCAGCATACGTTATATTTGAATTACAAGCTAGTAGCTGGGTATTCAGCTTGTAGTTCAACCCAGATACATCAGCATACGTTATATTTGAATTACAAGCTAGTAGCTGGGTATTCAGCTTGTAGTTCAAACCAGATACATCAGCATACGTTATATTTGAATTACAAGCTAGTAGCTGGGTATTCAGCTTGTAGTTCAAACCAGATACATCAGCATACGTTATATTTGAATTACAAGCTAGTAGCTGGGTATTCAGCTTGTAGTTCAAATCAGATACATCAGCATACGTTATATTTGAATTACAAGCTAGTAGCTGGGTATTCAGCTTGTAGTTCAACCCAGATACATCAGCATACGTTATATTTGAATTACAAGCTAGTAGCTGGGTATTCAGCTTGTAGTTAAACCCAGATACATCAGCATACGTTATGTTTGAATTACAAGCTAGTAGCTGGGTATTCAGCTTGTAGTTCAACCCAGATACATCAGCATAAGTTATATTTGAATTACAAGCTAGTAGTTGGGTATTCAGCTTGTAGTTCAACACAGATACATCAACATACGTTATATTTGAATTACAAGCTAGTAGTTGGGTATTCAGCGTGTAGCTCAACCCAGATAATCAGCATACGTTATATTTGAATTACAAGCTAGTAGCTGGGTATTCAGCTTGTAGTTCAACCCAGATACATCAGCATACGTTATATTTGAATAACAAGCTAGTAAGTGGGTATTCAGCTTGTAGTTCAACCCAGATACATCAGCATACGTTATATTTGAAATACAAGCTAGTAGTTGGGTATTCAGCTTGTAGTTCAACACAGATACATCAACATACGTTATATTTGAATTACAAGCTAGTAGTTGGGTATTCAGCGTGTAGCTCAACCCAGATACATCAGCATACGTTATATTTGAATTACAAGCTAGTAGCTGGGTATTCAGCTTGTAGTTCAACCCAGATACATCAGCATACGTTATATTTGAATTACAAGCTAGTAGCTGGGTATTCAGCTTGTAGTTCAGCCCAGATACATCAGCATACGTTATATTTGAATTACAAGCTAGTAGCTGGGTATTCAGCTTGTAGTTCAACCCAGATACATCAGCATACGTTATATTTGAATTACAAGCTAGTAGCTGGGTATTCAGCTTGTAGTTCAACCCAGATACATCAGCATACGTTATATTTGAATTACAAGCTAGTAGCTGGGTATTCAGCTTGTAGTTCAGCCCAGATACATCAGCATACGTTATATTTGAATTACAAGCTAGTAGCTGGGTATTCAGCTTGTAGTTCAACCCAGATACATCAGCATACGTTATATTTGAATTACAAGCTAGTAGCTGGGTATTCAGCTTGTAGTTCAAACCAGATACATCAGCATACGTTATATTTGAATTACAAGCTAGTAGTTGGGTATTCAGCTTGTAGTTCAACCCAGATACATCAGCATACGTTATATTTGAATTACAAGCTAGTAGCTGGGTATTCAGCTTGTAGTTCAACCCAGATACATCAGCATACGTTATATTTGAATTACAAGCTAGTAGCTGGGTATTCAGCTTGTAGTTCAAACCAGATACATCAGCATACGTTATATTTGAATTACAAGCTAGTAGCTGGGTATTCAGCTTGTAGTTCAAACCAGATACATCAGCATACGTTATATTTGAATTACAAGCTAGTAGCTGGGTATTCAGCTTGTAGTTCAAATCAGATACATCAGCATACGTTATATTTGAATTACAAGCTAGTAGCTGGGTATTCAGCTTGTAGTTCAACCCAGATACATCAGCATACGTTATATTTGAATTACAAGCTAGTAGCTGGGTATTCAGCTTGTAGTTAAACCCAGATACATCAGCATACGTTATGTTTGAATTACAAGCTAGTAGCTGGGTATTCAGCTTGTAGTTCAACCCAGATACATCAGCATAAGTTATATTTGAATTACAAGCTAGTAGTTGGGTATTCAGCTTGTAGTTCAACACAGATACATCAACATACGTTATATTTGAATTACAATCTAGTAGTTGGGTATTCAGCGTGTAGCTCAACCCAGATAATCAGCATACGTTATATTTGAATTACAAGCTAGTAGCTGGGTATTCAGCTTGTAGTTCAACCCAGATACATCAGCATACGTTATATTTGAATAACAAGCTAGTAAGTGGGTATTCAGCTTGTAGTTCAACCCAGATACATCAGCATACGTTATATTTGAAATACAAGCTAGTAGCTGGGTATTCAGCTTGTAGTTCAACCCAGATACATCAGCATAAGTTATATTTGAATTACAAGCTAGTAGTTGGGTATTCAGCTTGTAGTTCAACCCAGATACATCAGCATACGTTATATTTGAATTACAAGCTAGTAGTTGGGTATACAGCTGGTAGTTCAACCCAGATACATCAGCATACGTTATATTTGAATTACAAGCTAGTAGTTGGGTATTCAGCTTGTAGTTCGGACCAGATACATCAGCATACGTTATATTTGAATTGCAAGCTAGTAGTTGGGTATTCAGCTTGTAGTTCGGACCAGATACACCAACATACATTATATTTGAATTACAAGCTAGTAGTTGGGTATTCAGCTTGTAGTTCGGACCAGATACACCAGCATACGTTATATTTGAATTACAAGCTTGTAGTTGGGTATTCAGCTTGTAGTTCGGACCAGATACACCAGCATACGCTATATTTGAATTACAAGCTAGTAGTTGGGTATTCAGCTTGTAGTTCGGACCAGATACACCAGCATACGTTATATTTGAATTACAAGCTAGTAGTTGGGTATTCAGCTTGTAGTTCGGACCAGATACACCAGCATACGTTATATTTGAATTACAAGCTAGTAGTTGGGTATTCAGCTTGTAGTTCGGACCAGATACACCAGCATACGTTATATTTGAATTACAAGCTAGTAGTTGGGTATTCAGCTTTTAGTTCGGACCAGATACACCAGCATACGTTATATTTGAATTACAAGCTAGTAGTTGGGTATTCAGCTTGTAGTTCAACCCAGATACATCAGCATAAGTTATATTTGAATTACAAGCTAGTAGTTGGGTATTCAGATTGTAGTTCGGACCAGATACAACAGCATTCGTTATATTTGAATTACAAGCTAGTAGTTGGGTATTCAGCTTGTAGTTCGGACCATATACACCAGCATACATAATATTAGAATTGCAAGCTAGTAGTTGGGTATTCAGCTTGTAGTTCGGACCAAATACACCAGCATACACAATATTTGATTCACGAGCTAGTAGTTGAGTATTCAGCTTGTAGTTCGGACCAGATAGACCAGCATACGTTATATTTGAATTACAAGCTAGTAGTTGGGTATTCAGCTTGTACATCAGCCCAGATACACCAGCATATACAATATTTGAATTACAAGCTGAATACCCATCTACTAGCTTGTAATTCAAATATTGTGTATGCTGGTGTATTTGGTCCGAACTACAAGCTGAATACCCAACTACTAGCTTGTAATTCAAATATAACGTATGCTGATGTATCTGGGTTGAACTACAAGCTGAATACCCAACTACTAGCTTGTAATTCAAATATAACGTATGCTGATGTATCTGGGTTGAACTACAAGCTGAATACCCAACTACTAGCTTGTAATTCAAATATAACGTATGCTTATGTATCTGGGTTGAACTACAAGCTGAATTCCCAACTACTAGCTTGTAATTCAAATATAACGTATGTTGATGTATCTGGGTTGAACTACAAGCTGAAACCCCAGCTACTAGCTTGTAATTCAAATATGACGTATGCTGATGTATTTGGTCCGAACTACAAGTTGAATACCCAACTACTAGCTTGTAATTCAAATATAACGTATGGTGGTGTATTTGGTCCGAACTACAAGCTGAATACCCAACTACTAGCTTGTAATTCAAATATAACGTATGCTGGTGCATCTTGTCCGAACTACATATGAATACCCAACTACTAGCTTGTAATTCAAATATAACGTATGCTGGTGCATCTGGTCCGAACTACAAGCTGAATACCCAAATACTAGCTTGTAATTCAAATATAACGTATGCTGGTGTATCTGGTCTGAACTACAAGCTGAATACCCAACTACTAGCTTGTAATTCAAATATAACGTATGCTGATGTATCTGGGTTGAACTACAAGCTGAATACCCAACTACTAGCTTGTAATTCAAATATAACGTATGCTGGTGTATCTGGTCCGAACTACAAGCTGAATACCCAACTTCTAGCTTGTAATTCAAATATAACGTATGCTGATGTATCTTGGTTGAACTACAAGCTGAATACCCAACTACTAGCTTGTAATTCAAATATAACGTATGCTGATGTATCTGGTTTGAACTACCAGCTGAATACCCAACTACTAGCTTGTAATTCAAATATAACGTATGCTGATGTATCTGGGTTGAACTACAAGCTGAATACCCAACTACTAGCTTGTAATTCAAATATAACGTATGCTGATGTATCCGGGTTGAACTACAAGCTGAATACCCAACTACTAGCTTGTATTTCAAATATAACGTATGCTGATGTATTTGGTCCGAACTACAAGCTGAATACCCAACTACTAGCTTGTAATTCAAATATAACGTATGCTGGTGTATGTAATCCGAACTACAAGCTGAATACTCAACTACTAGCTTGTAATTCAAATATAACGTATGCTGGTGCATCTAGTCCGAACTACAAGCTGAATACCCAGCTACTAGCTTGTAATTCATATATAACTTATGCTTATGTATCTGGGTTGAACTACAAGCTGAATACCCTACTACTAGCTTGTAATTGGTGAATTACAAGCTGAACTACGATGTACAATGTACAAGCCAACTTCACATATTTTTTAAAGTAAGTTACTACGTTATATTTGAATTACAAGCTAGTAGTTGGGTATTCAGCTTGTAGTTCGGACCAGATACACCAGCATATTCAATATTTGAATTACAAGCTAGTAGTTGGGTATTCAGCTTGTAGTTCGGACCAAATTCACCAGCATACATAATATTTGAATTACAAGCTAGTAGTTGGGTATTCAGCTTGTAGTTCGGACCAAATACACCAGTATACATAATATTTGAATTACAAGCTAGAAGTTGGGTATTCAGCTAGTAGTTCGGACCAAATACACAAGCATACACACTATTTGAATTACGAGCTAGTATTTGGGTATTCAGCTTGTAGTTCAGACCAGATACACCAGCATATACAATATTTGAATTACAAGCTAGTAGTTAGGTATTCAGCTTGTAGTTCGGACCAAATACACCAGCATACATAATATTCGAATTACAAGCTAGTAGTTAGGTATTCAGCTTGTAGTTCGGACCAAATACACCAGCATACATAATATTCGAATTACAAGCTAGTAGTTGGGTATTCAGCTTGTAGTTCGGACCAAATACACCAGCATACATAATATTTGAATTACAAGCTAGTAGTTGGGTATTCAGCTTGTAGTTCGGACCGGATACACCAGCATATACAATATTTGAATTACAAGCTAGTAGTTGGGTATTCAGCTTGTAGTTTGGACCAAATACACCAGCATACACACTATTTTGAATTACAAGCTACTAGATGGGTATTCAGCTTGTAGTTCGGACCAGATACACCAGCATACATTGTATTTCAATTACAATCTAGTGGTTGGGTATTCAGCTTGTAGTTCGGACCAAATACACCACCATACGTTATATTTGAATTACAAGCTAGTAGTTTGGTATTCAGCTTGTAGTTCAACCCAGATACATCAGCATACGTTATATTTGAATTACAAGCTAGTAGTTGGGTATTCAGCTTGTAGTTCGGACCAAATTCACCAGCATACATAATAGTTGAATTACAAGCTAGTAGTTGGGTATTCAGCTTGTAGTTCGGACCAAATACACCAGTATACATAATATTTGAATTACAAGCTAGAAGTTGGGTATTCAGCTAGTAGTTCGGACCAAATACACAAGCATACACACTATTTGAATTACGAGCTAGTATTTGGGTATTCAGCTTGTAGTTCAGACCAGATACACCAGCATATACAATATTTGAATTACAGGCTAGTAGTTAGGTATTCAGCTTGTAGTTCGGACCAAATACACCAGCATACATAATATTCGAATTACAAGCTAGTAGTTAGGTATTCAGGTTGTAGTTCGGACCAAATACACCAGCATACATAATATTCGAATTACAAGCTAGTAGTTGGGTATTCAGCTTGTAGTTCGGACCAAATACACCAGCATACATAATATTTGAATTACAAGCTAGTAGTTGGGTATTCAGCTTGTAGTTCGGACCGGATACACCAGCATATACAATATTTGAATTACAAGCTAGTAGTTGGGTATTCAGTATGTAGTTTGGACCAAATACACCAGCATACACACTATTTTGAATTACAAGCTACTAGATGGGTATTCAGCTTGTAGTTCGGACCAGATACACCAGCATACATTGTATTTCAATTACAATCTAGTGGTTGGGTATTCAGCTTGTAGTTCGGACCAAATACACCAGCATACACAATATTTGAATTACAAGCTTGTAGTTGGGTATTCAGCTTGTAGTTCGGACGGACCGAACTACAAGCTGAATACCCAACTACAAGCTTGTAATTCAAATATTGTGTATGCTGGTGTATTATGTCCGAAGTACTACTAGCATGTAATTCAAATATAACGTATGCTGGTGTATCTGGTCCGAACTATAAGCTGAATACCCAACTACTAGCTTTTTATTCGAATATTGTATATGCTGGTGTATTTGGTCCGAACTACAAGCTGAATACCCAACTACTAGCTTGTAATTCAAATATAACATATGCTGGTGTATTTGGTCCGAACTACAAGTGAATACCCATCTACTAGCTTGTAATTCAAATATAATGTATGCTAGTGTATTTGGTCCGAACTACAAACTGAATACCCAACTGCTAGCTTGTAATTCACATATTATGTACGCTGGTGTATTTGGTCCGATCTACAAGCTGAATAACCAACTACTAGATTGTAATTCAAATATAATGTATGCTGGTGTATTTGGTCCGAACTACAAGCTGAATACCCAACTACTAGCTTTTAATTCAAATATTGTATATGCTGGTGTATCTGGTCCAAACTATAAGCTGAATATCCAACTACCAGCTTGTTATTCGAATATTGTATATGCTGGTGTATTTGGTCCGAACTACAAGCTGAATACCGAACTACTAGCTTGTTATTCGAATATTGTATATGCTGGTGTATTTGGTCCGAACTACAAGCTGAATACCAAACTACTAGCTTGTAATTCAAATATAACATATGCTGGTGTATTTGGTCCGAACTACAAGCTGAATACCAATCTTCTAGCTTGTAATTTAACTATTATGTATGCTGGTGTATTTGGTCCGAACTACAAGCTGAATACCCAACCACTAGCTTGTAATTCAAATATAATGTATGCTGAAGTATTTGGTTCGAACTACAAGCTGAATACCCAACTACTAGCTTGTAATTCAATTATAACGTATGCTGGTGTATCTGGTCCGAACTAATAGCTGCATACCCAACTACTAGCTTGTTATTCGAATATTGTATATGCTGGTGTATTTGGTCCGAACTACAAGCTGAATACCCAACTACTAGCTTGTAATTCAAATATAACATATGCTGGTGTATCTGGTCCGAACTACATGCTGAATACCCATCTACTAGCTTGTAATTCAAATATAATGTATGCTGGTGTATTTGGTCCGAACTACAAGCTGAATACCCAACTTCTAGCTTGTAATTCAAATATTATGTATGCTGGTGTATTTGGTCCGAACTACAAGCTGAATACCCAACTACTAGCTTGTAGTTCAAATATTGTATATGCTGGTGTATTTGGTCCGAACTACAAGCTGAATACCCAACTACTAGCTTGTAATTCAAATATAACGTATGCTGGTGCATCTTGTCCGAACTACATATGAATACCCAACTACTAGCTTGTAATTCAAGTATAACGTATGCTGGTGCATCTGGTCCGAACTACAAGCTGAATACCCAGCTACTAGCTTGTAATTCAAATATAACGTATGCTGGTGTATCTGGTCCGAACTACAAGCTGAATACCCAACTTCTAGCTTGTAATTCAAATATAACGTATGCTGATGTATCTTGGTTGAACTACAAGCTGAATACCCAACTACTAGCTTGTAATTCAAATATAACGTATGCTGATGTATCTGGTTTGAACTACCAGCTGAATACCCAACTACTAGCTTGTAATTCAAATATAACGTATGCTGATGTATCTGGGTTGAACTACAAGCTGAATACCCAACTACTAGCTTGTAATTTAAATATAACGTATGCTGATGTATCCGGGTTGAACTACAAGCTGAATACCCAACTACTAGCTTGTATTTCAAATATAACGTATGCTGATGTATTTGGTCCGAACTACAAGCTGAATACCCAACTACTAGCTTGTAATTCAAATATAACGTATGCTGGTGTATCTAATCCGAACTACAAGCTGAATACTCAACTACTAGCTTGTAATTCAAATATAACGTATGCTGGTGCATCTAGTCCGAACTACAAGCTGAATACCCAGCTACTAGCTTGTAATTCAAATATAACTTATGCTTATATATCTGGGTTGAACTACAAGCTGAATACCCTACTACTAGCTTGTAATTGGTTAATTACAAGCTGAACTACGATGTACAATGTACAAGCCAACTTCACATATTTTTTAAAGTAAGTTACTACGTTATATTTGAATTACAAGCTAGTAGTTGGGTATTCAGCTTGTAGTTCGGACCAGATATACCAGCATATTCAATATTTGAATTACAAGCTAGTAGTTGGGTATTCAGCTTGTAGTTCGGACCAAATTCACCAGCATACATAATATTTGAATTACAAGCTAGTAGTTGGGTATTCAGCTTGTAGTTCGGACCAAACACACCAGTATACATAATATTTGAATTACAAGCTAGAAGTTGGGTATTCAGCTGGTAGTTCGGACCAAATACACAAGCATACACACTATTTGAATTACGAGCTAGTAGTTGGGTATTCAGCTTGTAGTTCAGACCAGATACACCAGCATATACAATATTTGAATTACAAGCTAGTAGTTAGGTATTCAGCTTGTAGTTCGGACCAAATACACCAGCATACATAATATTCGAATTTCAAGCTAGTAGTTAGGTATTCAGCTTGTAGTTCGGACCAAATACACCAGCATACATAATATTCGAATTACAAGCTAGTAGTTGGGTATTCAGCTTGTAGTTCGGACCAAATACACCAGCATACATAATATTTGAATTACAAGCTAGTAGTTGGGTATTCAGCTTGTAGTTCGGACCGGATACACCAGCATATACAATATTTGAATTACAAGCTAGTAGTTGGGTATTCAGCTTGTAGTTTGGACCAAATACACCAGCATACACACTATTTTGAATTACAAGCTACTAGATGGGTATTCAGCTTGTAGTTCGGACCAGATACACCAGCATACATTGTATTTCAATTACAATCTAGTGGTTGGGTATTCAGCTTGTAGTTCGGACCAAATACACCAGCATACACAATATTTGAATTACAAGCTTGTAGTTGGGTATTCAGCTTGTAGTTCGGACGGACCGAACTACAAGCTGAATACCCAACTACAAGCTTGTAATTCAAATATTGTGTATGCTGGTGTATTATGTCCGAAGTACTACTAGCTTGTAATTCAAATATAACGTATGCTGGTGTATCTGGTCCGAACTATAAGCTGAATACCCAACTACTAGCTTTTTATTCGAATATTGTATATGCTGGTGTATTTGGTCCGAACTACAAGCTGAATACCCAACTACTAGCTTGTAATTCAAATATAACATATGCTGGTGTATTTGGTCCGAACTACAAGTGAATACCCATCTACTAGCTTGTAATTCAAATATAATGTATGCTAGTGTATTTGGTCCGAACTACAAGCTGAATACCCAACTACTAGCTTGTAATTCACATATTATGTACGCTGGTGTATTTGGTCCGATCTACAAGCTGAATAACCAACTACTAGATTGTCATTCAAATATTATGTATGCTGGTGTATTTGGTCCGAACTACAAGCTGAATACCCAACTACTAGCTTTTAATTCAAATATTGTATATGCTGGTGTATCTGGTCCAAACTATAAGCTGAATACCCAACTACTAGCTTGTTATTCGAATATTGTATATGCTGGTGTATTTAGTCCGAACTACAAGCTGAATACCGAACTACTAGCTTGTTATTCGAATATTGTATATGCTGGTGTATTTGGTCCGAACTACAAGCTGAATACCCAACTACTAGCTTGTAATTCAAATATAACATATGCTGGTGTATTTGGTCCGAACTACAAGCTGAATACCAATCTTCTAGCTTGTAATTTAACTATTATGCATGCTGGTGTAATTGGTCCGAACTACAAGCTGATTACCCAACCACTAGCTTGTAATTCAAATATAATGTATGCTGAAGTATTTGGTCCGAACTACAAGCTGAATACCCAACTACTAGCTTGTAATTCAATTATAACGTATGCTGGTGTATCTGGTCCGAACTAATAGCTGCATACCCAACTACTAGCTTGTTATTCGAATATTGTATATGCTGGTGTATTTGGTCCGAACTACAAGCTGAATACCCAACTACTAGCTTGTAATTCAAATATAACATATGCTGGTGTATCTGGTCCGAACTACAAGCTGAATACCCATCTACTAGCTTGTAATTCAAATATAATGTATGCTGGTTTATTTGGTCCGAACTACAAGTTGAATACCCAACTTCTAGCTTGTAATTCAAATATTATGTATGCTGGTGTATTTGGTCCGAACTACAAGCTGAATACCCAACTACTAGCTTGTAATTCAAATATTGTATATGCTGGTGTATCTGGGTTGAGCTAAAAGCTGAATACCCATCTATTAGCTTGTAATTCAAATATAATGTATGCTGGTGTATCTGGTCCGAACTACAAGCTGAATACCCAACTACTAGCTTGTAGTTCAAATATTGTATATGCTGGTGTATTTGGTCCGAACTACAAGCTGAATACCCAACTACTATCTTGTAATTCAAATATTGTGTATGCTGGTGTATCTGGTCCGAACTACAAGCTGAATACCCAACTACTAGCTTGTAATTCAAATACAACGTATGCTGATGTATCTGGGTTGAACTACAAGCTGAATACCCAACTACTAGCTTGTAATTGGCGAATTACAAGCTGAACTACGATGTACAATGTACAAGCGAACTTCACATACTTAATATTTTACACATAATTATATTGATTGACAAAAAAATGGATGCAGGATGGGAATAAAAGGTAATTTAATTCATTCGTATGTGTTTTAATAGCTAAAAATACATGGAAGTGTATTTACTTCGAATGGTGTGCTATTCTTAAATGGCTTCAATGAAGTGACTATATTTTTGTAACAATGATCTTTGCTTGAATCAAAAAAGAAAAGTAGCACACTGAAATATGTTTTCAATTTAAGGTATTTCATATATTAACAAAATTTATCAAAAATATCATGTCCTTAGACTAACAAACATGTTGATGCAGAACACAGTTTTTAACCACTTAAGGTGACACTCTTGTTATCAGTAGACTAATTCCTTATATTGTGACAGGCTCGATAGAATGATTATTCTTCATCATTTTACACTTCTGTTTGTAAATGACCACTTCAATGATAGTAAATAATAATTACGTAGTCCTCAAATTAGCTTACCTTAACCATTGTCTCGATTCCATTGTTTAATATAAAGTGAAGGTGTAACACAGCACTTTTTTCGGGTTGTATATCTGTCAGAGCACAGGTAAACAGGGAACAAGTATGCTCTCTGCAGTCCTGGAATATAAAAGGTGACCTAACTCAAATCAGCTTGATCAGAAGTCCATTGGTAACGCACTGTACTGGTAACCCAGGGTAGCGAGATTGGTCCTCCGCTTCTCCACTTACATTATTGTCATTCGGATGAGATGTTAAACCGAGGCCCCATGTATCAGTGCCGTACACTGAGCATGCAAATGAAAAGGTTTGTCTCTGGAATGGGATACTTTCTGTATCTTGCACTATCCCCCATGTATCAGTGCCGTACACTGAGCATGCAAATGAAAAGGTTTGTCTCTGGAATGGGATACTTTCTGTATCTTGCACTATCCCCCACAACATAGAAAAAAACTGATCTCTACAGGGAGCGTCGGTAATATGGGCAACCGGTACCGACGATAAATAAATTCAAATTGAAAAATAGAATCAACTTGACTTAACGGACACCAAAGCAGCATGTTATTTATGGCCTTGTCGAAAGCGCATCTAAAATAGGCCATAGGGAACATATTTTTGACTTATTTTCCTTTTTGTTAAACCCTTGAATGTGTATCTGTTTTAAATGTCTCTATACAACAAGGCGGATTATTTTACTTAACAAAATATTATTAGACTGTTGCATTATAGAACAGTTCTTAACGTTGAAATATCGAAATACAGCTAAAAAAACCTCAAGAAAAAAAGTGAGGGAGAGAACTTTGACTCTATTAAACACACATTTAACATTTTTAGCAAATTTAACCATACGCAAATTATCCACATCAAGGTTTGCACTTGTACCTACAGTATTTTGTAAATCCGGCAAAGTTTTCTCTGGTTTTCCTGTCTGGTAGACCAACTGGCCATTAAAATACTCGTAGATAACAGGTGTAGTGTGTCCGTGTTTCAATATGCAATTAGCTTTACACTTTTGGCTGCAATGAATCTGAAATAGAAATGAAAACGTATCAGTTCCATGAATATGTTTCAAATGATGCAACAGTTATTTTCAATATGTTTTCTGTGGGTTATTGCGTGTATTGGAAATGATATTAAAAACTTCGTCAGTGTTGAAATGTAATTTTTTCAAAATTGAATTATTTGTGAAAAAATACAGTATTATACTTAAAATCAAAACTAGTTTCTATGTTTTTTAATCTTCTGCCTCTTAAATTTCACGTTACTCTGTCAACTGATATCTCGGACGTTCATTAAATCTCTAATCTACTGAATGGTTTAACGAATATTACCTCTGTTTTATTCAGAAACAAAAGAGGTTTCCCGGAAGCTTGTATTTGTGGAAAAGTGACGGCCAGTATTGCTGACTGAAGTAATGTGGGGCCTCTATTGTGCAACTCGAATATATTCTCCATATCATAGTTTATCTTGTTTTCCTCTAGATATATCTGCTCCGTTTTTGATATCCTGAATAAAGTGTTAGTTATATGATCGCCGTGTAAAAAAAAATATTTTAAAAAAATATGAAAAATTGAAAAAAAAAACAAAAACAAATCCAAGAACTCACTGTAGTGAAATAACTGTTTCTTGGAAGTTGGACAGAACAGTACTAGACTCCAGTTCTGTGTAAGAAACTGGCAACTTTCCTAGTTTATAAATGATAATGGTTGACAACGAGGCTTAAACCAATGGCCATCAATGAGTTACAGGTTAAGTGAGCTGAAGTCAATGACTTTAAACCTTTGACCCCGAAGACAGGTAAAGTGCCAGAGAGTCAGTGAAGGAGTTTAATGATAGCCCCTCTGCTCCTCCTCGTAAACCGCTACTGGCTTATCTATGAAAGGTCATAATATGAAACAAAGTGATCAAATGTTTGCGAGTGACGTGAAATGGCATGGACATTCTTGTATTTTATACAATTCTCTTTAGTCTAAAATAAACATTTCATTGGACTTTAGTAATATGGCTGACTGTTATTAACGAGTAAGTCCTACAGTTGGAGGAGAACCGTTTTTACCATTACATAATCGGAAGTGGTGCTACTGTTCAATACGATATTGAAGTTACAACTATCTTATTGCTTATGAATAAACAGGATAAATTGACATTTCTTTTTGTTACGTAATGACTATGTAGGCCATAGATTTAAAGTAGTAACCTTTGTATAGGTAAATAGTTCTATGGTTTGATTTGTCTGATCTTTCTACAAATACGCGAAGAACAAAAATAATAACTTACAGATTGTTCTTTGATATCTTGAAAATATAAAGCGCATTTGCAGAAGCAAATATAAAAAACCCATTAAACTTACGCAGTAAAGTTTGCTTCTAAATAATGACGTATATTAATAACTAGGGTCTGATTATTGTCACTCGGGTCTAGCTCCTCACTTTGAGTGTCCATATGCATCTGCAAAACCATTGAAGAGTCGCCATCGTCGAATGTCGCAGGCACTCTCAACCACAATTGAAAATGAACACCGGTGTCATTGGCAAACGGGTTTCCAAACATACACGTTAACACCGATTCTTTCTGAGAATATGTGACTGCTGTATCATTATCTTCATTATCAAGTGGTGTACACGAGATATCAATTTCTCCCTGTATCTTTTCAATATTTTTGTAACCTAGGTAATTTGGATGTACCAAATAGAGCACCGTTCCATAAGAGGCGTCACCCGTTTTCGTGACCCTAATGTTAACCATCAAGTCTTGACTGCCAATTACAAAGAAGTCACTGATGTTTTCGTACTTTGCTTCAACTTGTAGTGTCAAATCTGTGTTACATATGTTGTCAGGACAATCTTTCTTGAACAGCAGCTGTACAGAGAAAAAAAAACATCTAATATTTACAAGCGAACTTAACGATTTATACGATTTGTTTTGATAAATCTTCTGCGTCTAAAAGCTATCAAATTCAAACAAAGAAATAAAAAAAGGGCGCAACACATATTTGTTTAAAAAGAATTAACGACATATGTTTCAAAAAAAAAACAATTAGATATATAGTTAATCTTGGACCTTTGAGCTCAGGACAAGATGAAAATTAATCATAGATCCTTCGAGAGAAGTGTTTATTTTGACAATTTGTCCTAAGTTTTAGGTAAAAATATATAAGCATTTGGTAGATTTCTCCGAAAGGCTTATTGTGTGCAAACATGAACTTATTTTGTTTAGTAGTAAGGGTGTTATGGCCAGTATTAAGGACTTCGAGGTCAAATCATTTCAATATACGTCGGTGGGAAGGTCTTGCCCAAAGGGATATTGTGTTCAAATATGAAGTAAATTGATTTATAAATAAGGAAGTTATCGGCATTGCTAAAGTTTTATGACAGCTTGACCTTCGACATCAAGCTCATTCAGTGGTCAAGGTCAAACAATTACCTGTCAGTTGGAAGGTCTTGTCCAAAGGGATGTTGTGTTCAAGCATGAAGTAAATCCAAATACTAATGGGGAAGTTATCGGCAACGTTAAAGTTCTCGGACGGACTGAAGGAAGGACGGACTGACAGACGGACAAGTCAAAAACTATATGCCCTCCTTCGGGAGTATAAAAAATTGTATAAACTGGCATACAATGATATATTACACCGTTGCGCGGAAGCGTTAAAACATTCATTTACGTAATAAGTATAAATAAGATATTAAATTGTTGAACAAACTCAATCTAAACATCTCAATCAAGTTTCAGATCTATTGTTTAAATAAACTGAAGTCTTTAGTGGACTTTATGTATTTTTGTAATGGATACTGTAGATAATCTTAAATCAGCTGATAAACTTCATTGCAACACTTGGAGGGACATTTAAATCATATAGTTTTTGGTCCAATATTCAAAATCGGATATAATGTGGGCGCATGCACAAAGAGTGAATGTGATCAGTTATGTGACGACACAAGAAAAGATATTATAAATATAGGTTTTATACCGTTCGTAACGCTATAGCCTATGATGGAGAAACTACCCATTTATTTACAATCACGAAATGTTGCATTGGGTGACAATGCGTCTGTACATGGGTGTTGATAGACGCAATACACACAGATAATTAAAAGCAAATACTAAGTCCACGACTATCTGTGAACGAGCTGCTTTAACGAAGTATAGGATAGAGGCTTTGAAGGTGAAATCTTCACTATTAAGAAACCGGGGGCGGTAAACATAGCGGGTGGAAAAGTAACAGCGAAATGTCAGTGAAGGTAGAGTAAACCCCGCGTCTTTCTTTCTTTTTTTGTTTGTTTTGTGTTATTTTTTTTTCTTAGACGCGGTTGACACACTTGTATTTTGCAATGTGTGAACGAACACAGAAATAACTTTGTCCAACGCATTATTTGAAGGGGAAAAAACTGAGCACATGTATATCTGACTTCTTGAACAGATAGTTAGGACAAGAATAGGTAAAACATGCATAAACATGCATAAACCTTTTCTCGCAGTTGTAACAAAGGATCGCCAGGATTTGAACCACTGAACCGGTTGATGGTTGCGCTGACAGTGATACCGGGACAGCTGATGTTCTCAGTTGCGTAATCTGTTTGGATAACTATTTCGCTATCTAGATCACTTGTAGACTGTAAGATGAATAAAAGAGCAGAGCTTTTATCGACTTACTGAGTCGATATATTATTATAATTATTATTATTATTTTTGTCTCACAAAATGTGTTCTTTAGTTGTTTTATTTTAAAAAGAAATATCCCATTTAAAGAACTAATACTTCATTTTCAGGATAGTTCGTGTTTGGGGAAACTAGGAATGCTAACAGTTTATTTAAATCCAGTATAAGGGTTCAGAGTCCTTACATATTTTACATTCTATTTCTGGCTATTTTTTCCCATTTAGCCAGATTCAATAAAATATAAACTGTCGAGGTTAGATAAACAAACACAGTTCTCATTTGACTAAAGTGGTTGTTCGTGTTTTTTGTTGGTGTTTACCTGTCTGTATTTCTAAAGACGAAATCATACTTAATAGACAAAAGCTGGAATTTTCTAATGACTGGTTCGAGTACCAGGTCGACCTGAATATCTGAGGATGGTGCCAATTTTCTACGACTAATAATTTTAAATGGTAGGTAACGTGCCAACTTGTACATCTTAATTGGTGAAATGGTATAAACTTATTCAAAAGAAACAAGAGGCCTCAACTAAATTCTATCAAGATTTTATTAAACAATAACGTAAAAATATGCATTGTTTTAGATATTATATGAACTACCTTGGTAAGTATTTTCGCAGGAACAGTGCAAGTAATATCATTGCTGACTATTTGAAGGACGTTTGTTACAAATGCAGCGTTATTCTGGGCAAACACAATTCTTGTCTGCTCACCCCTTTCTATATCGAGACTAATGGTGAGATTTAGTCCTGAAATATTAATATAAATGTGTTGTTTAAGTGAAATTTCTTATGTTTATTAACTTTCCATTTAATATTGTCTATTGGCCAGCAAATTACACTGATAACGTACTGGTAATCTTGGTCTTGACTATCCAATTAACATTTTGAAAATGCCAGTACCAAACACATTTTTAACTGATGCTGTTGCAACCTTCCTTTCTTCACCATCGAATCACATTTAATATTTATAATTCGATCCGTTAGTGCCGCAGCAAACGCGAGTCGATTACAGCAGAATATGCTCTCACGTTACTCTACCTACATGTAATATAAACTATTATAACCCTTCCAGATTTGTTTCTCCTTTTTGATTGGCTATTGATCCGCCGAAAGAAATTCATATAACCGAGCCAGACAGGTAATATACACATTAAATTTCCGCTTTGGGTACCCCACGTTGTAAACAACATGTGCTGTGACGATGCGCGTACGGTTCGATGTTGTAAAGTGTAAATTCCGATATACAAGCACTTTTTAACTGTCAAATAAAAAATATTTACCAAGATAGAGTAATGATAAATATTCTCATCAGTATTTGAAACAAATATGACCTCGTCAAACCTTGATATTAATTACAAAAAATGTGTCTTCAACAGACTTTTCCTTTTCTCTTGTTTACATTCGTTAGGTACGAAAGCAAATACTTCATGTTGATCTACAGACGAACTATTGAAATAAAGATGAAAAAAAATAAAAGAAAATAATCTGTACTTAATGCGTGAAAATATTAACCCAAATTTATGGCTTTCATTAAAGATCTAAATCTAATATTCAAAATTATACACAGGAAATAACTTGTAGAAAACAGTAAGTGATTACGTCATTTTACGGTGAAGGGGTGCCCTAAAGGGAATCATATTTCGACGTTTCATTTGAAACAGCAATGATTTATTTTAAAATCGTCTTATTCGGCAGGGGAAGGGTAATAAAATTATATTTTAGGTTTTTGAGTGATATATGTGGTTATATTATCTGCCAAAATAAAATATCTCCTTCGCCTAACGGCTCGGGTGATATAAAATCTTGGCAGGTAATATATCCACATATATCACTCAAAAACCTAAATAACATATATTGCGCGTTCATTGACTTGAAGGATAAATAGTTCGATTAACATTAGTTTGACAATGTAGAATGATTTTTTTTCACAGTTAACACTACCGAATATGAGATAATATCATTGATACAGTCTGTAACTGATAAGCAATGAAAGACTGCAACAACTTTAGTGTTGCCTGAAAAAAGAGTATGCCTGGCAAGCACAGCATCAGTTCCTAACCCTACACTGCTATAAGCAATGCATTTTTACATCTGCGTAAATGCGGTTGAAAAGGTAAGTGTGCATACTTACTGACAGAGCTACAGCGTTGATCAACGTAGTGAAAGCAGACTATGACAGAATCATTATTGTCGTCTATCTCAATGAAATTTGTTTTGTTTCCTGTATAATCGATGACGTGCATTTGCGCATGCACAGAGATTACTGGTTGTCCAAACATAACTACCGCTTCATCTGACAAGTAAGACCCAACAACCATATCTGTAATTTAATTGATATATTTATACAGATAAGAAGTTGAATTATAAATTAAGAATTAACTTTCGTGTCTTTTTTTATTAAAGAGGCATACCTGAAAATCTGAAGTAGTCCATTTTCTTTAAAATCGTGTAAATGTGATTGATATTGAATGACTAATTGCCCGATCCCAAGATGTAAGTTTGATGCATTTATGTCTTTATATAGCGAGTTTTTGTTGTACCATTTCTTCGTGGACAGCCATTTATTCAAGTAAACACAATCTAAGAGTCTAAATTCCTAAATGGAATAAAATGAACATATTTTTTCTTTAAATAATTTAATATTGTGCAGTATATCACCGGTAAACTGTAGGTTATGTCCCTGTAAAGGTTTAAAGTGAATTTTCCTCATATATATGAGGTAGAAATATATATATATATATGGACAATAATTAGAACTGGTTTGTATATTCCAATATGGCAGTTCCCACCGGGCCCAGCCACCCAGCCATCAAAGAAATAAATGCTTCTGGTAAGTATAATATCAAGTTGATATATGAACCAATGAGATTCGTTGTTACAAACTTAATATTGCTTATCCCACAATTCTAATTGTCCATATATATATTTTTTACCTCATAATTTTTTTAGAACATAGATATATCTTCAGGACTATTATATTTTTCTTAATATTGTCCATATAATTATGTATTTTTTGTTGTCCATACATGTTTTTTAACCTCATAAATAAGTTTTTAGAACATAAATATGTTTTATTGAACAATTATTTTTTTTCTAATTATTGTCCATATATTTTTGTTTTATTGTCCATATATATTTATATAAACCTCATAAATATCTTTTTAGAACATAAATATATTTTTTATAGTCCAAATATATTTTTTAACCTCATAAATATTTTTTTTAGAACATAAATATATTTTATTGTAAAATTATTTTTTTTTATTGAACAAATATTTTTTTTATACAGTTTTGCAACACTCCACATGCCATATGAGAACATATCATTTTTGTTTATAAATCATGACACGCAAACGTTTTAAAAGGATTCAAATGTTGTAGTGCTTGTGCGTTTTGTACTGTGGGTCAGAGCGTATTACATCAAATGTATGAAACAATCACTTCGTCTGTTAAAAAAAACTTCAAGAGGAAAATCTGCCCCATAATTCTATGGGTATTTCTCATTTCAAATCAACGTGCATTTTGCGTTTTATGCTAACATCTTATTAAGTTGTACTGTATGAATTACCTACCTTTAAAAATACTTTTTCACCTTAAGTTTTCTGTTTACGAATGTACATCACTGGATTACAAAGAATTCCTTCTTAGTACTTCGCTTCTCTGATGAAGATGATATACGTACAGTTATATTTACTTTGTGTAAAAATGTCGTAGCGTTTAAATCCTTCTAAAAAGATCTCAACCATTAACTTATGTCAATTAGAAGTATAACGAAGTAACTTCTCCTATCGTATCAGTAGGCTGCGGCCTTATCTAAATTTACTTCGAAGTAACTTGGACAAACAATATAAGAAACGCTTTTTAGCTTTTTTCTTTATCTGTTTCTTTTACATGCTTTGTTCTAATCTTATTAAACTGACTATTAGAAGCAAATAGGTCTACAAGACCAATTAAGAGCTAGCATTTTTGTTACGGGTGTAGGTGTGTTTGCAAACAGATGTGAAGTTGTGAAAATGAATCCATCCGAGGATAATGAAGTTGTCTAGTTTAAACAAAAATGAAATAAAACTTATTGTACTTACCATTTATATTATCTGTATTAATATCTTTTCCCGATGATATTGAAATACCGAAACCACGCAGACCGGCGTCAAGACTTGAGGCAAGGATCCGTTGTGAAAAAGTCGGCCACACTCCAGATGCGTATCCGTTATAAATATACACGGCCCCTTTTAGTTCATCTTCATATGGGGCCCCTACTGCAATGTCTGAAAATAAAAAAAATCTCAGTACAGGTCATTAAGATCTTTCTCAATCCAGTGTTAAATTCCAAAAGAAATTTAATCTTGTGAATGTATTTGCAAGTTTGAGGATGAACTGAAAAGTTACCGGACTGAATGGCGAAAAGTAGCAGATCATGGTCAGACTGCACGAAGGCAGAGTCAATTGATTCCAGCAGAGTAAGGGTTAACTGTTAAATGTTTTAATGTGTTTTACACAGGAGCTTGAAAGTGTATCCATGCAGCAACAAAAAGGCTGAAATTCTGAGGATTCCTATATTCTTATGCATAAGACCCGGGATTACTGCCTTTTCAGTTGATACATGGATACAGTTTCAGGCTTCTGTGCTACATCATATATAACTCCTACGGAGTTAACACAAATAATTTGATATGATGTTTTTGTAATATCAGTGTGAAGACAAAATAATATTATACTTATGTTTATTATTCTAGACGTTTAATTTCAAGAGTTTTGACCAGTATTAGGACAACAAGATGGACGCGACAGCTAAAGTTGCAGTACTTCTTCTTCTTCCAGGATTCTAATCAGTTATGCCCATGTATGTGGGACCCCGACGCTAACCCAAATTCGCAATATTTGCATTAACTTTAACTACACACCAGCAAAGTTGTCTGAGTTCATATCTCCTAAGTTAGCAATGGCACTTCCGAATCTTCCATAGGGCTGGGTCCCTTTTAGGGTCTGAGGAGAGGACTGAAATCCCATCACCTGAAAATAGATTTAAAGTTATTTGTTTTACATTGTATAAAGAATCTTTAATTTGCATTTAAAGTTCTCTTGCAATCTGCTCCCATGTAGTTCTATACAACGGCTCATACATAATGACAATGACTATCCGAATATCTGGTTCTGATTTATCAAAGAAACCATGTAGTCAACTCATTAATGTTAAAGACTGAGAATAATTCTTAGCCTCGACATTGAGTATCATGGCCTCAAATGCCAATTATAGTCAGCTAGTATCACAACATCCCCAAAATAATCCCAAAAAGCAATCTCTTAACATTACTGATACTTTATTAAAGTGGATTTTTTTTTCAAACATTGCTGCTGTACAGAATAATACTCTTGTTATTTGAAGAAAAAATATATATAAATATATAAATGTGAAACTTACTTCTGACGAGCCAAGGTAGACAAACACAATCCCTATTTCTATCTCTTGTGTAAACACATTATTTGTGAAAGGGGTAGTAGAGGGGGGCTGCAACTAAAAGATCGTCTCTTTTGTCATTGTTAATGTCCATCGTGCACAATGTTGCCCCATAATAAGCATTTGCAGGCAGGGCCTGAAAAAATACAACGGAATTATTTTTTTTATTGAAACACAACTACAACAATTGGTCAGTATCATGTTTATAACATACACATTATTCTTTCTACTTACTCTTTATTTTGTCGGAATCTGTGAAGAGAATATTTGCTGTAAGAGAAATCCTGAAAAGGTAAAGGTCGAATGCTGATGAAAGGAATCTGCGAAAACTATGCCGTGACTACGAAATTCACTGACTACACTTGAATGAACAATAGGAACTAAGACAGTGGCTTAACGAGACGACTAGCGTGTAAAAAGATCAAAGCTCGTGTTTTGAGGGCTTGAATTTCTATTGGCAGCCGCCAACGTTAAAATCAAACACAGTTATCGTCCTTTCTACCCTGGCAGCACAAATACTTATCAGAAAGGGGTCAAAAATCCTATTTGTTTTGTGACCAGTGGCAGCACTGTGGAAAAGTTCAACCTCTGCAAGAACTGTTTCTGAAATTATTTAGATCGTCGGAGCATTGTTCGAGACGCCACCGGAAGAGCCGGTGACGATTTAAACTTCATGTTATGCTCTAGAGCCTCGTTTAGGCATACAGTTTTATGTTTGCTTTTTGGCGAATTGTTATGCGGGTTGCTTGTAGAAAATAATGTTCCAATCTCATTTCTCGCGTTACTATTAAAGCGACTGATGGGTTAACGATGCATAAAAAAGAAAATATTCATACATATAGAAGTTCTAGAAGTAATTGTGATCAATCTACTGTATCATATTTTGTTACAGAAACACATTATATTATAAAGTTTTACACACTTTTATCAGTGAAATATTTACACCGTTAGGCACGGGGCAGATCCTTTGTTGATACTATTAATTTTGAAAATAACTAGTTTCTGTGGCTCAGTGGTTTACGGCGCCTGCTGTTAATTTTACTGACCGAAAGGGCATGGGTTCGAATCCTGGTGATATCAATTTTTTTCTTTCAGTTTCCGTGGTGTATAGAAGCATACTATTATATTTTTCCACAGTATATTAACTTCTTTTTATTTCTAAGAAAAGAATTTTAAAGCAAAGTTCTGAGAGTTGGGCGCTTTTACGCACATTAACGCTTGCATAAAAGACATTTGAAACTTTAGATTTTAGCCATGTTCTTAAATTTGCAAAGAAAATCATAGTTTTTGATTTGCCAATTTTCAATATTTACGAATCTGACGAGTGGATATTTAAAGAAAAAGAATTCTGGAACTGTTTCCCAGTACTATTTTACAATAACAGTACACAGAACGAAATATGTAAAACATAAATACTCTTCAAGTCGTCTATTACCTGACTGTCAATACTGCCTTCTAGAATCTTTGCAGGATTTTGCAATATATGCTGAGCTTCACCAGCCCTGAATAACAAAACCTGAAAAAATGTCAGGCAGGCTTAAGGTCGCAATAAAATTGTGGGTAATTATGGATTCTGCTTGATTTTATAAGTAGCTAGAGGATTTCTTAAAATCGCTTGTATTTGCTTAACCAATACTATAAGTGTTCTTCATGTAATGATAATTTTTAGTTTGTTTGAATTCCTATTTTCAAGCAGAGCATGCGCACAAAGATAATTGTAAACTGATTCTGAAGAAATGGGGTTCAAATTCCGAGGTTTAACTTCAGTTCGGCACGCAAAAAATGGATGCCACCTACTACCCTGTGGAGGTCTGTAAGTAAAAATTACATCGAGTGAAGAAAGTAAAATGGCTTACCTTTCCTCTCATTTCGTCTCTCGGTGCTCCAAATGCAAAGTACGTTTGTCCATCATGGAAATACGCACCACTTGTTGAAGCATAACCTTTTACAGAAAAATCGCATACCATGAAGGCAAACAAATTTGAACGTGAAACAACCAAGAGGAAGTACCTTAATAGTAAGCGAAAGAGCAGAGGTCGACGGGTAAAAGCGCAATGACTCATGATTTGCTGGTTCGAACTCCACCAAGGTTGACTAACAGCAGATCATACTTTGGCACGAGTACTTGTTTGAACCAAAGAAAACTATTTAGTTTTCCTTTTAAATGACTAGAAACATCTTGCCTTTATTTTGGAACGCAATACCTAATTTCTCACAGGAAAAACCCAGTATATAATTATTGACTTAAAGATCTCAGTTACGTCAAATTTTCTTGAGGAATCTTTAGATAAGAAACATCATTCAGCCATATTTATACATAACACCTAAAATGTGCTACAAGAAGTAAACGCTAGGTGATGTTTATCAAGTAATGTGTTGGTTTAAAGAATTCAATAAATATATTTATCAAAATAATATTCCAGATGACAAATCTTGCATTGTATCGTCTGTAATGATGTATGCTCCTCTCATCAAAACTTATAATATGATTAGCACTTTAGGTTAATACCAGTACTGATAATGTTTCTTCTAACAGATGCCCTGACTTACAGTTAAAATGAAAATTATTCTTCTACTTAATGGCCAGTTTCGAGACATGTAAAGCATAAGCTTTTATTGATGATAGGAAAAAAAAAGATGAAAACACTGGAGAATAAATTGTTGTTTTTAACTGTTTTGAAAACGCTCCAGAGTTTACAAAAATCTCTTGTAATGCAGGTTCATTAGATCAATTATATTTACACAAATTTACTAAATAATGGAAGGAATAATGAAAGGAAATAAACCTATGTATGGTCTAATCATTGCCCTTGTTTTAATGTTATTATGCATGACCTTAACATCATCGCCTTCAAGGTAAAAAAATCCACCGATCCAGTCAGTGAGCCCCGCAGCTCCAAACAGAAGGTTATTTCCGTCCTGAAAATGATGTAAAGTACAGTTGATAATCTTTTTTTAATGCTTAAATGTCGTCATATAAATGATACATTATACACTATTTAGACATTGAATATGATGTGATATCCACCTGAAAATATAAATATCGACCGAGGCGACATTGGAATTTACTTGAACTAAGCATTGACCTTGTCAAATCGATTTTTTTCCTACAATAAAACGTGCGTAAAAAGAGGTAATGAACCACAATTTTTAGAATGTTTATAAAAGATAAAACAAAACAAAACAAAACCGGAGTACAAACAACAAAAGAACATACAGTTGAATCTTCCTTACTTCATCCATTCGCCAAGATACAACCAGAAATATCTCGGTACAATGTGGCCATACTACGTGGTATATGATGTCCTTTAGGCTATCGCCAGCAGCATTATTTTGACTCGACTGGGAGGAGAAAACTGATTTTATTATTTTATTTCTTCATCAATTTTAATGGAATATAGCGCATGCGATGTTATGTCCTACACATTGGTCCTGGTAATTCTTTTGCCAGATGAACAGAATTGTATAACATTCGGGAAAACTGATGCGCTTTTCGCGATAGCAAACATATTGTTACGAACTCCTTATTTCCCGAATGTTCAGAGAAAATGTACATCTGGCAAAAGAATGATTAGTGCCTGTATGTAGGTCACAAATTTCCGCTTTGCATGTAGTATATATCATTAAAATTGATCTAGAAATTAAATACTGACAGCAGCGTTCTCCTTCAAATTGAGCCAAAATAATGCTGCTCGCGATAGCCTAAATGACCTTATATACCACGTGGATTGGCCACTCTGTTGATAGAAATCCTCTTACTTAAAGTGAGTTCAGACTTAGGCTAAACAATTAATGAAGTGAACACATTTATAAGTGTGTATGTGAACTTACAGTATTTAATGAACCCATTTATGCCTAATGGATTATTCCATCCTTTTTTAGTTGGACGAGCCCATTTTCAATTAAAAGGGATTCTGGTATAAATTTTCAATTTCATTCTATTTTTGGAAGAACGTTATTTATGCAAATAGTCATCTTGCGGCGTCTGATCTTGGTCGGCACTGTTCGCCTATGTCTAATTCTTTGGACGCTAAGGCATTAATCGGTTAATTTCTTTTACAAAAGCAATATGTAACTATCAACCGCTATATTTCTGGACAATTGATCACACTTACCTTTGTATAGTGAACTGATAAGCCCATCCCAGCATAGGCTATATTCCAGACTGTTTTATTTGACTTTTCTAAACGTATCGTTCTGTTACCGCCAGTCGCCAGTGGGGAAAGCTTTTTAACATTAGTCATGTTGAAATTAAGAGGTATTTCATAGCATAGCCCCATCACATAGGATTCTCCGAGTTTAGGCAAAAAGTTATACCACTTGTGTGCACATGTCTGCAAAAATGTAGTCATAATAAATCAAGAATATTTATCAGTGCTCCGGTTCCAAGGGTAATACTATTAGGCTATTTACCATTGTTCTGAACCAAACGGCGATATATTTGAAGACAGCTGCAAAAGTCGTATTGTTGGAAACTTAGTCTATTTATTAGAAAAATGTATCATCAAAAAAAATAGTGAAGCGTATAACAATGTTTTAAAAAAAGCAATTCATATACGTAAATAAATTGTGCGGTCACGTGGAACAAATATAGCTGAAAGATTGGACAAATAAAACAAGTATAGAATAATTAAATTTGTTTGCAATGGAAAATATGTTTGTATCTCAAAACTATATACCTGTTTGCGATTTTATGTAAGTATCAATATCATCTTATTATGATAGTCAGTGCTGGCGGAAATAAACAAGTAGACAATGTATACTCAGTCTTCACAGGTACGGAAATGTAAGCAAAGAGCTACTACCGTAAACCAGGGTCTTAATTGAGAGGGCATAGACACTCGAAAATTCTGAAATTATGGTGTGGCGCGCATGCGCAGTAGGTTCTTTATAAATACCTCAATGTCGGAGAGTATACGTTGTTGCTTATATGATAGTATAATCAAATAATGAAAAAAACATCCTACATTGTTCTGATTGTTTGTTTTTTTTTTTTTATTTTTCAACGCATCTTTTGCTTGAAGAACATTGACATCAAAACGAAAATGGAATCGTTGTTTTCCAATATGGCGGAAAGTACGTACACATTTTTTTTTCTGATCAACCTTACGGGGGGCGGGGGGGGGGGTGGGGGTGGAAGAGATCAGATGAAAATTGAGTAACGAAATAAGTTGGCATAAGATAAAAGTTGTTAAGTCGATATACATCTGCATTTTATTGCTATATATATGTGTTTGTTTATGAAATAAACCTCCGTACACATAGCAGTTTTGCCGAAAATACTGTAATTCAGTGACCATCAACGTACAGAATTTCGGGTGATATCAGGGCAAACAGACTTGATAAAAATACTTAACATCAATTGCATCGCACTCTACCTGGAAGATATTGGGATCTGGATATAAAGTTACCGACCTTTTCTTAATAGTAACTTCAAAATGGCAATTAAATATTGTGCTTTCATCCAATCGAGATAGATTCTTAATAAAAAAAAGAAAAAGAGTAACGTATTGAGTTGTTATCTTTAACATTAGCTGTTAAGGTAAAAACTAAATATTATAAAAGATGAATGTTTTTTTTTCTTTCTTACAAATTTTGAGTAAAGACTAAAAAGTAAAAAATAGATACGAAAAAAAAAAAAGCCAATGTTTCTTCTTCCTTGCAATTTTTAAATTTGCAAATCAGCCCACTATTAAAAAATACCGGTGTTTTTGTTAACTAGGTGATAGCATTAAATGCCAACTTCCCGCTAACCAACAACAATAGATCGATTTTCCGTTATAGGATATACAGGTGAACGCGCGACAACATATTTTGTTTATTCATTCGATAAATAAGAAGTGTCCGTTCCCTCTTAATTAAGGCCCCGTGTAAACCCTAGCATACTCACTGGTTTGCATCATAGAAGTATGATGTACTTAACGTGACAATATATTAAATGATCTCCCTTGATATAAACGAGAGATTACTGCCTGCCTTTATTATTACTTTTGAAACCTAATGATGATTATTTCGTTAGCCTATAAATAAATGTTACCGCTTTAAAAATCGGTGTTTTTTTGTTTTTCTTACATGAAACGGCCATTGTTAAATTATGTTATTCGCACAGTTTTGAAACATTATTCATTATTATCATTATTGTTGTTGTTGTTATTGTTATTATTATTCATGATAAGTACTTATTCATGATAAGCTAACTACGTACAGCAAACGTGTCTGATGAGACTGAAGTATGTACACCTAGTGACCCACCGAGCCAGGAGTCATTTTTCCCGTGTCTGACCTTCACCTTTCTCTCGCCAAAACTGAAAACTTCCCCACCAGTCTCAGCTGAAATAGTACAAAATAAATTTACCAAATAATAGACATTGTCTCTTATCTCACATATGATTGTTCTTTCTAAATATGCGCCAAGAAAAACTTAAAAGCTAATACAGCTGACTAATTTAGCATATAAAAGCCACCAGGACAATCATATGGACAATGAAGTTCCACTGAAGTAGGCAAACAGACATATCTGGAATATACACGCAGTGTGGATTGGCAAAAAATAAATGTTATCAAAACATTTTTGCCTGGATACTTGACTTTGACCATGGTTTATTAGTAATTTACTCACAGTCAATTTCAAGCTTTGTGCAGTTCGAGTTTCCCTGTAACGGCGGGGTGCAGGCAAACACGGCCCCTGGTCTAGTTACATTGGGCATGGCTGGGATCGTTACTTCTTAGGTGCGCCGACTAAAATCCTGTATAAAAAGAAACTCGGTTAATCCTAACAGATATTTTTCAATCTGTCATTGTTATTACTGATATATTTCAACCTGCCTTTATTATACCCCATGTGTTTCAACTAGCATTTATTCAACCTAAATTTATCCTTACCTATGTGATTAAACCAGCATTTATCCTAACAAATATGGTTAAACATCTTTATTCCTAACCGATGTGTTTCAACTGGAAAAAAAGGATAATATTTCAGCATTTCATGTAATTGAAATGAATAAATGTTATCTGTCACCAAGAATTGATAACATTGAGTATTTCAAATGACAGTCAAGTACAGTAGTTTCACACCCTATTTTATAAGCATGTAGCTAAAATTCTATCTGATTTATCATCTGTTTGGAGGCAATTAAAATAGGGACCAAGTAGAGATATGTTTCTTACACACTGCACTTTTACCTTTATTCATTTTGAATTTCGATTCAGCCCTTTCATAGTCTTCAAGCAATTGTGACAAAAATCATTATTAAATACAAAAAAGGGGAGAGAAACTTTACAAGGGATAAGGTAGAGTAATGCTTCTTGGACATTGCATATTTAAGTTTCGCATCAATACACTTCACAGTTTTAAAGCTATATTTCGGACAAAACAAAATGTTTAAGAGGTGAGATATTAAAAAAAAAAAACAATTACTAATAAGACTTATGGTTCCTGTGCACTTCCCTTTAACTCATTGCAAGGAAGCTTAATGCAAAGAGTTTTGGTCCGGACAAAGTATTTGGAACGACGATTGCCCGCCCTGACACCCGCTCGCATCGGAAGTTTCCCTTTATACGTCCCGTCTTTCGACTGATAAAATAAATATAAAGCGATACCACAACGAAACATTTTGTGTAACCAGAGGTTTTGTCATACCATCAACAGTCCAAAGGTCCAATCCCTTGCCCATTCACTAAGCTATTCTGGGGACGGGAGCGTCAGTTATATAGACAACCGTTACACAGAAGTGATTTATTTTTTCGCACTCGCTTTTATATATATATATACATTTCTATGTTTAAAAACGAGTGCTATTCTGACGTATTGCGTGATACTATACGTGAACGTTACGTTTTGTCTAAAGTACGAGGTTGTAAACACGTGTACATTTTTCAAATATATAGAAAAATATTAAGAGGCATTGTTTAAAAGTACACGTTTTTTTCATGAATTCATGTAAATAACCTCACATCGTTCGTTTAGCAGAAATAATAAGTGTGGTTTCCTAGTTCTCTGAATTCCTACAGCACTGAAGACTTTAGACAAATATCGACAAGCATAATTAAAATATATTTTTTCATATTAACTAATCACAGGGCTATTTACAGCAAAATAATAATGTCATTTTGCTTGTTCCAACACAATAAACTCACCAACGCTTCCCAGCACTTCTTGTAACCGCGATTTCTACCGAATATCCGAAGTAACTTCCCCGATCCATCATGCCGCGCAGTCTTACTATATCTTTAACATCTATATTGAACGCATGCGTAAAAGCAGCAAAAGAGCACACAACTAGAGCCAATATCCCTTACACTTCCATACCCAGACATGATTGTTTCACTTTTTTATCACTTAATATTTGTTAAAGTTGATACCAATCAGCTATTAATTTCTCCAAACAAAACTTTGATTCAGTTAATTTACATTATATTTACATTGAATCTCTTTCCTAATAACTTGCATTTTACACTGAACTACGTATGATGTGGTTTAAAGGCACTACATCCTGCTCCACTCGACTTCTAGTCTCACTTACTTACTCGTTTTCACTCGTCCTTTCGGCCTTCTATTTAGATCAGGAAGATAAAAGTCTCGAGTGATTTTTATTTTTCCCGGTTTGTTAACTATATATGTGTTATCCGCAGTTTTCTATAGAAATTAAATTAAATTTCCATCGAACGCTGCAAATGAATACTAATACACTCAGTAAATTGCAATTATAATTAGTATGTTAGTTTCTTTTTGAATACATATGGTTTAAATTACTATAAAACTAAGAAGTCTAATTTCAATATATAATTAAAAATAATGTAAATAATTGCATTTTTTTCAGGATAATCCAAATTATATCATTATACTAATTTCTATTACTGGTCCTAGTCCAAGAAACATTACACATTCAATATTCCGTAGATCGCCAGAGTTTAACTTTTACCATTACCAAGGCACATAACCATATCAGCAGTCTCTCTGCGAAGTCAGTTCAAACGGCTGAGTGGTTTATGACCATCAAAATCGAAAGTAGAGGCTGTACAAGAATTCCGTGTAAATATTGGCCAGTTTATTGGTATGTTTTGAAGAATATTGATCAATGAATTTGTCTGATGTAAGTTGATTTTTTTGTGTGCGTTATCAAAGCATAACTCGTTGTGCCGAGGTTTTGTTCATGTCAGTACACTACTAAACAATCTGTCCGAGTTTCGGAGCGCAGTTGCTGATTATTATATTTTTTTTATTGAAAAAGACCATTTCACCTTTCAAGCGACTGATTGTTGTCACCAAAAAGTCCGCAAAAGAACATAAAACATGTGCGCGATGACGTAGTATCCTACTGTTGAATATTGTAATGCAATACAATCATTTAACAAATTAAATATACTCTGTAGTAATAATGTACATCTACGTTCGCGCACATTTTCTTCGTGAAAAAAAAATGTAATAAACATATTAAAGTAGCAACTATTATTAGCCATCAAGTGTCAGTACAGTTTAGAGTTTCGGTACTACTGCCCTGATGTTTTAAAAAAAAATTGTCCCTGCTATGCATTAAGGAAATTAAATTCTTTATAAATGTTAAAATCAATTAAGTGTCTTTTTTGAAGTTGAGTTAAAAATTAGTAGGAACGAGTTTGATCTCTTAAAACATGGGGCTTTTTGTTTTGTCAAATAAGGGTGGATAATTGTCAGTACTGACTAGATAAAGGCTTTAAATGTATTTTAACGACATAAAAATGTTCTTGCATAAATGAAATCCAGTTTGGTTTAAACATTTTTATTCGTCATGATCATATGAGTTCACATAGTACAAATAATGATACATATAATGAACGAAAAGGATTGAACTGAAAGCAAAATGCTTATAAAAGATCTATCCTAGTGTATTCTAGATATCGGTACATGGCAATTGACGATATATAATAAAAAGTTATATGACGATCATTTATGTTTGGTGGTTTAGAGCAAAGAGACATAATAAAAAGCAAAATATTGAGGTTAGATGAGAAACAGTAAGAGAGCGATAGAGCTGACCTAGAGTCTGGTTCCGTGATGGAAGTCTGTACAATTATGAATGTTGAGGATCAATCGAAGCGATTTGATTTGTCCATGTATCTGTGAACTGTTCGAAAAATTTGTTCGTTTACCGAATCTGGACTTCTGCGTTGCAAGAGGATAGTTTTTAGAGAGATCTGACAGTGAGTACTTATGACATTTAACAAGTTTGGGCGCAAATTCTGATACCGTGGGCACTCAAGAAAGAAGTGGAAAGCTGTCTCCCTCTGACCTCATTCACATAGGGGGAATTGATAATATTCTTTGAGTATAAAGATCATCCGATAGTGAGTTGCAATTGGTTCGAAGACGTGTGTGCAGTATTTGAGACTTGCGTTTGCCAAAGCAGAAGTATGCTGGTACTTTCAAGGGTTGGAATAAGGCCATTTTGAATGAAGACAGGGTTGGAAGAATTACGAACATCATCAGGAAGGTCATTGTATGCTCGAGTTGTAGAAGGTAGAAAAGAGGCATAGTGTAAAGTTGTTCGAGCGTTTGGAACCGTGAAGTCATCTTGATTACGTAGGTTGTATGTTGGGTTCTGAACGAAGCGGACACATATTAGACAGATATTGAGGGACAAGGTTATGGTGTATTCTGTAATACAGGATTAACTTGTGTTTGTCACGCCGAGATTCAAGTGTCTCCCAACCAAAAGCTTTGCAATTGACACTAATTTTGTAGTACCTGATACAATTCTAGCGGCCCCATACTGTACCTTTTCAAGTGCGTTCTTCTCTTGAGCAGTACAATTGCCAAAGACTACATCACCATACTCTAGGATAGGGTGAATCAAAGAGGTGTAAATGACTTTTAGGGAACGTCTGTCCAAGACGAATTTAAGCTTTCGCGTGACGTTGATACGCTGATAAGCTTTCCCAATCGTGTACTCGATATGGCAGTGCCATTTCAAATCTGAGGAAAGAACTACACCAAGATGCTTGTGATTTGTGACCTCTTTGTATAGTCTCGTTATTCATTTCTAGACTAGGATGGTCACTGGTTCTAGTTTTACGAGAAAAAAATCAAAGATTTAATCTTTGTAGGATTGAATTCGACATACCAAGTGTTAGCCCAACTAGATATAGTATTTAGGTCGTAGTTTAGAGTTTGCGCTGCAGAAACAGGATCCTCAACGACCTGGAAGAGACTAGTGTCATCTGCAAAGAGATTGATGTTGGCCTGTATATCAACGACAATGTCGTTAATGTAAATCAAGAACAACAGAGGTTCCAATACTGACCCCTGGGGTACCCCAGCATTGATGGCATTCCATTTAGAATGCGCTCCTGGTATGGCCACCGATTGCTTTCGACCAGAAAGATAAGAGGAGAACCAAGATAGCAATGATCCACGGATACCAAGTCTTCTAAGCTTGACTAATAGACCCCTGTGCCACACTTGCTTTACTGATGTCACAAAACACTGCTCTCATTTCTTTTCCAGAGTCAATGGCTTCCGAGAAAAAGTTGTACAGATAAGATAGTTGGTTATTGGTTGAGTCACCAGAAATGAAACCAGATTGACGAGGAGTTTAAAGATTATGCGATATGAGATAATTGAAGGTGTGTTTGAACACAATCCTTTCAAATACCTTTCTAACAGTAGAAAGTAGAGAGATAGGACGATAGTTACCCGGAGCAGATCGATCTCCAGCCTGAAAGATTGATGTAACAAGAGCTTCTTTATATGCATCAGGGAATTCAGAGGAATTTAGCGATTGATTAAAAAGGTCTGCAAACGGTGATGATAGTTCTGAACAAAGCTCTTTAAGAATTATGTTGTTAATACAATGCGGTCCAGCAGCTTTACCAAGAGGAAGAGATTTCAAGACAAGCAGTACTTCGTCAGGAGAAATTTGAAACGGAGGCATTATGAAAGGAGGAATCACATCATCAAAGATAGTAGGATCCAAGTTGACCGGTTCATTTAAAATTGTTTGGTCTCTGGAGAGCGGAGTTAAATGTTAATGAATTATTGCACGTTTATGAGAAGTATAATATACATTTCTTAATTCAGTATGTAGTGTAGGCAAGCTTTGTAATGATTTTTTTGATATCCATGTTATTCAAGACACTTCAAAAGTCAGTTTAATTGTATATTATTGTAACACAACTGACAGCTTTTAGTATAGCCTAAGAAATTACAAAGAAACAGACTGAAAAAGGCTTACATATAGGTAAAATCATTCTATAGACATAGGGTTTTCTAGCTGTTTAATCTTGAGGGAAGAAACCATTAAAATATTGACTTTACCTAGAACTTAAGAAGTTAAAACATTTTCTAAGTTGCCAAGTAAATAATTCATACACTGCACGTCTGTATTGTTTTGTGAATAACTGGTGTTTATGGTAAAAGATTGGAAAAAAATGCCTGTATCTAGATTTAGCATACGTTATGAAAGCATCAGATTTTCTTTGTCACAATCACATTTAGTACATATAGTTGTGAAAAATTGCAAATATCATACAATTTAAGTAAAAAACTAGTATACAAACTCAACAGTCGTCAGCCAAAAGTACATTGACTAGTTTACTGATGGTCTACTAATTAGTGAATACCTTTCATAGAGTAAAGCAAAGTTAAACGAAGGAAGTATTTACATTCATTAACATCATTTGAGTATTATACTCAATTACATGACTTTTTACTACATTATACATAACTTTGTATAACGACTAGTATATCAACTAAACATTGACACTACATGAATTCATCAGCTGTATTCATCATCATCATCCAATAAAAGCAACACATGTCAACATCAAGAGATCAAGTCTATTCACAGTAACTTCCCTTTGATTACCATATGTTACATGATTGTGTATTAAAATAATTGGACAAAACTACACCACTGAAATCAATATAATACTGTTTTGACTTCCCAAAATTAATTAACCAGTATTCTCGAAGGAAATATTAATAAAATGGTTTTCATTTTTAATTATGTGTATTTTTTTAGGTAAAAAATGACCACCCGCATTAATTTGTAAGTCAATAAATATAAGTTTCAAATTTAGCGAGAGATAATTTAAAGAAGTTTTGATGTACTCGTGTTTTGCACTTTTTATATTATACAAACAATCGTCACTACAAATCGTCGCTAAACGCATGGTTAGTTTATGTACTTATTTATGACTGGTCAAGATTTACACTTGATAACTAAAGTTTGTAGCCATCACTAGCAAAAAGGCACTAAGTCTGTATCGGAGTTTATCTGGATCAATTCCGTAGGTGCGTCCTTGTCATCGGGATTCGCGCCCTTTGCAAGTTTCCTAGTAAAGATTTGTCCGTCGGTTGGCCAAGCACCTTTAAATTTTCCAGCCTTGACAAGTTTACGAGCATCGAACAACAACTCGGCACGTTTCCGTGTTAGATGTTCATTCACAAAGGTACCACTATGGCCGAGCGATTCATCCTTCAAGCCAGTACGCTTTGTGCATATTTTCTGCCGCTTTCTGTAGGATGTAAATTTAACAAGAATATCCCGTGGACCAGAGGACTAAGGTTTTCCAACCCTATGACATCTTCCAATGTAATCAAGTTTTATGCCAGTTTCGAGAGCATTGCATATGTTCATCAGCAAGTCGTCGGGAACTTCTTTATCTTTTTCAGCGTCACCAGAGATTCTTACAAAATTTCTAAAGCTGTACTGTTGGTCAGCCTCGCGTTGATTTTCCAACATCGACACCCTTTGTTTCAGTCTGACGTTTTCGTCTCTAAGGTTAAGATTTTCATTTTCAAGTTCGATGATCATTGCATTTAGACCGTCAACAACACCATCCACTATGGCCTTAACGGTTGTTTTCATCGTTGATTGCAATGTACTTATCATTTTACTTTCTAACCTAACAACCAAAGCTTCAATTGAGTCTTCGTCTAATGTATCTTTACTTCCCATTTTGGATTCTGATTCAAAAGATTCGTCAATAGATTCGTCAATAGACTGAAATGATTCACCACGTTTAAATGATTTGAGGTCACTTTCAAAGTTTGTGTCTAGTAATGTTAAGTCCCTTTCACGATTTATCTGACCAGGAGTATTAAACATGAGCACGCTATTAATGTCGTGAAGTATAGCTGCGATAATATTTGGCGTGAGTTATCTTCTATATTGTCAATTTTTCACGTGCAAATTTTCTGAGTGTCGAAAAGTTTATCTGTATTTACCAAGTTGATACAAACATCTAGAATGAAAACAATCGACACATTTCAGCAGAGAAATGGACAATACTGTTCACACATGTTTCCTATCCACTCCAATTACTAGTAAGAGTCTAAATCATCATTCTTATCGTCAGCACATAAACATTGAACTGTCCGCCATACTGACCGGAAGTCAAAATCCAGTTTGTAAACTCGCGTGCGATGATTTTTTTAATCCACTATAATAATAGTTTTGCAAGTACGTCTTTTCCATCATCAGTTCCCTGACTGACCGACTTCCCAGTCTTAACAACAACCGCAACAACAACAAAATGAAAATGTTTAAGTAACATTTCAGGATTGTGTGGGATCACCGGCCACAGCGCATTTACCTTGAATATAAGACTGAACTTAGCAGGACGACAGATTCTTTTATACACATATTGAATAAGCGCTTATTGATGCAGACTGCAAAACAGGCTATATCTATAAGCGTTTGGGGGTATTTGTCAAAATTGGTGAAAGTGTTGCCTTATTAATAATATTACTACGGGATATGGACATTTAGGACAACTTAGTCATCTGAGGTGTAATGACTTACTTTATATTTACGTGCATGTACTGTTCCATTTATGTTTTGTTTTTCTACCATTTTGTTTAAGTGTTGCATGTGTTTTGATATATATGTCTTTTCCATTAACTATTTAAATGGCCAAATGCATTTTTTTGCATATTTGCCAATAAACCTATTGAAATTGAGAACAAAAACGATCTTAATAACAATAAATGTTCAATGGTTAAAATTAATCAACCAAATACTATTGTAACTTTCGTCTTTGTTTAATCTATTTTACCAGTTATACGCATGCCTGATTCACCTTTGTTTTGAATGTACGCAGAGAAAAAGTCTGATGTAATAATTTAAATTGCCAGTTTAGAGAATTCTGTGACGGAAAATGATTAACATACGCGGTAAGAATCAAAGTATTCATTTTTATCTTGTTAAAGTTGATTATGTAAATTCATGAATACAAGTCATTCAGATAATTTAATTCTCTAACAATTGTTTGGCTTAAATTTATGATTCTGTTTTGCTTAAGAATTTTTTCACCGTGTCTGAGAGATAAGGCTCTATATCTTGTATTACGAAAGAGATTATATATTTCCGAGCACTGTTGTTTAGCAAAAAGAAGTTTCATTCTCAAAATCTGCCCGCTAGATTGTCAAGACTACGCCAAAAAAAAACATTTATTTCATCGAATGTTGCTGCCGGCTCTGTGCAAAGGATGATCAGTGAAAGTAAAGCTAAACAGGTCTTTATTTTGTGTAAATTCTCGTTTATTTCTCGATATATGATGCGATATTTTACATGTTTTTGGTAGTTTTATTATATATATTAAACAGTTCAGATAAAGCAAACCTGTAGTGTTTTGATCGTCAGTCAGAGTCTGTTGTATTTTAGCAAAAGTATGCATCCCACTTTGCTATTATTCTATAAATTATTGTGCGCCACGTACTAACCACATTAAGGAAAATTTTCATTTTTTGAAATGTATCGGAATTGACCAATTTTTGCTCAGAAACTTTTCTGACACAATGTTATTTATTTTGGAAATTAAACAGTAGGATTTATCAATTTGTTTAAATTATACAGCATTTTAAGTCAAGGGAGGTAATAAATAAACTGAAATTCTGCAAAATTTGTCCGATTCGCAAACGTCATGGAATTGCAAATTTCTCCATTTTGTAGCTATAGGATTGCGCGAATAGACATTTTAATGTACTGTTGAGTACATTTATGCCATAAGGACTGAGATCTCTTTTAAAATGCCTTTCCATGATCATTTTTCACATAAATATCCTAAAAATAACAGTTTTTCTTCTGTTCTTACTTGAAACGGTTGTAATGGCCAATTACCTCTCCAATTTATCTCTTAATCATGATGAAAAACTCCGTATTCACTCACTTATTGCGAAAAAACTTAGTAATCAGAGCAGCTGTATGATATAGAATGCCACGGTGGATACAAATGAGTAGAAAATGTTGGGTATTATAGGATTTGTCTCCCTTCCATATTGGCAATGTAAACAGTGATTCAACGTTAGGCATAATGGTTTATCGCTTAAATCTTTTTACTTATATGACTTTTGACCCTCTGTTAGTTTATAGTGAATTGTTACGGATGCATTAATAACATTAAAATGATATATCCATGCAATAGGTGTGTGCAATGCAGCTGGTATATCGGCATTGTTGAAGTCTAATTTGAGGTAAAATTCATCCTGTGCAGAAAATTAGTTTCATGCTTACGGTTTGATTATGATTTCTTTTGATAATGCTTAGAATCATCTACAAAATTGCTTTAATTCTTGACATTGTGCTGGAAGCAAGAAAACAGATATTCATTTAGTTTCCTGGCACATAGAAAGGAATAAGTGTTTCTGCAGAAATGGCCATTGTACAGGTTATTTCCCTTGAAATGAGGTCTTTTTCTACAACTGTGATAAAATACAAAGGAAACACAGGATTTAATTATATAAGGGGGCAGGGGACATAAAACTGAGCAATTTGTAAGGTCCGAGTGGCCGTGAATACCATTCTTATTATTTCGAAACATTCTACACAAGCAACAAACCTGTCACTTTGCATTATTCAAGCATATATAACATACATTTAAGAAAATAACAGTTTCCATTCATTGTTCCTGATAATAAAATCTGATAGCAATATATATTTTCCCCCACCCACCCAAAATCACAGTGGAAAAAGCTGAATATGGCCAAACTTCATGAAGATGTACAACATTCAAAATAGCCCCAATTGTTTTAATGTTAATATTTATCTGCAGTACAGTTATTGAAAACTTCAAAAATGCCCAATAAAGTAGCGGTCATACGTTTAGATTTTTCACAAAATAAAATCAAAGTCCCTCGCCGGTTATGCAGCAGCAGTCAATGTTTACATTTTCAGTTTCCATACCTCCTTTTGAAGAGTCAAAAATGCATACAATGCTACCAAATGTTTAGTTTCGTGCACAAATCCAGAAATATTGCTCATTTCCTACACACAAATGACAAAGAATTACACTGACAAAACATTCTCAATAATATTCAATACCTTCAAAACACCAAGTCTGTTTTATTAAGAAATTTCACCAGGGCCAAAGTTCGAATATGTCCCCTGCCCCCTAAAAATTAGACGATAGACACACCTGTTTAGTAAACTGAATGATTGTGCGCCACGTACTAACCACATAAAAATTAGAGGATGGGCCCACCTGTTTAGTAAAACTGAAGGATTGTGCGCCCCCTACTAACCACATAAAAATAGAGGATGGGCACAACTGTTTAGTAAAACTGAAGGATTGTGCGCCCCCTACTAACCACATAAAATTAAAGGATTGACCCAACTGTTTAGTAAAACTGAAGGATTGTATGCGCCTGTGAGGGTAATATCTTATGTCAAAAAGGACAATATGTTATTTACAAATGCTATATCTATTGTCTCATTAAAGGTATTATTATAGTAATATGGATATGTCACGTGAGGTATAATGACATTACTTTATATTTACATGTATGTACTCGTCTATTCAATTTAGGTATTGTTTTCCTACCAATTTGTTTAAGTATTGCATGTGTTTTGATACGCTTTGCCATTTATTATTTAAATGTCCAAATGATTTGCCAAAAAAACTACTGATAACGATCTATATTCAATCTTAATTCGTTATTGGTAATTCTTTACCAGTCAAATACAGAATAGTCGTTTTTGTATGATCTTCTCTATCAATTATCCAATATGCATGCTTCACTCACCTTTGTTTTGAATGTGCGCAGAGAAAAAAGCCTTATGCAATAATTTGAATTGCCAATTTAGAAAATTCTGTGACGGAAAATTATTAACACACGCGGTAGGTGTCAAAGTATTCATTTTTGTCTTGTTGAAGTTCATTAATTAAATTTCATGAGTACAAGTCATTCTCTAATGCCTGTCAGGGTTTGTTCTATTTTACGTACAGAAGCAACAGTATTCACCCATCTTGATTATTATCATATAAATCATAGAAATAAGTGTTAGCGTTTAGAGCAAAATTATTGTCTAATTCAACAATCGGTTTTTTAAAAAAAATATTTGACAAAATGATGCATGCTGATTTTTTTTCACGGAATTCATCTAAATAGGATGCGTTTAATAATAATAATAATAACAATAATGGAAACGATAAAAGGTGAAAAGGCAAATGAAACAGACAGTTTACATTATATAATAAGTTTTAAATATTAAATACCAATAATGCGGCAACTATGGTCGAGGTCTTCGTACTGTGACGAATATAAACGAACCACCTATTTTACATAAATTAAAAAAGAAGATATACAATTCGATGTGGAATGGTTTCCAAAATTGTACGGCTTTAAATTTTCTAGGTCGAATTTAGTGGTATATCTATCTATCTATCTATCTATCTATCTATCTATCTCTCTATCTATCTATCTATCTATCTATCTATTAATTTATTTATTTTATCATCCATTATTAAATGAGTTGCTTTCTGTAACCGTTAATTAAAAAAAAAAGACAATTAATTATGCTGAAGCAAAATAAAGTCAACATTCCTTGTTTTCTCTCTCTGTCTTTTTTAATGATAAGCTTTTTAAAATAAATCACTGATTGATATTGTTTTACTACAATATCAATTTCAAAACTAAATACGCACTTCGAGAAAATGTATTTGGCAATAATAACTGGGAGTGAGTTTAACTGATTTTATATGAATGAAAACAATGAATTAAAAAATAATTTATTCAATTTATCTACAAATCGTACGTTTCTAAGCAAACACAGCTATTTCTTAAAATCTTAAAAATGTTGTTTTTCTGTTAAAGATAAGGAAGGTTCCTCCAGACATGTTGGAAATTTTGTGCTGTGTTTTTTTAGCAGAAACTTTTCCGGTGTTAGAATAGTAGTCCACAATATAGATTTCCGATACATACTGAAGGGACTATAGCCTTGTTACCACTGTATACCTGACCGAATCGTGCTATCTCTAACGGCAAAACAATCAGGATACTACGACATATCTCGTTATAACGACTGGCTGACGGGATACTACGACTTATCTCGTTAACAACGACTGACTGACAAACAAAACGTTAAAATGCAGAAAGTCTAAGCCGGATTGTAGTCGCAAGATCACATTGATTCTTAAAATTTATTTTTTAACGATTTTTTTTATTAAACCTCTTTCAGAATCATCCAAATTGCTCATGTTAGAGCTTACTTAGGAGAGATTTAAACTGTGTAAATCAGTGAATAGAATTTAAAAAAAAAAAAAAAAAAAAAAAAAAAAAAAAAAAAAACACCATTCATTCTTTATGTGTACATGTGCTTGCTCCTTGACTGGTTAGTAATTTTAAGGATACAATTATTGGCTACGAAAGAAAGACAGAGAGACAGACTGAAAAGAAAGAGAAACCTTTTTTCAGAATTATTTGCATCTGAATGTAACATTTTTTTCATTACGTTTTTTTGTGCTTTCCTATGTGCCGTCCGCTCAAGAAAACTGCACTTCTTTCACTACAAACCTGTATAATTATGGTTGCTATGACCTTCCTTCCCTCTGCATCACATCACAGTATTATACTGTTTTCCATGCCTTATATGAATACAGTTAGTAGCTTATGTCATATTTTCATTTGTTTTCTTGATATAAGTATTTTCTCTCTATCAGGTAGTTTTTTTGTTTTTGTTTAAGCTAACTGTATTGCAGCAACAAATATCTTGCTTTCGCTTAACAAGTGGATTTTAGCTCCACAAAACTTGACAATATCACTATCTATTTATACACATTTTGGTTTCTTATCAGGAACAAGTCTAGTTTTTAGTTCAGGTAAATCAGTAGTATGATGAGTACTGCAGGCGCAAAATGCACTTTTCCTCTACAAGCGGCATTAGTTATATCAATTAGCATTTAACTCTCCAAGAATCTATATGCCTAATAGTATGTAGATTTACAAGGACATTATCTCTAGAAATTATGAATGGAGACTTATTCATATTTATTGCACCCCTAGTTGTGTGAGATATAGCCATAAATTAAATTCCCTGTTTTATCTTCTCTGTTCTTGAAGTAACTACCCGGACTTGAATCAATTATGAAAAATAATAAAGGGCAATAGCTCTAAGACTTATGACGAAAGAGCTGTGGTTATTTGTTTAATGCATATTGTATCAATTAGACCTATCCATGCAAAAGGTTTCATATTTGTTCCGCTGAGGGTATTAAAGGAATGCACCCGGCAAAGAAATAAATATTGTAAAAGAAAAAGGAAAATAATCTTAAATAGCTATAAAGACTTATGTTTCTTGTGCACTCTCTCATTTATCATGATATTAATCCATTCATAAGCTGAAGAGAATATTCAATATGAGTTATTGGTATTATACATTTCACCGTTTTACTAATATCTATGCGGTTTTACAGGTTTTAAGTCTGTGTCTTCGAGAGATTTAGGGTATAGTTCTGAAAAAATGACTGACGGACAGACGAACAAAGCGACGGCTGTATACTAATCATTCAGGGAGCATAATACGGTGCCAAAAGGCTCTCCTTATGTGTGCATACGTGCGACCAGGTTAATTTCATTAGTGTGCACGCACTAATAAACACTAACCGCCTAAGTGGGTGAAATCATAGTTTAAGTACTAAGCTAAAACGGTCAATTTACTAAGCTAGCTGGCAACTCAAGTGAATTGACGAGAAATTAAAAAAAAAAAACAGCAACAAAAAAATCTATCAGGATTTGACACAATTTTATTTCAGCAATTAATATCATTATCTCGTTACATCGGAAATATTCATCAGAAGACAAAAGTAAGCAACTTTAGTATCCTATAGAGATTACATTTTACAGATAACTTAATATTCCAGTACCTTATTTAAAATCGTAGGAAAAGGTTCAATATACTTAATCTTCTGATCGAAAACAAGCAAGAAAGATAATATTCTTGAGTCTCTTTGCCATGCTATGACCAGTGATACTTCGTTATGAGACCCTGATAGTGTTAATGACTCTCCAGTATATATTTCATTAACCAGACATAAAACAAATCATATACTAGTAATACATAATATCCTGTATCTGAATACAGTCTTCATGCTGTCATTTGCACGTTGAAATTTCCATTTTTTTCTTGCGCCACCTGTGCAATGGTAAATCTTAAATTAGCACCTAATTCCGCAAAAAAAAATATAATTAATATAATTATTTTTTTTCATATAAACACAGGTGTTTCTGATATAACTACAGGGAAAAGGATCGATAAACCATTTCAACGACAGTATGGAGGGTACTATTCAAAAGGTCATTTTTCACAGGAAGATCGAACACTTGGCCATCGTCTGGAACCAACAGTAAAAACTGGTAATTCTTTGTGACTCTTTCGGATAATTAAGAAACTGCTTTAAATAAAGCATTGCCAGTGTTTTCTTATTTTAACGGCAATTTTGTCTGTTCTGTTAATATTAAAAAAAATACTTCAAGAGAAATCTACTCAGATACACTTATCCTATTAATTATGCTTTTTGAATTCGAGCTTAAGCTTTTCAGTCTACTGGGTGCTATCGGCAATGGGTAAGCTTTGAAAGACTAATAACAGGATAGCATAATTGTGAATCCAATTTAATATTCACAGAAATTATCCAAAAATAAGTGATACAGAAAATATGGGTCTTTATTGTGTTCTTTTATGAAATAGAGGAATGCACACAAATATGACTTTATTCTATATTTTTTTTTAACTTAGTTTTGGGAACTGAACCTACAGAGTATTCTAAATAAATAAATAGAGAATAATATGTTGGTTTCGTGGATGGAGAAAGTTTATCTGTCAAGTCGTAGGAGTTTATCTGGCGAGAAGAAAGCGAACCCGATAAATTTTGGAGCCGAGCCAGTTCCACAACACTAATCTATTATTCCATTTATCCAGTCACATTCTTTTTTTTTGGCTTTTTACCGACAAAATGAAAACCAAGAGGGCCATGTTGGCCCTAAATCGCTCACCTGAGTCTCATTGCTCATGTTACAAGTATCATTACTGGTTGTTATGGGTGTTCGTTGTTCGCAAGTTTGAATAAGTTTGCAATAAGTTTGAAGATTCTGGGTGTAATGGTACTCAAATGTTTTAGAAGAAATAGTTTTATTCTATAGGTCCCAGTAAACTTGACCTTTGACCTACAGACCCCAAAAACAATAGTGTTCTTCTAATATAATTAGCCTATGAAGTTTGAAGGTTCTGGGTGTAATGGTACTCCAGTTACTGAGCAGAAATAGTTTTCACTCTCGATAACAAACATTAACATATTTAATGTATGGAATTGTTTTGACGATACTATCTATGTCATTATATCTATACAACGATTGCGTGTAAAAACCAACCAATCATTTTAAGCTTCGAGAATGCTTATGCTAATTGGATTACAAAAATCTTGTTTAAATGATAAACTTGATGCAATCGGATGATTTCCACGCCTCTGATCCCGCCTATACGAGCATGAGTACAAAGATTTATAGCAGATGCAGTTAATTCCGAATATTTATTAGTAAATCCATAAAATTTGTGGTTTACCAAATTAAACCTGTCCAAAAATTGTAAATACTGCTTACCCATTGGTCGAGATATAATTCCAAACATTAAGTGAGAGAGGCATAACCATTCAGACTTCTGAAAACAATTTAAATGCATTGATCACATAGTTTTCTTACTTAAAACAGATATAAGGATAGTAAAAGTAGGTTACTACAATGTTTAATTGTTGTACTCCAGTATTTTCAGTAATCATAACAGGTTTTCATATTTTCCTCAAATTGTCAAGCAAGCAAGATACATTAACAACTGGTGATTGTTTTAAACGCTAATGTCGACTATAAATGCTGTTAATGATGTCCCATGCCTTCTTCATATTTCACCCAGACAATTTGACCTAGATACGGAACTTGTGTGTACGCTGAAAACATTAAACTCTTTCATGAGTAATCAAGAAACAACTAAGACGTCACAGAAATCATCCACGTCCTAAATTCCTAATTCTAAGGGTGCAGCGCATTCAAATTCCAGTTCAAAGGAAGTTTACCAAGGCTAATAGTGATTTTGTTAAATATTATCGTCGAAAATTGGCGGGAGAAACATTTAAAAGGCAAAATGAAAATCAACGAGCAAAATTGTGTAGCTTAAGTCTGTTTTAAAATTAGATACGTTTAGATAAATTGTCTTATAGAGACGTGGTATTGCAAATTTCTTAGAAAAAATATTTGTTATAATTTCTATTAACGTTAATCATTAAAGAATGAGTGTGTCGGTACTTGAGTCCGGATACTGGATTTGCACCGAGGAACCCAAGTCATATTTTTGATAATTTGTATGTCATATTTTTATAGTGCTATTGATATTTTTGATAAATATTTCAGACAAACCTAAATTAGTTTCACAAACGACGGTCCAACTTCCTCCAGAATTGAGTTCAAAATATAAGTCCGAGGTGAAACATCCACAGAATCAACAGTCTGGTAAGACAACTTTTTTAAGTATTTAGATAGAGAAAAGGCAGATCGTAATCAGATAAAGTCTTTGATTTGTAAAAAAGATTAAGTTCTGTTTGTAATGTTAATTACATTTTCTATGTTTTATTAAATGTTTGAAGTTGGGTTTTATTTTTTCACTGTGTAGTATTTGTCAATTTCAGTTCTGTTAACAGTCAGCTCATTATTAAATTCAGAGTAACAGTTTAATATGAATTCATTGTAGGAAGTCGTTCTGACCGATATTTGACGAATCGAAGCAGTAAGGATTATTTGCGAGGGTAAGGTGAACAAACATGTGCAATATACGTTTTAAGTTGATATCTGTTCCGATGTTACTTTTAAAACTGTACTCACTATAGGTAAACACAGTAAAAATAACTTGTGTCATTAAAAAAGTTGTTTTAAAGGAAGCACCGACATAATATGACCTGTATTAGGGAATGCAACTTCCCATACATAGTGTATTCTATTAGCCTAATTAGACATATTCAGTAAGAATTTCCCTGATTTCAATTAATTTCTGCAATAAAAGTATTTTGTGCAAAGATGGGTATAGTATATCTTTAATAAAAATCAAATAAGTCAAGCCAAAACGAGTAGAGTTTAGATTTTTATGAATGTGCCAAAACTCACATAGCAGGATTGTTAGTTTTGATTATCAAGGACTTAAAGTGTTATAACTCAAGATCATAGCCAAAAACCATATCTATGACATTTTTTCATACTCTGATAAATACCAATGCAGATTCAATGCAAGATGCTTTAAAACTAACAACCTAAACACAAGTACACTTTATCTTCATTGTAGGATTGATTCAGTGAAGTCCAAGATACCATTCGTTCTTTACATCGCATCTGTAAAATGTTGGCCAAGAGTTTATAGATCACAGCAACTTATAAAGGACTTGACTGATAGATGCACACATCTTGAAGGCTTGCTTTTCTTACGTACATATTCGGAAGATACAACTGAATTAAAATCCAAAATAGACATTTATCTAAACCAGAAACTGCAAGATGACCCGGCAGGATTGCTTGTAAGAGGAAGCGATATCACCAAACAAAAAACGTTGAACTTACAAATAATAGAGGAAAATGGTGAGACGGTAGCAAGTTCATTAAGTAATTTTGTTGGTGTTCTCGTAGACATAGATGGAGTAAAGTTGATCAGGAAAGTTACAGAATCCACATTGTCTGTAGCTGCTGATGACGTCAAAGATGTCGAACGATCGGAAAAGAGGCCTGACCTAAATTTTGAAACTGCAAAGTCTGATATATCGTCTTTGCTAGAGCGTGTTGTTTTCAAAAATCTACACATAAAATGTGTAACTCTGTCAGCCGTTCGCGAGGAAAAGGTACCTAGCAAATTTAAAGGTATGTAACCTCTATCAAATAACTTCTTTTGTTTTCCGAAATTTGAAAGCAAGAAAGGAAAGTCACATATCGTAGAACAAGTTAATACTAATATATATATGTCTTGCTTTACAAATTAATTCATTTAAACGTGCTTTCAAACATGACTTTTTGTTCTATTTCAAAAATATGTTTTTTTTTTCTTTCAGTATAAACAGTTTCTGACATTTTATTTGGAACTTTTTCTTTTCGGATGCTTTGTAATATCTTCCTTTCAGTTCAGTTTGAATGAATTTAGCTATAAACAATAAACAGTTTTATGGTTGTATTGGTAATGTAAGAAAAAGAATCTGTCCTGATTTCAATTTGATGTAAAAACTATTCAAGTTGTCAAAACCCCTTGTGAATGCTCGTTTAATCACATTTTTTCTGAACTCGTTATTAATAAATAAAAATGGTGCAAAATACCTACAAAATGATAAACATGTTCTTCAAGAGTTTTTTATGCTATATTATCGCTTCCTTTGATTGCTCTTAGAGTTCTTAAAGCGACATTATACAACGGAATGTGTAATTTTGACACTGCAAAATCATTCTAAAATAGTTTGTGAATACAGCGTGACTACACATATTCCGTCACGTGAGTTGTAAAAAGTTAAAGTAAAAGTTTGGATGTCAGTCCATTCCGTTTAGTCTACTTGTGTGTTATGAAGATCTGTATATAAAAGTGGATGTAGCGAAAGTAAATTCAATTAATCAAAATTCAGTTCAAAATTTTATGAATATTTCTGTCGGAAAATCTGAGGTTAATAGTTAGTGTATCCCACAGATGTAATATTTGATTCACCGAAGAAAACAAAATAACTAATTAAACCAGATAAACTTCTTTTATCTATTTATACATTTTATGCAATTGTAGCAGTCGTCCGAGCTAGTAAACCACTTATCGAAGTGCACGTGTCTGACACTATCAGTACCGGTAATTAGTTATTTTAAGTTCTTAAATGAATCTAATTTCATTGACCTGCGATGCACCTTTTATTCATTTTTAAGTTTCAACTTGGCTTTAAAAAGGTTTACGACTGAGGCCATTCTTAGGAATACACGACAAGATTCACCGTTAAACGTATATCGTTAGGTCAATATTTCTAATCCTTGATAAAGGCTTAGCTATAATCATAATGATGAGTAAACAGTTCTTCAAATCAGAAACTTCAAATGAAAAACAAAATGTCTTCTCTTGTGTTGTTCGTAAAAGAGCGTGTAACTAGGTAACTAGTGATGTTTTATTTACGGATAATCTGGCTTCATCCAGACTCACGAGGAAAAGTCAGGTCAGTTTTATACCGAAACATATAAATTTTAATTAGGTTTTGTACTTTTGTTTCTTTTTTATAATTTCAGGCCGTACTTCATTATTTTTACTAACCTAAATATAATTTCTGAGATCTGTTTTTATGGATATTGAGGAAAAACTCGTTATATTTCCAATTCAACATTCATGTCAGATTCCATATATGTATGGGTTAGATGCTCATTTGTCCGATTTGATTATTCGAGGACGACATCTTTGTAATTTACACAAACCATAAGAAAAAAGACCATACGATTCTTGCAAGTGTTATAATTAAACGTTTTCAAACCAAACGATCAAACATTTGTTTGCATGTTAGACAATCAAAAGAATTCAAATGTATTCAGTATTGATAAAAGCGGTTATCAAGCATTATCCGATAAGAACATAAAGTCTTGTTGAAATCGTTACTGTCTTAGAGGTCGCATTGACGTCACACACTATACAGTAAGAGGACTAAGTTGAGACAACCTGGCGCTTGACTGACAAAAGTAAAGCTTAAAACAATTGACTGATTTTGCTTAAGTTTTTGTTGCCTTTCAGTTAGGGACGGATTTGAGGCTAAGCTGAAAGAACACAAAGATACCATTGACCAGCTACTTGGTGAAATGATCGCACTGTTTAACAGAAGCACAATTCCTGTGAACGAACGTCCAGTGGTCAAAGGATTTGAAAAGAAACAAGTCAGTGAAAAGGTAGTTTAAGCTTATTTGTAAAGGTCTTTTTAAAATTCCAGACATACAGTTACATGCAATGGATATCTAGTAAACAATTTTCTCAGTCAGTAGGCTATCGTTCAATTCGTTCGAATTATATCAAACATTTCTACTTTTAGCCAAATTCCCAATTAAAGAGGTTAATGGTAGCAACTTATTTTGACACGCTAATATATAAAAATTTCAGTATAGTTAAATTCTCGATAGGTGATAGTTCATTCGCCTTAGACTGATGATTCCGGCAAAAAGCATTTCAAATTATACTGTGGGGGCATTAGAATAACTAAAGGATTTCTTTCAAAATTCAAAAGAAATCTAATTTTCGGGTTGTAGTAATTTAAAAATAAAATAGAATGCTGATGAATGAAGCCGACCATTCAAATTAAATCTTACTACTATAGGTAGAAACAGATTTGTTTAAACTAGACGAAACGATACAAGGATGTGGATATCGGTACAGTACTTTCGTCATCAATATCGAACATAGCGCTGATGAAGGAGAGCGAATGAAAAAGATTAAAACCTTCTTGAAGGGTCATGGGATAAATGATATACAGTTCTGTTTTGTAACCAAATCGATGAAAGGATACCTTCACGTTGGCACAGAAGTATGTAAAAGTAAAAAAGGTGAACCACTTGGTACGCTTGGGGCTTTTGCTCAGTTTCAGAAAGATGGCAAGACCAATCTAAGCGCTTTAATTTCAAAGCATGTGGCAGAATGTTTGTACAATGGTAAATTGTACATAAAAGAAAATAAAAGTACGAAATACGTTGGAGATCTTATAGAAAAAACGTTGATAGAGGGGAAATATGATATTGCAGCAGCAAATCTACATCAAGATTACAAGGGCAAGTATGATCCCAGATTTAAAAATTCAGATAATGAGCCAAGACCAGGTGTGCTCTACGACGGTGAATGTGATATACAGGTACTACTTTAATTAGTAAGGTAAACTATCACATATGACTTTTTTCTCCTTAAACACAATCTAGACTATTTTTACATGAAATTGTAATAGCATCAGTGCGTAAATGAACAATTAGGTAAGAAAAAAAGTTGATATATTGGTAGTAGGAGCAGTATAGACAGAACAATATCATAAATCATAGTATTTTTTTCTTTTTTAGTCTCTTCCTGTCCATGTTTTTGGAGCAAAGACAGCTCCAGGAAAAGGTATAATAGACCTACCAAAATTGAAATATGAGTCACCTGAGACATATATACAAGTAAAGGACAGACCAGCAGCAGCTGACGCACCGGTTCAAAGGATGGCTGAGCCAGGAGACAGTGGAGCTATCATTTGTGCGGATACTCTCGACGATGACAAGGTTCATGTAATAGCGATGTTGATTGGCTCAAATAACGAGACAGAGGAAAGAAAGAACCCTAATGTCCTAAGATCATACATAACACTTCCTTTAAAGGAAGGCATTAAACAGTTAGAACAGCTAACTTCTGGTGTGTTTAAACTAGAGGGGAGAGAAGTCACACCTGATTCGAGACGTTAAAACAAGTTTTGCAATAATAGGAATTGCGTACATGGTCTGACATGTACCATCTTCTTTCTTAATAAGTTTGTTTTAAATTTTGAATTACTATGACTTCAGTTACCATTTAAAAGCTCAAGTGACTAATGATGGAAAGGGTAATGATATCTCCTTCTAAACAACAAAGCCATTTTTAACAAACTGCAGAAATGTTCCTGATATTACCCTTTTCTAAAACTGGTCATACTGTTCCGCCTTTCCGCTCCATTGCACATCAAGCTGCAAAAGCTAAAAATAGAGAAAAAAACAAACAACATCTCCTAAACAGCTAGGTGATTTTCCGCCAAGTTTCACAGAAACGTTTCTTACATAGCCTTCTATTTAAATTGCTAAAACTATTTCGCATCATTGAACAAAATGGCCGCCAGAGCTAAAATAGATTTTCGTCAATTTTTGTCTTCAAATGACATCTCCTCCAAAACTTGGCCATTTTAAACCAAATTTGACAGAAATGTTCCTTGTATTGCCCTTTTCTAAGATTGCTCAAACTGTTCTACTCCGTTGCACATAAAGCTGCAAAAGCTAAAAAAAAAAATTCAAACAAAATCTCCTCCTCAATGGGTCGATGATTTTCTACCAAATTTCACAGAAGTGTTCCTTCTAAAGCCCTTTATTGAAATTGCTAGAACAGTTCCTCTCTACCGAACAAAATGGCCACCAATACTAAAATAGATTTTCATCAATATTTGGCTTCAAATGACATCTCCAAAACCACTTGGCCTTTTTGAAGCAAATTTGACGGAAATGTTCCTTATATTGCCCTTTTCTAAAATTGCTCAAACCGTTCAACTCCATTGCACATAAAGCTGCAAAAGATAAAAAAATGAAACAGCATGTCCTCCTCAACGGCAAGGTAATTTACCACCAAATTTCTCAGAAATGTTCCTTACATAGCCCTCTATTAAATTTGCTAAAACTATTCCGCTCTATTGAATAAAATGCCCGCAAGAGCTAAAAATAGATTTTTGTCAATATTTGTCTTTAAATGAAATCTGCTCCAAAACCACTTGGTTGTTTTAAACCAAATGTGACAGAAAAAATTCTTATATTGCCCTTTTCTAAAATTGCTAAAACTGTTCCGCTCCATTGCACATAAGGGCTGCAAAAGCCAAAAAAAATGATCGAACAGCATCTCCTCCTCAACGGCAAGGTAACTTTCCATCAAAATTCACAGAAATGTTCCAAACATAGCCCTCTATAAACATAGCTTTAATGGTTCTGCTCCATTGAACAAAATGGTCACCAGAGTTAAAAATAGATTTTCTGCAATATTTTGCTTCAAATCACATCTCCTTCAAAACAACTTACACATTTTAAACTAAACTTGACAGAAATGATTCTTATATTGCCCTTTTCTAAAATGCCCCAAATGGTTCCGCTCTATTGCACATAAAGGCTGCTAAAGCTAAAAATAGAAAACAAATCAAACAACATATCCTCCTAAACACATGTGCTTTTCCACCATATTTCAAGGAAATATTCCTTTCAGAGCCCTCTAAGTTTGTTTCAATAGCCTTAAATTGCTGGGTGTGCTTCATTGAAAAATGGCTGCTAGAGCTAAAATAGTTTTTCATCAATATTTTGAAATGACATCTCCCTCAAACTGCTAAGCCATTTTCTTTTAAACATAACAGTTATTTTATTTTCCTGATATTGCTTTTTTTCTAAAATTGCTCAAATCATTCCACTTCACTGTACTTAAGGGCTACAAAAGCTAGAAATAGAAAAAATTTCAAACAACATCTTCATCTAAATAGCATTGTAATTTCCACCAAATTCCACAATAAGATTCCTTACCTAGCCCTCTATTAGAATTGCTAAAACGGTTCCGCTCCATTAAATAAAATGGCCGCCAGAGCTAAAAATAAATTTTCATCAATATTTTGCTTCAAATGACATCTCCTCACAAGCTGTTAGCTCGAAAATGCCTCTGCCCCATGGATTTTTAATTGTATAAAATATGAGATCTTTGAAAATCTTCAATCTGAAAATGTAATGTTGCATCTGATGTTTGCCTAACGATAGATCCTCAGACAAAGTACTCAAGTGAGCGACCCAGGGCCATCATGTCCCTCTTGTTTAGTGTCATTAGTATTTAATGTGTCGTAGTTCGGTTATATTTTGGTTTTCGATTGTGCCCGCAACGTTTGTGGACAGCCAAATTAAGTCATAGCAGAACAGGGGCTCTACTTTGTTTTCTCAGACTACTTCTATAGATAATTTGACTTACAGCTCAATAAACCATTTAATAAATACATTTCATATATCATGTGGTTTATAATCGGTGGATTCAGCATCCAACGACATACTTATGTTTTTACCCTTGAGTTACATAGAGAATATTTTACTTTGATTTAAAACCTGACTCAAACAAACATTGCATAGAAAAATATTGTTCGGAGTAAACACTAGAAAATTAGAAAAAAAGAAACTAATATTTTTACAGAATACTATACACCTTTACATTAGAAAAAAATGAAACTAACATAATTTAGAATACATTACAGTCTGTAAACTATGAGTTTGAATATTCTTAGAGGCTATAAATTTGTGAAGTCTTTAAAAGTTGCAAGGAATAGCCACCATTACCATACTAATTGGTGTTGAATTTTAGGTTTATTTTTCTACATTGCGTTTAAACTAACTGAAACCAGCACTGATTTTGCATGTTCTATTTTATCGTATTGCAACAGTATTAAAAACGCTCAATGATTACTATTCTTGTAATATAGTTCATTGCCAAGTACGTTATATAGTTTTGTCTTAAAGAATCTATTTAAAATATCTACATTGCGTGGTTTTGAATATATATTTTTTTTGATTATAACAAATGTCAGTTCTCTTTGTTGCTAACTTAGAATATTGCTAATGTTGGATAAATAATCTTGATTCCAAAAAAAGTTATTAGACGATGTTATAATATATCAGTATGTTTATTTTTCTCAAGCAGACAAGTCCTGTCATGCAGCAATGAGAAACAAAGCCTATTTGATGACAGCAAGAGACAAATACAAGCGGACAGACGGACATCTTGCAACACGTTGATTCTCTTCGTGAACAATAATATAAAAATCATTTGACGACTACAGACCTTAAGAACGCACAAAAACATAAATGCTAAATTTTATAGTCAGAAACCTTCTTTCCTGGAAATAGACAAACTAACGATATAATTATGCAAGGTTTATTTTAAACTTTGATATTTTCCCAACACAGATATGCCTAATAGTCTTACTTATGCATTTCTGGTGATGTTATTGACATAAGTTTGTTGCATTATTTTGAAGATAATGTTGTATGGTTCGAGATTTTAATATTCCTAGCATTTGTTTCTTTTTTCTGCATTTTAAGCTCGTCTGTTTCAAAGAAAAGGTCAAGCTATTATGATCGCTGCGTCGTCGTCGTTGTCGCCGTTTTTGTTGTCGACGTCATCGTGCAAAATCTTTAAAGTAGCCCATTATTCAAACAGTTTAAAAGGTATCAATATGAACTTTGAGTGCTTGCTCATCATGACAAGATGCATTTGTAACACAAGGGCCATTATTCTGAAAGCTATATTTTTGGAGATATGCCCCTATTTTACTTATAATTTTTGTCAAATTGGTTGTTATGTGGAATGGTTTCAAAACTGTCAAAGATATCAATATGAAACTTGTACTGCTTGCCTATCATGACAAGAGACAGTTGTAACACAAGGGGCATTATTCTGAAAGCTATATTTTTGTAGAAATGTCCCTTTGTAACTTCTAATTTTGTTCAAAATTGCTTAATAAGTTGCATTATTTAAAAAAATATTTAGTGGATTCCTGTCTGGGGACATAGCTGGTGATTACATACGTAAAAAGCTCATTCATACTTCACTTAAACATACTGATAACGTCAACAACAAAAGCGACACCTAACATAACAAAGGTCGGTATTTTTCTGCTTAAATAAAATGGTTTAGCACCTAAAATCCTAAAACAAAATACATACCTTTGAGCATTCAAGTTTCTGTAAAGGGTATTGTTTCACCCATCAATGATTTCACACTACACAATATGTTGTGAATATTTGCCATAAACTTTATAAACATCACGCAAAAGAGAGTTACAGAGCAGTCACGAATTGTACATAGGCATTCTATGTATTTTACTAAGACAAGTAGGGAGAAATACAGATAAGACAGCTACAGAGCGGTCAGACCCATAAAGACTTACTGAATTATAATTTATTTAGACAATGTTTTTTATCTTCACCTGACACCATTACTCTATTTTGGACACGTCATTTTCATTTATGCCTGGTCATTTCAAAATCCTAAAGGTGTAGAGTTGTAAAATGGACAGATTGACTAACAGACGGAAGAGGTGATGACTTTATATATATGTGTGTGTATGTATGTATGTATGTATGTATGTATTTCATTGCATTTAATTTGCAATACTATAAGCCCCTTACATGATAATCAAGACTTACTGAAATATCAATAAAGGAGCATATGGTCGATCTAAGGTGATAAAGTTATAAACATGTTTATTGTAATAAACTAATAGTCCAAAAATTACAAAAACAATGTAAAAAATAGACCATATGCATCTTTAGTAACTTAATATAATATGTTATGAAATACTGATAGATTCTAACAAGTGTTTGTTTTCATGTTTTTTCTATAAATACTGGTGTGTGTAAATATATATGGAAAATAAAAGATAATTAAAAAAAATTCTTTATTGATTTACCTTTGGTAACCTACAGCATCATTTTGCTCTTAGTGGCTCCAGAAAACAATTCTTCGACCATGGTATTATTGTCTCTGCTTCTAATATACTGACCATTATTTTAACCTATTAGCTCGGCGAAATATTACGATATGCTAAGTAGGAACTTTGTAATGTCATATATATTATATTCATATGTGTTACCTTTGCTTAATCTTTAGAATTATTCATTTCGACTGAGAGCTTGAATTAAGATACTTCACCTGATTCGACAAAGACACTTTTTTTTAAAATCAGGGTTGTTTAATTATGTAAGGATGCATATGCAAAATAAAATATATTTTTCATTTATCGTCCTGAATATTTGATATATAAATAAAGCTTTTAAAATACTTATTCATATTTATAATAGAAAAAGTGGAAATATTTCGTTCGTGATTATTAATCTAGTATTTTTATTAAAGTCACGTTTTTCTACACAGAAGAGAAAAACGTACTGCCTTAAAACATTGAAGAGTGAACCAATCACGATAGCTGCGTGTTTTTTTTACTTACTAAATAAGGATACTAGTTACTAAGGAAAAATGTTAGTATCTAAACATTTCTATGATGAAGTAAGATCCTATTTTCTTTTCTTTAAAAAATCGAACAATGCACTTCTACTCAGGAACGAATGTATTATACTCTTATGTTTGTTTCTTTTTATTTGCAGCTAAAACGTGAATAGGACTTTTACAAGATTCTTTATACGGCTTATTTGAATAATAATGAGACCTTTTACCTAATACAGAGTGTCCCAGAATCTATGTCCACTTAACATTCACAGAAGAGTAACACATTAACACATTGATCAAAAAGTTCGTTGACATATGTAATAACATACTTAAAACACGTCGGCTTACTTGATATTTTACTCAAGTTAGATTTAAACACTTTTGTTCGTATATGGTTAGAGTAAATGAGGCAAGCGTTTTGCTATCTTCTGTTTTACATCGTTATAGCAACCATATTTTGCCTATCCACCTCAGGTCAAATAATTAGTTAATTTTGTAACACACCAACTGGCCTTTTTATATAAAACCGCTGCAAACACTACTAAAATTTTATGACGTCGTTCAAAGTATCTTAAAAATGCAACGGATTAGCACAAGACGGGTCCCAAAGTTGTTGTCAGAGTCAGAGATGTAACACAGCCGTTCAACACAGCCGTTTATTTCCTCGTCGTTTTCTACAGGAAGGTCAGTGATTCCTAGATATAAATATAACAGTAGACAAAATGGGTTATATTATTATGATTCTGAAACAAAACAACAGAGTAGTCGTGGAAAACAACAAACTCTACTGCCGAAGAAAGCTCGCGTCGCAAGATCCCCTTGGAAACTCATGTTCATTGTGTTTGTAGACTCACGTTGCCTCATACTCTGCCATGCCGTCCCTAGCAGCGAAACAATTTGTGGGATAATTCTACTTAAAGTTATTTTGGAAATTTGTTGAAAATACTTCAACAGTGATTCAGACATTTAACTCTTACCAGGATCAGACAGGATTATTTATTTATTTAAGGATTACACTAATTCCAGGTACTGTAAAAACAATTTTTAACGTTGTGTCATTGTACTTTAATAATTTAGTAATTTGTTTTAAGAGTAATTTTTGTTATTGTTTAAGTTTGCTGCTGGTTATTCTTTTTGTAACATTTTTGGTTTGGACCATAAAAAGATTTTCTTGTAGTTCTATATCTATTTGTAATACCACTTAGTACTGTTCTTAACTTCTTACAGATGTTCTTAGAGTTTCTCCTACAACATCAGACACTTCTTGAATATCAACGTGCAGTTCTTGGTCTCCCGATATTTTCTTTCCTGCGATCTAAATCTGTTCTACGCTGTACAAATATATGAACAACTCTTACGATTTGTTTATTTTAAGGTGTCTTTATCTAAGAGTTCATTTTAACCTTTTTCGAGGCACGTTTCTTAGCAGAGCCAAAAAAATTTCAATACTGACAACCATCTTTGAAAATTGAAAAAACGACGTCATTGATGAATTCATGAAACGTTACCGTGACGTTACATAACGGCATTCTAGTAATGAGCAACAATTTTCAATTTCCTTAAATTTGAAAACAAATTTGATATTATTGAGGCACTTTTTACTTTGTAATTAAAGGGACTGACTCACAGATGGGTCGACGATGAAAAAGAATAAAATGTTAATTCTAGAAATTCTAGGTATAATTGTGAAGAACCTATCTATATTAAGCTACTGAATCAAAACAAAAAAACATCAGAATATAAAGTTTTACACACTTTAGACAGTAAACAATTTACCCTGTTAGTCACGGGGTAGATACTTTAGTTATATCATTAATGTTGACGACGCTTGATAACTAGTGTGTGACTCAGTGGTGTAAGTCGTCTATGTTTTACTGATTGAAAAGGCATTGGTTCGAATCCTGGTTATTGTTTTTTCAGTTTTCATAACGTATAGAAGCATTATATTTGTTTCCCATAGTATATTAAACTTGCTTTAATTTTAAAGAAAAACAAATCTGCTGAATTCTGTGAGTCAGTCGCTTTAACATTTGTTAAGTGGGCATACATTTTTGGGACACTCTGCAGTTAACCCTAAATAGCAGAAACTGAAAATATTTAAGACATAACACGTTCTTAGATTGACCATCTTCTCCTTTGCCCAATAGTTATTGACTTTACTACCATTAGAACCTTCTTTTGCACAATTTGTTCTTGCGATGCGAAATTTATACAGGTTGTATGCAGTATCATGTACTTTTTTAATTTAGAGTTGTGGATGACCAATTCAACTGTGGAGTAATATATAAGCAGTCTACGTCTTTGGCAAAATTTAACCATCATAGCGTCATATTAAGAAACCTGCAAAATGACTGAATTCAGTCAAGTAAACTATTTTCAGTATTTGAGATTTTGCATTGTTCCAATTTAAAATTGTGATTTATGTGTTTATTTTATACAACAAACTGACCAAACATTAAATTAAATCGAATTTCATATCATGACTGAATTCAGTCACTATCATGTTGCCTTCTTCAACAACGTTCGCTCCACGAGAAGTATTAACTGTTGTTCATTTTGTATCTGACCGAATTCAGTCAGGTGGTTGGAAATGCTTGTTCCGAAGGGAGACAGACGGACTATTCCCGACATATCGATAGGATTATAAAAGGACGTTAGTAAAAGAAAAATGACAACAAAATGGATTTTTGTTTTACATAAAAATGATAAACGCATTTTTGTAGAAACTCTGATTAATATCAAAAACATCACAGAGGAAAAAGGACATTTTTTATATCACAAAAACATGTAATATAAGCAGCAGACCAAATATCCAATAAAGTTTATAATGTAGATAAGTATATCAGATATAACAAAGCCCTGTAATATATGCAAGAGATCAAATATTCAATAAAATGTTTGAGTTAGATATATAATAAAATCACACATAATAAAATCATGTAAAATCATTATATATATATATATATATATATATATATATATATATATATATATATATATATAAGAAAAAGTTTTTTTATCACATCTTCAGCCGAAATGGTTGACATTCAAAAAAAAACATACAAAAAAATAAAAAACATATAAAAAATCATTGAAAGCGCTACCGAAAATTAAAATTTTACATTAGAAAAAAAGTTGTTATTTCTTGAAAAAAACTTTTTCTTTTATCATACTACACAAGGAACATTTATAACAATTCAATATATATATATATATATAAGAGATCAATTATCCATTAAATGTAAAACTTTAAGGATAGATAAATTTGTTTTTACCTTCACACACATAATAGGATAATGCATTCTGTACATAAAGACCCACATTCTACGAAGTATATTGTTACAGATGTAAGAAACGCAAACAAAAGCAAAGAACTATTTACCGATTATCTTAATTTTCGTTACTGTGTTAACAAAATATTGAAACACATATAAGATATATTTAAACATTTGCAGAACTCATTTCTAAATAACTGACACTTTTATATATTTAAAGCAGCATTTCACAAATTTCATCAAATAAAAATATTAACGTTCCTGAATAAAAGGTATTTCACGTCTAATCGTGTTCTTATTTTGGTGCCAAAGCGGAAAATATGTTTTTAATAAGCGTGAACAACTTTGACCCCCTTATGGCGAAAAGGAAAATGAAATTTTGGTTTACATATGAAACCCCGGCTTTGGATCATTCAGATACATTCGAACAGCAAGAAAATCAACAATCATGTTGTCGAGTAGCAGTTTAGTAAGTTGTTTACCAATAATTCTATATATTTCTGCAATTCTTATCCGATTTCGTTTTTGATAAGAATTTGACTTATTTATTGTAAATGTTTTCTACTTTTTTTCTAGTGACGAACTGATAGCCAATGCACACGTGCGAACTTAATTTAGTACTCATTAGCATGTTGAAAGTTCGTATATGAACTTTAGTGATGCCAAGGGATTGTACCTTTTAAATCATTATTTCTGAACAGATTTTGTTCAGATTTAAGACGATACTGTTAAACGGTTTATTGAAACGCAAAGAATACCTAAACCGTCTGTCGTCACAAAAAAATATTTTCATTTATTTCTGAAATGCTGCCTTAAAAGGATATACAGGCAAACGTTTTATTCTTTCTCGTTTTTTGATCGAAATAAATACAATGTTCAACCCCAGTTACAAAGATTTCCTCTTTTAAATGAAAAATCGGTTAGTTTCCTACCACGTGGGTCTAGATAGAAAATTTAGCTCTCACGCTAAAGTTCACAATAAATGATGAGACGGTTGTTGTACTTGCACGTAATCTACTCAGTCTCGTTTTGAAATAGCGATGCCTGGACCACCAAAAACAAATACAGGTTCGCCAAGAAAACGTTCATTTTATAAGATTTTCGGTGCATTTCAGTTTATTTCAAAATAATGATGTGGAATGACAATTTTCTTACGCCGTCCGGCACGTCTGATGTTTTTTTTCCCGATAGGTTGTTTTTGTCTCGTGACCTATTCAAAATAACTCGGTGATACTGCTCGCATTTTAAAGAACGTTCATATATTTACGTTCAAACCCGCATTTGACTTTACTTATAAGAACAGACATACTTGGAATTTAAAGTTCTTCACATTGAACGTCATTTGAACAAATAGTATCAGTTTTAATTTTTTGAGCATTGATTTGCCTGTGTATCCCTTTAAGTCATTCACTTATCTGTTATACACGTATAAAATAATAGACTTTAGTCAAATCCTTTACTCATCTATAAAAATAAGAATGAAAAAGCATACATATTTGAAAGGTACATGCCATATTAAAGGAGCAGGGAATATTTTCTTCCCGCAAGAAAAGTACTCAGTGTTTTAATATATCGTCATGCCAGACAAAATGTATGATAATTATTATCAACAAAGCATTGTCATTCACTCAAATCTCACTTCAAGTTAGTCATATGTAACGGAAAGTTCAGCTTAACACACCTTGGCTTTACCTCTTACTTACTACTTGCTGTTCTATTCAAACAGATGTTGGTTCTGTTGACGTTTATTCATATACACCACACGAATCAGATATATGTGCAGTTTGTAACTATAAAGTAAATCCAAGTCTTTTCTCATTCTTAAGGTTCGTGAATGCATATTAAGTGCTGCAAAACTTTTTCCACACGTAATTATTCATCATTGCTATTTTGACCAAATCTAATTTGCCGCCATGTCATTATCCAATGAGTTTAAAAAAAATATAATTGACAACAACAAATTCAGCAACAACAACAACAACAAAACCTAATCGCTTTAAAATGTGTCCGATATGAAATGAATCTATGTACCTTGAAACAATATATTTTTCTTCTCTTTCAAAATGTGTAAGGCAGGAGCTTTTGTCATTGCGCTTACAAGGACCTTTCTGAACAAAAATACTAGGTTAATTTGTCAAGATCGTTGTGGTATGATAATGTATATGCCGATGACATTCCTGTGTTAACCATCTGCAGGTAGCAGAGAACTCGGTCACAATGTTCACGTGATGTTTATTTACTACATTTTCTCTTTCGAGGAAAGAATAGCAGCAAGATTAGTATTGGTCCACATTCAAACCTAAATTATTCATTTCAAAATCTTTGATAATATGCAATCCGTAAAAATAGTATAGTGACGTGTATTAAGCTTTGTCAAATATGCTAAGTGCTGGTCCGGAGTAAATTCATAATTTAATCTTACTTGTAAAATCTATTTACACACTCAGACACAACATGTTGACCCTAAATGGGAAGACAAAATACAGGTCCTTTGTTTACTTTACAAATCATCCGTGAATATACCTTACATTGTTCTTTATGAATACTGTCGTAAATCACACGAGATACTTCAACAGAAAAATATACAAAAATAAAAAGGAAACGCGATATACTTTAATATAATAAATAAACATAGATAACAAAGTACGTTGGACACCGAAATATTTAATTTAATCAGCTTTTCTTTTGACATTCAGAAGTGTTACTGTGCATTCTCTCAGTAAATCCCAACAAGACTAAACTCGCCAGCAGCAACGTTTTGTAACTGGTCAATGCCTTCCTGCAGCGGAAATGTTATGTATGTTCTTCGTTCGTCAGGGTTTTCACTTTCTCCTGTATAACTATTTGAGCCAATCAGCATAGATATCACATGAACCTTCTCATCGTCAAGATCATCAGCACAAATGATGGAACCACTGTCTCCAGGAAAAGCCATTCTTTGTATTGGTGTATCAGCTGGTGGTTCTTTGTCTTTAACTTGTATGTAAGTTTCAGTCGACTCAGGAAACCGCAACTCTGGAACGTCTATAATGCCGTATCCCGGTTTTGTTTTAGCTCCCCAAATATGTACTGGTAGATCCTATTAAAAACACATTAAAAACCATGTAAAACATCTTTGGTTTCGGATAAGATTATGAATATGTATTACAAATATTACATTTTATCACTAAAATTAAATAACTAAGTATAAACTACATATTTATATGATTCAATTGAATATGCACTTTTGTTCCTACTCTTTATCGCCTACGTTTAACTATGACAAATATGTTTTCATTGTTCTTATTAAATACTCAAATATCTTGAATAAACAACTGTCAACATAGTGCTTAACTGAAGGTTTTATTCTCTAATGTGAACGAGATGGGTCCCATTTTTTGTATTTTTCATATAGATTCAAAAGCATCTTGTAATAACTGAATAACATCATGTATCGCATGCACGGTAAACTAAATACCTGAAGATCCAACTCATTTGTTCTTCTGTAATAGAGCAATCCAGGTTTTGGCTCATTGTCTGAATTCTTAAATCTTTCGACAGTGAAGTTTTTGTATTCCGGATGTAGTTTTGCGGCTGCTATGTCATAGCCTCCACATCCCAAGGTTTCTTTTATAAGCTGTCCAATTTCGTCCATTTTTTCACCTTTTTTTGTGTATAGTTTTCCTTCTTTCAAACCGTTTGTCAAATGTTTGGAGAAAAGGGCACAGAAAGCTGTATCATCTTCTTTTGTAAAATCAGCAAACGCCCCAAGCGTTCCAGTGGACTCGCCATTACTGCGTGCACTAATCTCTGCGCCAAGGTGTTTGAATTCCTCTACCGACTTGGTAACAAAATTGAACTGTACATCATAAATGCCATGCTTTTCCAAGCCAGTTTTGATATGCTCAGTTCTCTCTTTTTCGTCGGAGCAATGTTCGATGTTCACTACGAAAGTGCTGTACCGGAATCCATATCCGCGTATCTTGTCATCCAGTTTGGATATTTCAGCCTCCAGCTTTTAAAACGAAACAAAATGTAACAAAATAAAAAAAAATACGTCAAACTTTTTTCAAGGGAAAATACCGCAACGTTATATTTTAACTTAGTATCATATATATCATTCATATTCATAGAGTTTCACCTTAATTTACTATATTCAAAATCAATTAATTGTGTTTTTGTATAACCATATTAAATGTTGTCAAAATGTAAGAAAATGATCTAGTTTTTCCTGAATTATTTTATGCATTTTCCAGGACAAAAATTTAATATGCCTAATGCTGTGCTCAGCCGCTGATCTCGAACTCGAAACCGAAATGTGAAACAAAGCACCTGCCAAAAACGAAAATGTTACAGAACAATATCATAATTCAAACATGAGGGTAAACTACCTCTTTACTGACTTTCTTCTGTTCGAATCCTTCCACCACTGGTCGTTCGTTCAGAGGAAGTGTGCTTCTTTTAAACAGCGCAATCATTTCACCAAGAAGCTGATCAATGATATGTCTGTGCTTCCTCAGCTTGGTTTCTTGATTGACTTTAAAAGAGTGATAACATCAATAAATTAGAATTAAATTCTTTTCAGTTTAGTTTTATCGGTTTTTAAGAAATGGAGAATTTTTCAAATCGTTCTGCACTAATTGTTTCATCTTTGTGCAATCGCCTATTAATTCAATAATCGAAGTTTTACCAATGTACGTTTCTTGGGAAACAAGTAGTAATTATAGTTTTGAATTGAGCTTACAGAACGTTTATATGAGCGTTAATATTATCTATGAGTATATTACTTCAAAACAAACTATGATTACCCTTATGCGATGACAAATATTTCCAAGATATATTCTCTTTGTAAGCATACGTAATATAAACTAAACGTATACATACGTTTGTGCCCAAGAGGGTCCTTTCCCTCACGTAAATTTCTGAGAATATTTAACTTTGTCCTGAGATTTCGGAAAACTATCTGCTCCAGAAAAGAGGATATCTGGCGCTGTGCAACGCTGAAATCAATTTCCAATTTTGAAGATTCTTCCAACTGTTTCGTGTCGTCAACAAGAACAAACATTTCAGTTCGCGTAATCTTCCTGACTAGTTTCACCCCATTTTTGTCGACTAGAATTCCAGCAAAACTGCACGAAAATGGACCTTCTGTTGTCTCTTTATGTTCCTTTATAATATCTAACCGAACCGTCTCTTTCTCTTCAAAATCTGTTTTTCTAGCAGGAAATCTACCTGCGTTTTCTTTCAGACTGATGTCTAAATAAATATCCACTTCTGATACTAAATCATGACCTCCCCTTGAATGTGAAGAAAGGCCGAAAATGTCCTCTAGACGATTGCATCTGTCTGTTAATTCATGAACCTGTTTTTGGGATTTATAAACCCTCGGCCATCCTTTCACATTACAGATGAAATGTACCAGTTCTTTTGGCCCCTCTGCATGAACCCTACAATGATATATTTAAAACTAGACTTGTCCGTCGGACACTGATGCTTCAACAATTGCGAATTTGTCACAGAAAGGGATTTCATTACCAGGGAAAACAATGGAAATATAGTTAATTGTTTAATAAGCTAAAATAATTCGCTTTACAAATAAACCTCTTTAAAAATTTGTCAGCTGCTTTACATCTTTCGCAATGTCTCACTTCTATAACTCATTACCAATGCATTTTTTCCATAACTAAATAACCTATTTAACAATATGGTAATTATTTCTAATAGCTATGAAAACACTGGATTTCAGCATTACTTAGGTTATTATAATTATATAAGTAATAAGTATGCAAACATTTAAAAATGGGTGAAGTAGGAGTTGCGCACACAATATTTACTACATATGACATAAATGAAAAACCAACAAAAGGGCATTAATCCGGTAAAAACTGATCAGAAAAAACAACAAAAAGATTTCTTTACTTCTTGCAGAATTACGCATCGTGGTCTATTTTGTGGGCGAGTTGGTTTCAACGCACCCATGGGTGTAGGAGAAGTTGCGCACACAAGATTTACTATATATGCATGTGCGAAAAACCAACACAGGGCAATATTCCAGTGAAAACTGATATGAGAACATTATTTTTTATTTTTTGCACAGCAATCCATCATGTGTGCGAGTTTGATTTCAGTCCAGTCATGAATGTAGGAGAAGTTGCGCACACAAGAAACGAGAGGTACGCACGTATGGACGGACGTACGGACGGAGGGACGTGTAAAATCTAAATGTCCCTTAGCATAAACACGGCCCCTAGGCATACATACAAATTGTACCTATTTAGTAATAACAAGTTCTCTTATTCTACAAAAATACCAAAGCTTATAACGATACAGAATGAATGGTTATAAGTTAAATGTTTCGGTGTGAACTGGGTATACTTCAGGAATAGAGCGTTGCAGAAACATTGATATCAACGGTAAAGGCAGGTTATTATTGTTCCAATATATGGTATGTGACGCACCATCATCACTAACTGCTGCTCATGGTAGAAGTCAAGCAGTGCCAACATACCACTCCATACCCTCGATCCCTTCTTTTTCCAGATAATACCTGACATCATTTGTAGATTGAAGACGAGCGTTATCGTCCAGGAAGATGAGGCTGTTGCTGACACTGCCCTAGCGTTAGGCCGTATATAAGGAACAATCCTATGACAATTCTATACCAGTGACAGGTGAAGGTACACCGCCGAGAGCACAGACGTCGGTGTGAACATCTCAGCTGATGTCGCCATAGACCATTTTTAACCCATGATCACACTGATCATGTCCATAACGACAGCTTAATGAAATCTCTCCTGTGATCTCTGGAACACCATTGCAAGTTTATGCGTTTAATTTATGCGTTTAGTTTATGCAATATATCGACTCGTCTGAACTGAGGACTGGTCTCCACTACTGCCTGGTTCAGCTAACATGTTCCAGTAGCAATACAGTTCCTGGTAATGGTTTTTGTGATAGTGCGATGTGTGAACGTCAGCTTCTGGACCTCAGTAAGACCACTCTAGTCAGAAATTCCTGCTGGTGACATTTACCTCAGATGCATATAGAAATTGTCCTCGGAGGTTAACAATTAATTCGTGTCTGAATTAGCAGGAATATATCACCAACCATTAACGAAACCTTCCTTCAGTATGTCTAACAGCAGTGTATTTTTTCCGATATGTGTGGCAGACTCTAATAAATGATAACGTGTAGTGTCGTACACACAACGTGCATGATAAATTAGTCTCGTACAAGACAAGAGGTGCCTTTTTACTAAAATCTTCCAAACAATCATTTTACCTATGAGGTTATGGTTCACAATGAGGATGACAATATTAATGAAAAAACTAATAATAATATAATTATTAATAATGATAATAATGATAACATCTTTATTTAAAGAATGTTACATTAAGGTTATACATGACACATATATTGACCCTATTTACAATATAGACTTCTTAAACAATAGATTAAACAGAGAATACAATACAGGTTAATTATGCATTTAATCTTCATACATACACAATACACATCGACAGACACTCAAAATTATATTCATATTAATATAAATTAACCTTTCCCGAATAAACCTAAACCAATATGTACGGCAAAGAGGTATCAGCAAAATGCAATAATTTAGTAGTGCATCTTCAAAATATATCAGTTAAACAAATCTTTTATGCAAATATACATGAATATGGTAATATCAAACATCTTATTTGTCGCCTTATATTGTTGTTTGCAGTAAATGATGCTTGTATCTGTAACAAATTCCCTTAAGAGTTGGAGCCAAACGAATAGATGATGGAATTTCATTCCAAATTTGAGCACTTTAGTAAGTCCATAATTCAGGATCTGTGAAAAGTTCAAACTTCACACAGGTAACATGGGTCTAGCTCATTCAAATATTTAAAAACTTATACTGCATACTGCAGTGTGATATTATCATCTCAGTATGAAAGGCATCCATTTTAACTCACTTAACAGACATTTGGATAATAAATAATAATGATTAATTTTACGTTTATTGCCAGTTAATTGACCTAGGTTATCTATAAAATATTGATTGACAATAAAACTCCGATGAGTTCTTTTACATCTGTAGCTCGACTACTTACACTCAAACACAAAAACCAGGAGTGAATAACTCCTTTCCTTATACAGTTTATCGATGGTCTGTTTTGACGGATTAAAACAATGTAATGCCTAAAATAGCGTTAACCAAACAGGAAAGAATAAAGTCTTTAAGAGGAAGTGAGAAACATTTTCTCATTACATATTTTAAGAAAAATGTTTAATCTGACTTGGTCTTGTCAAACAAAGTGTGCCAGTATGATAGGATGTTAAATTATATTTGGCAGAAAAAAAACAGCGGCTAAAGATAAGAGTCAAAAGTATATGCATTTATTTCAAAGAATTCGAATAACAAGGTTTCTGTGAATTTATAATAACGTAGACTTGAAAACGTGCATTGTTTCAAGCCAAAAGATACGAAATTTTGACGTACTAGAGCAAAAATGATAACACAGTACTTACCTTTCTGAATGGACTGGTGTCATCGTAAATTGTCCTACAATAAGCGTAAAAATGAAAATTTATGAGAGAAGTAAAATATGAACGACAACTACTTGCGTGACATAATTATTTAACTTGGATTTTTTTATACAAAAGATTAAACGAAAAAAATATATATGTTTGCACCAAATGGATTAATTACATATATTTTACTTAGGTCAATGGTGTATACGTACAATTGTGCAAAAAAAAATCAAAGTCAGGCTGATGTTATTGTTTTAATTTAATAAATTATTATTTTTACCTTGACCATTGGTTACCTTGACCAATAAACTTTGTTCTCAACAGATCATTTCAACTAAGTGTATATTTTATAGAAAGTTATATCGTCTGCCTAATTGTTTTTTCTTATAAAAAGTAATATCAAATGACAACTGATCAAATCAGTTTGAAAATGAAGATTATCCAAAGTATTGTATATATTTAAGATGATTCACATAGGTTTCATTTGCGGCCCAGTAAACTTAGATCTTATTTGCTTGACACTTAGCCTATTAGATATAAGACAGTGTTAATTATTTTAACTTAAAGCTTTCTTTTAAAATTCTGGAAACCATTTAATTACTTCTAACGGTGAAATCTAGAGGTATGTCCAAGAATACAGTCTTTCAGTATTTTGTTACCCTTTAACTGAAAAACACTTTCTTGAATTATAACACTTAGTATTTTTTTGGAACTTGAAAACCATTAAACGGCCTTTTGAGAAGGTAAAGCAGAAACGGCAGCATTTCCTCTGTAAACGCCACATGTGCTATAAATGAATTCTTGGTGCAAGTGAGCATAATTCTCAACGTCTTGCAAGATGTCTCACAAAGCTATTTAAAAGGTCGCCATCATATGTCATCATTGCAACCCCTTTTCGAAATCTATTTGCAAATCTTGAGTCAATAAACTTTTCATTAGGAGTTGTTTTTCAGACTTATAAGTATCAATGACGTCAAGATATCAGGCTACCATAGAAATAGGTTCACCAAAGACGAAACAGTCTATGTAATTAAGAGAATAACAAGCAAGAAAAGATAATAATTCAGCTTAGAACAAAAATATAATCAGAACTTGTCTTTTAAAACTAAAGAGATACAGGTGTCCCTTGTAAGTCGCAATATATAATAACTTACGCATTTATTTCTCTTAGAAATTGACAACTCTGAACAAAATATTTCCGAGAGCATGTTTAAACTTGGCAATTTCCAATGGAAACAAAATTTCACGTCATTTATATTTTACAGCTCGATAGAGAGGTCAAACATCTCATACCGCATATGGTAGCGTATAAATCCTACATTCACAACGTCAGATGTTGTTCAAAATTCTTAAAAAAGTTTCCATTACTGTATCTTTTATTCTGTGCATGTTTTTGATAATAATGAACGCTTTCTTTGTTTCATTTTTGAATGACCTTAAACACACAAACTTGATTTTTCAAGCGACCTTCGAACTACAGAGAAAACTAGTATGAAATTTGAAAAATACGATTCTATCGAAGGCAGCGAGATTTTTTTGTTTCTTTAAGATCATCCTGGCCGACTATTTAACCCTACTAAAATAGATAAACACTCCGAAAATTGCAGTGTTTTCGAATCATTAAAAATTTTAATGTGTTAAGAAACATATACATATCATCGACATCACCTTCATTATCATCTTTGTCATCAATCGGCATGAAGCAAGTAAATACAGCATGAAAATAAGGGTGATTAAAACAAAATCAGACTGAAGTTTACGATCTCCCTACGGTTAGATCTGAAGAGGACCCTTTCATTTCTATCTCCTCGATTAGCTATAAATTCATTGAATGTTTATATATGGCATCTATCTGTTTGGGATCCCAGTTATATACTTTTGAATAGAATTTCACAAGTTGAACGTACGCTCCCTTGATTTTAAGAAGGATGGAAGAGTTACCTCTGATTAGGTGATGCATATGTTACAAGAAGGCGACCCTTTATTGTCTTCCTCAGATCCTAATAGCTTTCCGATTTTTAGAATATGAATCAGATTTATTCAAACATTTGTAACTTCGTAACATTACTTTTATTCACTTTTACTGATAATTATAGCATTAGATCGACATCTGCACGAGAAAATACATCTACAGTACATGCAGTGTTAATTCAACTTGCAATACTATACAATATACAGTGTGTACTTATCAATTGATTATATTATGTAGTCATGCTGTTATTTACAATATCATTCTAACGGAACACACTTATTTTGAATAAGTTTATTTTGCTTGAAGGCATGAAAAACACTACATTTAATAAGACACTTACTCGAAGGGAATGACTAAGCATGCCGTGGTAAAAAGTGACTAGCTCTTTGGGACGTCACATTTAAAGAATTTAGTTAAGAAGTTAATTGTATAACTTAAGACTTGTAGCCTGCAAATCCAAACTGTTAAAATCAAATCACTGCTATTCCTTTTAAAAACAATTTATTGAAACAATATTGAATAGGACAGTGTTTCCAACAAGCACAGGCTGAAAGCCAAAAAAAAAAAAAAAAAAAAAAAAAAATATCAAAAAAGACAAAGGTTTTGTCAAAGAAATATTGATTCAAACTTAATCATGACCATATGAAATTATTAAACCTTTGCTAATCAATAAATGATTAATTTGTCTTATTAATTTATCTTTTAACAAGTACAAAAACATTTTTGAAACGGAATTACAATATAACGACTACATGTATACTTAGATGCGTTTGAAAGTGGTCTTCAGGTTAGGTTATCTCAATATTAGACTGCCATAATTCTGTTCATAACGAGTAATTTATCATGCTATTCAGAGATAAAAAAGACAGATATGTGCTTCCCCGGAGTGTAAGAACCAACCGTTGCTATTTCTAATTAGTACAATGCATTGGAAGAAATTATTGATTCTTAACTGATGAGTACTATAGCTTCACACTGAAGCCATGCAGACACCGGAAGTAAGAAAATAAAAGTAAAATTAAGGAAATCATTTGGTTTAAACTTTGATATGACTATTTAATTGCATAAAACATTTGCTTATTTTATTTTAACACAAGACATGCCCACGGGCAGAAAGTCGAGCCCACTCGTCTTAATTCAAACATGAACCTATTAGCTTCAGATCAAGAAAAAGATGTAAACATAGGTGAGATGTGAGTAGCACATCTTCTTTGTACCCATAGCAAAATATTGACATTGCATCATCTAAGGTAACCTTGACCTCTGACCTGGTGACCTGGTTCATGTGCATGACACGAAGTCTCATGATTAACATTTGTGCCTAAAAACTCAATTCATGTTATTTGAAAATTTTGATATTTTTATTTGATCTTTGACCTCTTGTGACCTTGACCTACATTTTGCGCAGAACAACTCAACTCACTATGGAGAACATTTGTTATAATTTATATAAAAATCCATCTATGTATAAAGAAGTTAAACTCACAAATGAATGTTGTTTTTTTGTTATTTGAAATTTGACCCTAAGTGTGACTTTGACCTTTGCCACAGACACCTGAATTTTACGCACGACACTCCGCCTCACAATGGAGAATATTTGTCCCAAGTTATATTAAAATCCCTCCACGCATGTAGAAGTTACGCTCCGGAAACGGGTTTTGCGTCGACCCCCAAGTGAGCCATTGACGTTTGAGCGGCGGACCTGGGATTTGTATGTGACACACCATCCCATCATGGTAAACATTTGTATCAAACTATTTTGTAATCCTTCAAAGAATGAGCAAGATATAGACCGACCAAATCAAGACGGACACCCTAACTGACTAATGCACGTACACCAAACCACAAAAAGTGAAAAGCAGCGACTAAGTCAACCTCACGACAAGGGGGCTCATCAATTTCAAAATCCTCTGACCCCTTAACATAATACTTTAAAGCATAAGCAAGATACAGCGCAAACAAACAAATTTTAATATTTTTATTTGACCTTTGACCTCGTATGACCCTGACTTTCATTTTGCGCGAGACAACTCAACTCAACATGGAGAACGTTTGTGCTAAGTTATATTAAAATCCATCCATGTATATAAAAGTTAAACTCCCAAATAAATGTTTTATTTTGTTATTTGACTTTTGACCCCTAAAAGTGACCTTGACCTTTGCCTCAGACACTTAATTTATCCAAATCCTCTGACCACTAAGCATAATACTTCAGAGCATATGCAAAATACAGCGCCAACAAACAAATTTTAACATATTTATTTGACCCTGACTTCATTTTGCGCAGGACAACTCATCTCAACATGGAGAACATTTGTGCTAAGTTATATTAAAATCCATCCATATATATAAAAAATAAACTCACAAATGAATGTTTTTTTTTTTTTGTTATTTAACTTTAGGCCCCTAAGTGTGACATTGACCTTTGCCACAGACACCTGAATTTTTCGCACGACACTCATCATCACTATGGAGACTATTTGTCTTGAGTTATACTAAAATCCCTCCATGCATGTAGAAGTTACGCTCCGGACACGGGTTTTGCGCTGACCCCAATGTGTGACTTTGACCTTTGAGTTTTGTGTGCGACCCACAACCCCATCATGGTGAACATTTGTACCGAATTATTTTGAAATCCTTACAAAGAATGAACAAGATATAGAGCGGACAAATCCGGACGGACGCACGGATGCACATTCACTGAACTATACACCAGGTGGCGAATAAGTTGAGCTCACTACAAGCGGGCTCGATAAAAATGATGATTGTTTTGTCAAATAGATTTTTCTGGTAAAACAAGCACGATGAAAACTTTAAAATGAAATTACAATAAAACGACAATATGCATATTTAGATGGGCTTGTAGTCATAAGTTTAGTGGTTATCTAAATATTAGAATTTAATTATTCTGTTCATAGTGAGTGCTTCATCATGCTATTCAAAGGCAAAAAGAGAGCTGTGTGTTTCCCCTATGGTATTTTTTAAGGTTACAATGTGTCTGTTCTGTCTTTCCACAGAGTTAATTCCGATTGTTTTAGTACCTCAGTTTCACTTTTCAGACTGACATAGCTAGCAATAAACCACTCTATATCCTGTAGACAAACGATTGTGATCTCGAAATCAGAAACTTATATTTGTTTACCTCTTTCCTCTCAGTGTTATGACATTTGAACCTTTCTTTCTCTAAAACAATACCACTGGAAGTCGCATACCAATAATGACTGAAAAAATATCTTGACCTGTTAGCATACAGTGTTTTGCTTAGGACTAAAATGGATATTTTCTTTAGATTGAAGGACTTTAAAATAAAGATAAAGAAAGAAAAAATGGAAAAAAAAGAAAAAAAACTGTTCACGTATGCTTTTTAGCTAAGTGAAATTTTCATTTATTCTAAAGAGAATATTTATTTTTTTTACAAATTGTGTTTGTATTTTCTCATTTTGCCGCCTGTCTATAGTCAGGGGACATATAGGTGTTGCTTTCGGTGTCTGCGTTGGCAGCGTCGGCGGCTGTGTCGGAGGCGGCGTCCAGTTTGGCTTGTAATGGGCATAACTACTAGAGGTATGATCTTGAAATTTTATAGGTGAATACATTTCATTGTGGGGAGGTGCAGTGCCCAATAATCATAATTGTATTCTCACAATTTTTGAGTTATTGCCCTTTGTAATTTTTCATACCTAATTATTGTCCGGGGCATAACTTGAAAAGGTATTGAAGATATTAACTTGAAAGCTTCATAGGTGTATACATCTCACTGTGGAGAGGTGCAGTGCCCAAGAACCATAATCTTTTATAACCTGCGTTATTGCCGTTTGTAATTTTTCATACTTAAGTCTTGTCCGTGGCGTAACTGAATAGGTTTTGATGTTGTAAACTTGAAGCTCTTAGGTGAATAGATCTCACTATTAATTATTAATATTAATAAATTATTACTATCATGCAATTCTTAAGAACCATAACTCTCTACGCATGTTTTACTGATGTCCCCTGTTTTCTTACCTTAAGTTCATGAAAGACTATAGCATGGTCTTTTTTAGTCATTGCCCTCTGTAGTTTTCATACTTTTCTTGTCCGTGGCATAACTTAAAAAAGGTATCAACTTGAAATTTCAAAAGTGAATAGATTTCATTGTGGAAAGGTTCAATGCAAAATAATCTATTTCTTTTATGCGTTATTTTTGAGTTATTGTAATTTGTAATTTTTCATACTTAATTCTTGTCCAGGGCATAACTTAAAAGTTTTAAAGACATCAACTTGAACATTCAAAAATGAATAGGTGAATAGGTTTTACTGCGGAAAGGTGCAGTGCCCAAGAAACATAACTCTCTTTCGCATATTTCTTTAGATATTGCCATTTTTATTTTTCATACTTAATTGTTGTCCGGGGTATAAGTCAAAAGGTATTAAAGTTCTAAACTTGAAACTTCATAAATGAATAGATCTTATGTGCGGAGGTGCAGTGCCGAAGAGCCACAAATCTACTTCTCAATCTTTTTGAGTTATTGCCCTTTGTATTTTTTCATACTAAATTCAAGTCCGAGGCATAACTTGAAAGGTCTGGAAGACATTAACTTGAAACTTCACAGGCGAATATTTCTCACTGTGGAGAGCTGCAGTGCCCAAAAACTTTAATTTCTATCGAATACTTTCTGAGTTATTTCCCTTTATATTTTTTCACACTTAAGTCTTGTCCGGGAAATAACTCAAAAGCTTTTAAAGGTGTCAACTTGAAACTTCACAGATGAATAGCTCTCACTGTGGGGAGGTGCAATGGCACAAAGCTATAACTCTTTTATAAAATATTTTTGAATTATTGCCCTTTGTATTTTTTATACTTTATTCATGTCCGGGGCTAAACTTGAAATGTATTGAAGATATAAACTTGAAACTTCACAAGTAAATAGATCTTACTGTAAAGAGGTGCTTCGCTCAAGAACTATTACTCTATTTTGCATAGTTTTTGAGTTATTGTCCTTTTTATTTTTTCATAGTTAAGCCTTGTCCGGGGCATAACTCGAAAGGTTTTGAAGATGTCAACATTAAACTTAATACTAGTAGGTAAATAGATCTCACTGTGGAGAGGAGCAATGCCCAAGAACAATAACTCTATGCATAATTTTTTAGTTACTGTCCTTTAATTTTTAATACTTAATTTTTGTCCGGGCCTATAAATTCCCAATTCCATAGACAAAAAGTTAGATAACTGTTAAGTTATCGTCAGGCCACAGGTCCGACTCGTGGAGTTCTAGTTTTAATATAGATTTACCCTCTGACTTAATAGTTTGGAGCAGGTTAAGGCTGCCTTTGCAATTCGAACATTTTTCTTTCTTATTCAACAACTGTCAAAATCACCCGCCATTTTCCTATGCATCCGGTTACTTTGTTTACATTTACAATGAAGCTAGTTATAACTCCTGTCGTCCTTTCCTGTTAATTAAATACAAATAACAAGTTCTTGTGAACCCTCAAGATCTCCCCAACTAGGCTCTATTTAAATCTCGGTTAATAGGTCTTGTTTCACTGGACAGTCTAGGATTCCAGTCAAGTTTCACCCTCCTGAAGCATGTCCCTGATGATCTCCCACATCAGAACAGTCCAGTGAGAAAGTATAGTCACCACGGTTATCTAAAAGCGAGCTCTACCCCCAAACAGTGTATAAAAAGTGAAGAAATGGGTCAAATTAAAGAAAGAGGAAATACTTATTATTCTTAATATTAACTGTCGTTCTGTCGATTACAAAATTCCTGAACTGCACCAAGTCAAACCAGATATAATCCGTTGCACTGAAACTTGGTAAAAGCCCAACACTCACACTCCAGAGTTTTTCCCAGCATTAATATATTAAACTAATGTATTGATGTGTCTATATAAAACTTTGAAGGAATATACTGCTGCCTTAATTCTAAATATAGCGGGCATATTAGGACGAAATGGAATTCAGTTTCTACACATGTTTTACAAAACTTGCAAAATCTTCCATCACCAGGAATGTTTCTGTATCTTTCTATCTCTAAGTCATGTGAAGGCGTTCTTAGTCGTGCTAAAGGACTTCTAAATTTACGTACAGTAATTGTAAATAAATACGTTTCATGCTCTAAATCAGATTTAAATTGGCAGTATGCAGACAATTTGGAACTATTTCTAATATATTCGTTCCAATTTTGTTTATATTGGTCACACATTCTCATAACAAAAGTTCTTAGAAAAGCATGTTCATTTGCAACACCTTGTTGGTTCCAAACAAAACCAAAACCATTTACATATAAAAATTTCTTGATACCAGTTGCCCATGAGGCTTTACCTATTTCGTCATAAAATAGCATAATTTCATAACACTGTTTTACAAACCCGTGGTCTTGCATTCTTAGAATCCTAAACCAATATTTCAAACATCTTTTTGCACTTGCAATAGATATAGGTAAACGTCAACTGTCACCTAATATTGTTGCATTTGTAGTTTTTTGTTTGCAACACATATACCTTTTACAAGCATATACATTTACAGTTTTGACAGATGTGTGTTCTTGTATACCCCATAATTCGAATCCATACAAAAAAGAACCGGTGTTATCTTTATATCAAAAATATTAAAAGACACATGTTTTTGTAATTGTCCGTACTTATACAACTTGGATAACAATGATATTAGTTCTCTCGTCCCCTTTAAGGCCTGTTCACCAGCCATTTCATTTAGAGACATCTGTTGCGAGAGAGTTACTCCAACGTATGAAAACATATTAACAACTTCTAAACGCTTATTATCATAGAACCATTTCTCCTTTTTTTGACAACCTTCCTCCTTTCTTAAATGCAACAATCTTAATTTTATCAATATTTACTTTCAGACCTGACCTTAACAAAAATCTTTCAAAATATTGAACAATCTTTGTGAACCAATTACAGTATCATTTGCCAAGGCTAAATCATCCGCAAAAAGTAATGATAAACTTTCAGTTTTTCCTGGGAATAATTGTATACCACAAATCCCACTATTGTTAATAGTCTTAACCAGGTCATTAATATATAGAATGAACAATATTGGGGATATTAAACATCCTATTTTAAGGCCCAGTTCACAATTGAAATAAACTGACAAACAGTCTTGTGTAGACTTGTATATTGCTTGGATTGAGTAAAACAGTTTACCTTGTATTCCATTAGTTTGTATGACATGCAAAGCTTTAAGTCTATTTACCATATCAAAAGCTTTAATGAAATCTACAAAAGCTAAATAAATTTTCCCGCCATTAACAAACTGCTTATTTACAATTGCATTTAAAATAAACGCATTGTCAATGGTAGAACACCCTTCTCGAAATCCCGCGTGCTCTTCATGTATTTTATCGAACACATTCACATAGAAAGTAAGTCTCCTTGACAGTTTATCCCTATATAGTTTACTCAAAACATTTAATAATGAAATCCCCCTATAGTTACTAGGATTATTTCTGATCATCTTTTTGAATAAATTGTAAAACTAACTGACTTGGACCAAGCTTCTGGTAAAGTGCCTAGTTCATACACTTTATCAAATAGCTTGTTAACACATGGTCAAATGTATTCAATCGAATAGATGAAAAATTCCGGGATGAGGTTATCATCTCCCCACTCGAGCATTTTCTCAATGCTTTTATTGATCTAAGTATCTCTTCATCTGATATTTCATCACTGAAAATATCTTGTTTTAAGTCAGCGAGCATTTCATCTTCTGTATCACAGCGAAAGCTTACTTAATCTTGATCTATTTCTTCATTATTGACTGTGAACAGTTTTTCAAGATGGTTTATCCATTGTACATCTGTTGTAGTGTTCTCCCTTTGAGAACTAGTGTTAGACATTGACTTGGGTTTTTTTCCAGAATGGTTTTGGATTGTTTGATTTATCAATAAAGTCTTCAAGTTCTTCAGAAAAATATTCACTTTTCTTCTGATCACAGTAGATTTTAAACTTGTTCCTTGCAGCTTTGTATTTGCTTAAAATTGTTTCTGTTCTTTTTCGTCCGTATTGTCGTAAAGCCTTGTTTTTTCCGTATTTACGTGTTGCATATGTTTTATCAAACCAGGCTGGTTGGTTTCTAGTATATTCTTTGATTTGTTTTCTACAACATCGGCCAAATAATTTCAGTAGCTCTGAAATTTTGTTTACAACTCCATCAATATTTACATTGTCATTCGATAGTTCTCATGATAGGTCATTTACATAATCCGCAGAAAACACAGTATCTGTATTATTCCTGTTCTAGAGTTCAGTTCACCAACAATTATTAACTCTGTATCATCTTTTAATTCTAAATCTAGCACACTCGGTTCAAACATGTTGTTGCCCTTCAACTCCATACCTTCAAGGGTGATTTCATTTCTCAGGTGGTTAATATACAAATGCAATTACCACATATTTAGCTGTTTTGAACAATGATTTGTCAAATTTTAAAAACACTCCAAAATTACAATTTTCATAAAGCCTTTCTACAAACAAATGTAAATTTCGTCTCACCCAAACATTTATACCCATCATAGCTCTACCATATTTTGACTTTTTAACACCCGGCACAAAATATTTAATATAACCTGGCATGTCACATAAATCTGCTTTATTAACTTCAATTAGCCATGTTTCTAAAAGAACAATAACATCAAAATATTTAAGGTTACTTAACAATTCACTCTCATATTGTTTGTTTAAAATACCTTCAATATTCCAACATAAAAAATGTGTTTGTCTAACTGTGTTTTTGAGTCTTGACCACTGTCCTACAGGTAACCCTCCTGTTCCATATTCACGTTCTCTCTACTCAACTCGTGTTGTGTCACTTGAGAATCTAAGTCTATAAGTTCTTCCTGCCTTCTTGGTAATCTATAAACAACATTTGTACATTCGATCTTTTGGTTCTTTGTTTAAGTCTGGTCTCGTCAGGAGCTCTCCTTTGTAGAAGTATCCTGTTTTACCTTGTTTCTTGTAAACCTTTCATTGTTCTCGTTGTTTCGTCGATAAGTCATCTGCAACCCTGATTTTGTTTTCTCGAAGAGTTTCTCGGCCTTTGTAGACTTTCTGTTTGTCGTCATCATAACGAAAGTCCACAATGACCATTCTGTCTTGATCGTTGATTTCATGTTTAGTTCCTCATCTTTCTCCCATTCTGTGTCAGGGCATGCTACTTTCATTACTTTATTAATCACTTTCGTTTTCAGTGTTACTCCATTTTCATTCTCGCCTTCTGGTAAAACCAAATATTCTTTGTTTTGCCCATATTTTGTCATTAAATCCACAAATTAGCATACATTTTCCTCCAAAATAACAACGAGCATCACTTCATGAATAGTTCCATATAAATTTCACTTGGAATATCTTGAAAATGACTGCACTATGACATAAAATGTAAGAGCCGATCTTTATACGACCTTGCACTAGTTTATACCATCAAATAGTCCAGCTAAAAGCAACATGAAGACCCAAACCAATTATGGGACATTTTTAAGCTGAGATCAATAGCTTATTGGTTATAAAATCAGAGTATGTTATATCACCAAAATAATGGGCGAATTCCATTTGAGGAACACTACATAATGTTCAAACATCAAAAGCAGACATAATCAACATATCATTTGCGCACATGGATTTAACGGTTCACTATATGAAAAGCGCACATTAATTAGTCGTCGCTATTCAAATAATCGAAGCCCGATTAAGCGATCTTCTCAGTTTTTTCAGATTTTAACTCATTTTAGGAAAACAGTCATGGGCAACAACAGCTGAATTATATTTAAGTTTATCTTAAATTATCTTATGGATTGTTCAACACAACAAATTGATTTTAGAAGTAATAACAACCCTTGAATACATTAAATTGTTAGGGTATAGATACAGTGCAGCTACAGAAACGTGGCACTTTTGTGATGGATGATGTTCATAAAACAATTTTGTGTACATGGATTATGATATGAAAAGTGTTTTACTGTTTTATCGTGAAATTACCTTTTATTGCCCCAAATGATATAAAAAAACTCCGCGAATGATAGCAATTTTACCGCAAATGGAAGTTTTTTTCCCGCAAAAGATATGCGTTTTTCCGCAAATGTAAATCTCCGAAAATAACATGTTTTTAACACAGCATCTGGTTTGAAGTTGGAACTTTAATAATCCATAGCGCGTTGTTTTATTTATTGATTAGGGCTGTCAGTCAAGTGATATATGTTTTAACTGGTATTTTAATCAGAACTTTAAATTTTGACCCTGATGCTACAGAAATAGGCACCTAATTGTACAGTAAACCCTATATTAATCTGTCGTGAGAGGTTCATGTATATATTACATGTACATTGTATTATGTGAACTATGCAGTTGTTTGAAAGTTAGATGCTTATTATGCAGTAAGTTATTTTTAACTTCCATTCGCCCATGGAAAGTAGCAAGGAACTGAATTATCTTTGTGGGTCTTGATCTTGCTCAATGCACAGCGCACACTCTCGTTTGGCCACTGTTTACAAACACAAACTTTGATCGAGAGTTCTTACACTTTTGTCAGACGCATATCTGACTTTCTTCAGTAGTTTCTACAAACAACAATATCTTTGATGAGAAGGCATGGCCTTATCTAATGTTATTGTCCAAATATCGAGGTTTCGCTAGTGTGAACTTTTTAGTTTACTACCCAAAGTGGCAGGTGCGTATTTCGCAGTGATACCGTATCTCCTATGAAGAGTTATCAAGGGCGGACAACTCATGTTTGTGAAAAGGGCTATATTAAATGAACTCCCCGTTAATGACTCAATGGACATAATTTGAATAATCTTAGTAGAAAACATCTAGGTTAACCTGTTGTCAAAATATTTAAGTTATATGCCTTATGGTTTCAGACAAAAAAAAAACATTTCTTTTTTTTCCTTTCTGTTTAAAGCGACTGATTCACAGATGGGTCGACGAAACATTAAAAAAAGATAATGTTGTAAACAACCTTCACATAAACATCTATGCAGTTCTTTCAAACTTTCCAACAAGTGATAACAAGGGCGATCAGTGATCAAATGTGTCGCCTGAAGATAGCCAATTAAACAATAGTATTGAAATGTGATTGAAGGTGACTTGAAGGCTAAAACGCATTTTTTATTCAAGGGCCATAACTCAGCCAAAATCATTCAACGGAAAAACCTGTAAGACATGCGCAAGTACTTGATGTACAGATCAATCCTGTAACATTTCACTTAAATTGCTTTAGTAGTATAAGAGTGGTAGTCCGGACAAACTTTAAAAATAAAAATCATTAAAAGGCCATAACTCTGACAAAATTCATTGATCTGGAAAATGCTGACTATATGCACAACTAGACTTGGTACTAATCATTCCTGTAAAGTTTGGATGAAATCGCACCAGTCGTTTCTGAGAAGTATTCCGGACAAGTTTTGTGATGGACAGACAGACGGACGGACAGACAGACAGATAATGAAGAAGTCATCCCTATATGTCATGGATACTTTTTAGCATGTCGCAGCTACTGTGAAGCCTGCAACACAAAATTCATTATTTAGCCAAAACGCCTTTTCCATTCAAGGGCCATAACTCAGTCAAATATCATTCAACCGAAAAAACCAATAGATATGCGCAAGTACTTGAGGTACTAATCAATCCTGTAAAATTTCATTCAAATTGCGTTTATAGTATAAGAGGAGTAGTCAGGACAAACTTTAAAAATAAAGATCATAAAAGGGAAATAACTCTCACAAAATCATTGGACTTGAAAATGCCGACGAAATTTCGTAGTAATCATTCCTGTAAAGTAAGGATGAAATCGAACGAGTAGTTTATGAGGAGTAGTCCGGACAAGTTTTGTGACAGACGGACGGATGGATGGACAGACAGACAGACAGACGACGGAGAAGTGATTCCTCTATGTCGCGGCTACTTCGTAGCAGGCGACACAAAAACCAAACGCTTATTAGGTCAAACACGCAAACAGACCGACACATTCAAGGTTTCAGATAAAATTTATGATTTACAGTAATACAAAGCTTGAATAACCAAGTTATCAATGCCCTGATACTATATACTTTGAAACCTGATGAAAAAGTAAGATCTTCAGTAAAATTTTGGTTTCTTTGTTATTATCTTTTTCATAATTTTAATGTTGCCTTGTATAATCAGTATTGACTTTTGGCAGTATTATTAAGTTGAAGTTATCTGAATAGCATTTTTTTCAATTGAAATAGTTTGCGATTTGATGGAGAGGCAACTGAAGTAAGGAGCATGACTTAAAAAAGTCAAATAAATATAAATATCTTGAACAGTGTTGGTATAATGCAGATATTCCCGTCTTTTTTGCACATTATTTTTTAAGGTTGGCCGATTAGTCTCTCCTAAGCAAATTACATAAGAAAAGAAACAAACCCCTGACGACCTATAATTAATGCCTGTAGTTTGAAAAGCTAATTTTTGGACACTCAAAATAGAGGTATTTGCTGTAACTCTGTACAAATGATGTTTGTGTAGTTTCAAGCTCTTATTGAACCTTCATAGATATGTATTATACCACACTGATCGTCACCAAAGGGCGGGATTTAGTGATTTAGTGATATAAACGATCGATACCGGAACCCTTTAAAATATGTCTTGTATTAACTCATACAAGCTAAAGGGAAACCATACAATTATAAAACATCGCAAGGTTATTATATGTGAGGATATAACGCGCCATTTAATTTGTACAAGCGTTGCGTTTTAAGACATTTTCTTGATTTATGGATGACTTTACGTTCCCTAAGCAGCTATGTGAAAACATCACTGTTACTTCACACCGCTGCTTTAATAAGAGCAGATTTATGATATTGACCTTTACAATGACCTTTTAAACAATCAATGAAAGTACACCAATATCCCCGAAACCGAAAACTTTTGAAATCATTTTCATTGGTTTAAACGATCATGTGATTCTAAAAATTATTAAACGTCTAAAAACAACCATACCATCTTGATTTTAACCTTTTTGATAGTTTTACTGGTTTATTACGTATACATATTAAAAAACACTTTAAAACCTGAAATACATAAGTAACATGCAGAAATGCATTGTTTGTTTACATTTTTGGTTGTCAAGTATATGTAAGGACGTTTCATTGTAGGCTAGTCATTGATTGGCTGAAAAGTAACTGTGGATTTCCCTGTCTAAAAATAAAAATATCGTTCTAAAAATTGAATTTTAGCAGAGGTAAGAAAGTGAAACATTCGACCGATGCGCAGAAGAGTAGGATGACTTGTCATAAACCGGTATTTCCACAGTTTACGTTGACTTGTCATTTCAGTTTTATCACACATGATTAAGCAAAACGCTAACTGTAGCGAATACCCTTCCCTTCGGTTCCTAGTATGTTTTAGCTTCCAAGGTTTCTTCTTTACGAGCTAATGAATTTATTTTTAAATCAGAAGATCAGACAGAAATCTTAAAGGATTGAAATATTGTTTTCTAATTGATTTTACGACGAAGTTTAGGAGAGTTCATCCCGGACGAGCCCGCGGTTCCTCTAAAGAAAATGAAAGCGTTGCAGATAGAGTTTAAGATGTCTTCTAGATATCAGATCGAAAAAACAAAGTGAGTGCTATCAGCGCTTTGATTAAAGTAATCCAGCAAAATTTCCGATGTCATAATTGAAAACTGAAACATTATCAAAGATCATTAGAAAAACTCAATCATTGTATAAACTGTTCTCCAAGGGATATCGTACTTTAACTTTTTACACTGACCCTTCATAAAAATGTGAAAATTAACAAGGAAAGATTTTATTATATCAAATTTACAATAAGATAAAAATTTATTATGTCCTGATTTATTGAGTGTTTTTTAATTTGCATTTCTTACCTTCTTTTACCTTTCTCTGATAATGTGCTTAATAATAAGTGAATGGCATGTGCAAGTCACTGTGTTCAGTGTTATCTATTGAAAAAAGAGAGATGATGCATTGAGGCATGCAAGTGTCAGGATGTATAGAAGAGGGACACAACTAAACACAACCTGAATCAACCATGTGGAGACCTTGTGGCAAATGTCAATATTGTGAGAATGTGTGCCCCGGAAAGGGAATAAAGTTCATGTTTTGTGAAAAACTGAATCCAAGTGTGTGATTGTGCAGAGAAAAAAAACTATTTTCGTTAAAAACCATCGAGCATAAGCGGTTAAAAGCAAACTATCCGTTGCAGCCAATAACAGTATTATGTAACAGACCATGACAAAGCTTTTATTACGTGGAACAACAAAAACCTTGAATAACAAGTGCCTTATAAACAAATCAATGAAGGATTTGCAGGTCAAGAGAAGAATCACAGTAATAACGACCGTTCTACCAAGCCAAACAGGAGATGGAATAAAGTCTAGTTACCGGTCATTGTAATAGAAAGACACATGGTACATTATAGCTAATCATAAAAGATTCTGCAGCTTTCCACAAAAGAATAAGACGCCATCTCCTCATATCAAATGAACAGCTATTTCAAGAATTTAATGAAAGCTACACTCCAGCAACCCTTAGCAAAAAATATGCACTACTGAAAATAGTCCCATATGAACAACCACTCTCAACTGATGGTATTATCTTTCATAACCCAGTCCTGTTATTAACCTGTACCAAATCTATAGGCCATTTAATCGACTATGAAAATTATGCCAGGTTCCCAGAACACTTCCACCAATATGACAAGATCTGGTCGTAGTGTAACACCACAACAGAAATTGATATAAGCAATATATAAAATGGGGAAAAAAAACGACAGCAAAGTATCAATTGTAGTAATACTTTACTACATAGTGATAAACAGCCAGTGAAACTCTTGAAATTAATGGATTCTTATTTAATTACACACTGGACTACAACTGCACTTCCGTATCAAAGTTCAGATAATATTTATTATTGACAGTAACACAAAGCTTGAATAACCAAGTTATCAATTCCCTGATACCATAATTACTTTTAAACCTGATGAAAAAGTTTTACATTAGGAACTAAAAACTTTTTTGAAACAATAAAGATTTAATAAAAATCAATAAATCTGGCATTTTTTTGTTTTATATTGAAATTTTTTTTGAATTTTTCAGTTGATGACCTGACTTTCATACAAACTTAATACTAGACAAGACGACCAACACTGTTCTTGGTTGCTCACCTGAGTATCTTGGCTTAAGTTTTGCTGTTGTGCAAATGTCAGATGAGAAAGTTTTAAATATGAAACTAAAAACCTTTATGAAACAATACACATTTTATAAAATTCAATAAATCTGGCATTTGTTATGTTCTTACTTGAGTGGAATCCTTCCGAACTTTTAGGCCTTGAATCCGTATTGTCTTCAAATCCAAAACCAGAATCTCCTAAAAATAAATACAGTTTTTTTGTTTAATATTGAATATTTTGAAAATTTTTAAGTTGATGATCTGACTTTTATACAAACTCAAAACTAGACAAGAAGACCATCATTTTCCTTGGTCGCTCACCTGAGTATCTTGGTTTTAGGTTTGCTGATGTGCAAACATCGGATGAGAAAGTTTTAAATTAGAAACTAAAAACTTTTATGAAACAAATATAGATTTTATGAAAATCAAAAAATCCTGCATTTGTCATGTTCTTACTTGAGTGGAATCCTTGCGAACTTTTCGGCCTCGAATCTGTATTGTCTTCAAATCCAAAACCCGAATCTCCTAAAAATAAATATTATTTTGTTTGTTTTATATTGAATACTTTTAAAGTTTTTCAGTTGATGACCTGACTTTCATACACACTTAATACTATACAAGACGACCATCATTGTCCTTGGTCGCTCACCTGAGTATCTTGGCTTAAGGATGTGAAATGACAGATTTTGAAATTTTAAGAACCTTATATTTATACAAATAAAACCCTTGAACGGGCAAATGTTTGACTACAGTGACATTCTTGTTGTAGTATGAAACCACTTTACAATACCACATGAAACAAACACCCAAGCTCTATAGCGAACCGTTTCAGAAGAAAACGAATCAAAGCTTTCCTTACACAAACTAAATGTAAAGCATGTGACCCCTGAACATGGACAATATGTAACACAGGAAAAAATTGAACAACTTGTGTAGAGAACAACTAAACAATGCTACATTTCACGTAGCTAAGACATATATATTATCCTTCTCATATATTTTACGCTCCCTCAGCAGCTAAATTGATACACTACCGTTACTTCACACCGCCGCTTTAAAACCAGTAGATTTATGATATTGACCTTTACAATGGACTTTTAAACAACTATTGAAAGTGCACAAATATCCTCAAAGCCGAACAATCTTTGAACCATTTTTCATTGGTTTAAACGATCATGTGATTCCAAAAATTATAAATAGACGGGTGTTTTCTGACAATTCTGTAAACACATTTCAAGTACGCCTTTCCGTAAACATCTTATTATACAGCAATTAAACGTCTAAAAACAACCATACCATCATGATTTTAACCTTTTCGATAGTTTGATTGGTTTATTTACGTATACATATTAAAAACACTTTCAAAATTGAAATACGTAACTTGCAGACATGCATTATTTGTTTACATATTGGGTTGTCAATTGTATGTATGGACATTTCGATGCTCAGGAGAGTACATATATTTTTGCTATAAATAGGACCCCTCGGACTGGGCCAATTTTAAACCAAGGGACGTATGCCTTGTGTTTTAGACAAGAAGATTTCAAGATTTTCCCTTATAAGCCTAAATCAAATTAATTACCCCATTAAAGACTCAATAGGCATAATTTGAAAATTCTGGCAGAAAAATATTAGGTTAACCGGTATGCAAAATATTAGGCTCGATGCTTTATGGTTTCAGACAAAAAATCTCTTTTCCTTCCTGTTTAAACCGACTGACTCACAGATGGGTCGACGATGCATAAAAAAGATAATGTTGTAAACAACATTCACATAAACGTTCATCTAGTTCTTTCAAACTTTCCAACAAGTGATCAAGAACAAACGCTTATTAGGTCAAACACACAAACAGACCGACACACTCAACACTCAGCAAGGTTATCCTTGGAGATTGGTCTAATTACAGTCATTATTGCCAAAACAAATACTGATATACTTGAATTTCAGGAAAGAATGATCTGATTCTAGGCGAAAATATGAAGTATTAAAGAAATGCTCTCCGCGTGCAAGAGAATAACTCATTATGCCCAAAATGTCAGCGGAAATTAGGCCAACTATACACAAATGTCAAAATCCCTCGAGCATAAGCGCTTAAATCCAAAATATCCTTTGCAGCCCCTAACACTACCATGTAACAGACCATGGCAAAACATTTCTTTCAGTGAAACAACAAAACACTTGAATAACAAGTGCCTAAGAAACGTATCAAGGAGGAATTAGAAGGTCAACAGAAGAATCATATTAATTGGACCGTTCTACAAAGCCAAAACAGGAGAGAGAATAAAATCTAGGCAAGGGAAGCAATAGTTACCGGTCATTGTCAAAGAAAGACACATGGTACATTATAGCTAAATATGATTGATTCTGCAGCTTTTAACAGAAGAAATAGGCGCCATCTTCTAAAAACAAATGTACAGCTATTCCAAAGATTTAACGAAATCCACACTCAAACAACCTTCAGCAAAGATAATACAGCCACATTTATCACTACTGACAAAAGCCCCATATGAACAACCACTCTCAATGGATGATATTATCTTTCATGCACAAGTTCCTGTAATTCACCTGTACCAAATCCACAGGCTATTTAATTGACTATGAAAACTATGCCATGTTCCCAGAACACTACCCCTTTAATGACAAGATCTGGTCGTAGTGTAAAACCTGAATAGAAATTGATATAAGCAATATGTACAATGGGGAAATAAAACGAAAGCAAAGTATCAATTATAGTAAAACTTTATTACATAGTAATATACAGCCAGAGAAACTCTTGAAATTAATGGATTCTTATTTAATTACACACTGGACTACAGTTGTACTTCCGTAGCAAATTTCAGATAATATTTATTATTGACAGTAATACAAAGCTTGAATAACCAAGTTATCAATTCCCTGATACCATAATTACTTTGAAACCTGGTGAAAAGTTAAAAATTAAAAACTAAAAAATTTAATGAAACAATACAGATTTTATAAAAGTCAAGAAATCTGGTATTTGTCATGTTCTTACTTGAGTGGTATCCTTGCGAACTTTTCCGCCTCGAATCCGTATTGTCTTCAATTCCAAAACCCGAATCTCCTAAAAATAAAGACTTTATTTGGTTTTATAATGAATACTTTTTAATTTTTTAAGTTGATGACCTCACTTTCATACAAACCTTATACTAGACAAGAGGACCATCACTGTCCTTGGTTGCTCACCTATGCTTTGCTATTGTGCTAACGTCGGGTGTGAAATAACAGGTTTTGAAATTTTAAAGACCTTATATTAAATTAAATGAAACCCTGAAACAGGCAAAGGTTTGACCACAGTGAAAAAACATTTTTGTATGTATCCACTATATAATACTACATGCAACAAACAGCAAAGCTCTAGGGCGAACTGTTTCAAAACAAAGCAATGCTTTTCCTACACAAACTAAATGTAAATCATGTGACAACCAGACATGGACAAAATTTACCATAGGAGAAAAATGACAATTTGTGTAGAGATCAACTGAATATATCAAATAACTAAGAGATATAGATTATCCTTTCTCATACATTTTTAACCATAAATACGACCCCTCGGGCGAGGCCAATTTCAAACCAAGGAACATATTCCTTTTGCTTTAGGCGACAAGATTTCAAGGTTTCCCTATATAAGCCTATATTAAATGAATTTACCCATAAATGACTCATTTGGTATAATTTGATTTATCTTACCCGAAAACATTTTGGTTAACCTGTATGCAAAATACTGAAGCTGTATGATTTATGGTTTCAGACTAAAAGAAACATTTCTATTTGTTTCCTTTCTGTTTAAAGCGACTGATTCGCAGATGGGTCAACGATACATAAAGAAGATTATGTTGTAAACATACCTTTACATAAACATTCATGCAGTTCTTTCAGACTTTCCAACGAGTAATATAACCAAATATTTATTAGGTCAAAAACGGAAACAGACCGACAAACTCAAACACATAGCAAGGTTATCCTTGAAGAATGTCGTAAATAAATATTAACATAATAGAATTAGAGGGATAAACGAACTGATTCTAGGCGTATTTTTAAAGTTTTAAAGAACTGCTCTCGGCGGGCTCTACAAATTATATAGTCTGACGTCTGGGTCAGCTCTAAACTTGCTCTTGGACACAGGACTGTGTACAAAAAGTTTGTCCCGGACAATTCTAATTTTGACAGTCATAGATATAGTATAACTGCTCAAATAAATAGCTCACTTAAAAAACAACATTATGCAATCGATTTTTACTGACTGACCTTTGATAAACTCCGCCCTAATAGAGAAGTGACAGCAGTTAGTTGAAAAGGTCAACCAATCACGACTCTAGTTACAATTTACAATGGATTTTGATTATATTTTGTAAATCTGTGTCGGTATCGCGTGACTCTAAAATAAGCCAAGCAAATAAATGTCTTAACAAATTCTTTGAATGCTTAATTCCAAAGGCAAAAGGTTGAACATCAAATCTTTGCCAATAATATTCTAAACTTTTAGACAAGGAACCACAAAAAGAGCAAAATATTTTTATGGCATTTTTGTTTTAAATATCAGTTTTATTTATAAGGAAAGGAAAGTAGATTTATGTCAAGCTTTAAATGATGAAGGCCAGGAGTTATTTTGAACACGAAGAAGGATCGCGGAAAAATTCCGTATGTCATATTTCTCCGCGACCCTGTCGTATTTTGTATTTTATCATATATAGAAAACAGTGTATTCGATACTTTTTACAAGGCAAACTAACAGCATCCAATTGATTGATTAAAATAAATGGCCATGATTTTATTATAAATATTTTCAATGAAAAATCTCACTTTTCTCTTGACTTGAATATTTCTGTCGCATTTAACTTTAGAAAGCCCCAATTATAATGAATCAACATACTTTTCATCTTAAAAATAATTTGTAACTTGTTGAAATAAATGTCTGTTGAAACTGGAAACACATCCCCTTGGTAACCAGATATTCCACAAACAAGTCACTGAATTTAGATGCCAGAATAACATTAGTTTTAAACACTAAGTTGAATAACAACCAGTCCAAATACTGGCTGTAGCTCATTGTCTTTTATATTTGAAAAGTTTAAGTATTTATTAAAATATCTTTGAAAGTATCTTTCAATTAAATAGTGTTTCTATTGATTTTTTTCATTGTCTTTTTAAAATAAAAACCCCAATTCACTAATAATGCTTATCGAATATGTAATACTTGTCGCTGACTTTGTTTTTGTGACAACTTTAATTTGCCATTGTCAGTTGTCATAGACAACCCAATCACAAAGAAATCTGTAGAGCCCTGCGTCGACCAGTCCGTTTTCGTAATTTGACCCGATCGTTTGACTCGATTAATTAGTTTATTCGACTGTAAACGGTAATGTTTCAGTCAATCAACGAGTTTGGTCGACTCTTTTGCCATGTTTCCTCTCAGTCTTTTCTCGCATCAAGCCTTAGAAAACCACAACTGAGTTTTGGAAAGATTGCCTTTTTAAAACGTGACTTATAACTTAACGACAAGATCTGGTCGTATGGTTAAACCACGACAGAAATTGATATAAGCAATATGTGCAATGGGGAAATAAAGCGACAGCAATATATCAATTGTAAAAATACTTTACGACAAAGTTTTTAATAGCCAGTGAAATTCTTGAAATTAATGGATTCTTATTCAATAACACACTGGACTACAATTGTACTTCAGAAGCAAATTTCAGATAAAATTCATGATTGACAGTAATACAAAGTTTGAATAACCAAGTAATCAGTGCCCTGATACTATAACTATTTTAAAACATGATGAAACAGTTTCCCATTTAGAAATAAAAATTTATATTAAACAATTTTCATTTTATAAAAATCAAGAAATCTGGCATTTGTCATGTTCTTACTTGAATGGCATCCTTGCGAACTTTTCAGCTTTGAATCAATATTATCTTCAAATCCAAAACCCGAATCTCCTAAAAATAAATATAATTGTTTTACATTGAATTCTTTTAAAACTTTTTAGCTGATGACCTGACATTCATACGAAATTAATTCTAGACAAGATTATTATCATTGTCCTTGGTCGCTCACCTGAGTATATCGGCTTTGGGTGTGCTGTTTTGCAAACATCCTAAGTGAAATATGAGGTAATGAAATTTAAAAGATCTTATAATTATACAAATAAAACCCTTGAACGGGCAAAAGTTTGAAAACAGGGACAAAATTTTGTAGTTTTTCCACTTTTCATTGCTACATGAAACGAACATCAAAGCTCTAGGGCAAACAGTTTCAGAAAACAGGAGCTGTCACTGGGAATTGACATATGCCCCCGAAATGTAGCTTTAAAATAAAACTGGTGTAAATATATAATTGAATATGCCTGTGGAAAGGAGATCAGACCAAAAATAGAGCATGGACTGAAGGTAAATGGTAAAGTAATGGTTTTCTGCTTCAGATTCGTATATGAAGGTTGAAAACATAATTATTCAATGAAATAGAAAGCTGTGAGTTTGGTCTTGAATATGAACAATACTGTTTTATTCACAACCCCTAATGGTGTTTTATATATAACAAGGCTTGGTGACAAACATTCGGGTTTCAATAAAATCTCCCAAGCCGTTTTGGAGATGAAGCTTGGATAAGATTTTAATACAGAGGTTATAGTAGACAAGACCTGTCCGCAGACAGAACGCTCCACTTTTCTCAGTGCTAGATAATAAATTATAAACCAAGTCAAATAAGAGACCCAAGTGAAAAAAGTATTTGAGTAGGAGAGGGCAAGTACTTAGTTACATAAAATAAAAAAATGGAGGGGTGGGGTAACGTGGTGGGGAGGTAAGAGAGGGGGTCCCCATATAGTTGGGAGTCAAGAACCTATTTGTCTTTTTTTTGTTTTTGTTTTTTTTTTTTTTTTCAAATTAATGGAACATTTTTTTTATTATAAGACGGCCTTTTCTAATATAGGAGAAAACAGATTTTTTTGCCGGAGTGGGGGAGGGGGGATGGTAAAGTAAAATCATACCTACATATTTTTTTAAAAAAAATTGGAGAAGGGGGGGGGGAAATGCCCGGGAGCGAGTCAAGTCACTTCATACCTACATATTCAAAAAAATCTTTTGGAGGGGGAGGGTAATGCCCGGGGGGGAGTCAAGTCACTTCATACCTACATATTTAAAGTTAAGTACCTACATATTTTATAAAAAAGATAATGAAAATGAAAAAAAAATACTGGGGGGGGGGGGGGTAATGCCAGGGCTTGGGATCCACAAGCAGAGGGGAGGTTGAAGGAGGGGGAGGGGAAGTACTTACCCATCTTATGTAAGTTAAAGTTTATTTCTAGGCTTAAGAAGTTTTTTCCTGATATTTAAGTACAAGCAAAATCATGTGACCCCTGGGGTAGGGCTAGTTTTGACCCCCAGAGACATTGGTACCAACAATCGTTGCGGGGTTCTTGCTGGTGATCAAGTTTGAATGGAATATATTTGACACTTTTTGAAAAATGGACATTAACAAAAAGGTTAACCAAAAAATTTTAAGTTGAAAAAAGGGGCATAACTTTGCAAAAATACATTTGAGGGTTATCTGCACTTAAGAAATGGTGTCGCATTTTGAAAGTGAACATGTATTCTTAATTTGAAGTAAATGGCTTTGATAGTTTCTGAGAAATGGACCTTAACAAAAAGGTTAACTGACGCCAACGAGGGGGTCATGACAATAGCTCCACTATTCTCTTCGCAAAGTGGGGCTAAAAATGACTAAGGGCCCAAAACACTGCCAAAAATAATTCGACCAGAAACTCCTGACGATATGCACAGCTTGGTTTAGTGACAAACATTTCTGTGTAGTTTCAATGAAATCCTCCAGTGGTTTTAGAGATGAAGCGCAGACAAGATTTTAATATAGACGTTATAGTAAAAAATGACTAAGTTGCTATAACTCTGCCAAAATAATCTGAGCAGAAACTCCTGAAGATAAACACAACAAGGCTTGGTGCGAAACATTCCTAAGTAGTTTCAATGAAATCCTCCAAAAGGTTTTGGAGATGAAGTGTGGACAAGATCTTAATATATAAGTTATAGTAAAAATGATTAAGGGCCCATAACTCTGCCAAAAATAATCTGAACAAAAACTCTTGACAATATGCACAATTAGGGTTGGTGACAAACATTCCTGTGAAGTTTTAATGAAATCCTCCAAGCGGTTTTGGAGATGAAGTGTGGACAAGATTTTAATATAGAAGTTACAGTAAAAAATGACAAAGGGACCATAACTCTGCAAAAAAAAATCCGAGCGATATCTTCTGACGATATGCACAACTAAGCTTGGTGACAAACACTCTTGTTAAGTTTCAATGAAATCCCTCAAGAGGTTTTGAAGATGAAGCGAGGACAAGATTTTACAGGACAGACGGACGGATGGATGGATGGATGGACGGACGGTCAGACAGTGCGGTTACTATATGCCTCCCTTTGGGGGGATAAAAAATCAAAACTTTCCCTACACAAAGTAAATTTAACCCCCCTTGAAGGGTCAATATTTACCATAGAAAAGAAATTGAACAATTTGTGTAGAGATCAATTAAACAATGCTACATATCAAATAAGTAAGGGCTATAGTTTATCCTTTCGCATACACTTTTTTCTATGAATAAGACCCTTAGGGCTGGGCCATTTTAAACCATGGGACGTATTCCTTGTGTGTTTAGACGAAAAACATCAAGGTTTTCCCTATAAAATGCTATATTAAATGAATTACTCCAATGACTCAATGGACATAATTTGAATAATCCTAGCAGAAACCCTCTAGGTAAACCTGTATGCAAAATATTAAGGCTCTATGCCTTATGGTTTCTGACTAAACATTTGTTTTTTCCTTTCTATTTAAAGCGACTGACTCACAGATGGGTCAACGGTGCTTATAAAAAGAAAATATGTATACATAGAGAGATTCTAGTTGTAATTATGAAGAACGTATATAAATTAAGTTGCAGCCTAATGTTTGTTTCAAAAACACATCTATTATGTTTTATACACTTTAATCGGTTAAAGCTCTACCCTGTTATTCACGGACAGTGTGTAGATTACTTTATTTTATGTACTTTATTTTAATCATTGGTTTTAAAAAAATAATACCTTAGTAATCAGTCTTTGTGGCTCAATGGTTTATATTGACATCGTTATAAAGGCTGAATTATGTGCATCAGTTGCTGGAGGATTTTTAGTCTTTCCTATATAAACCTATGTAAAATTAATCGACAACGGGGCGGGGGCCTCTACAACTTCCAGTGGTATAATTTGATCAGTCCCGTTAGAGACTTCTATATAATGCTCCTTACAAAATATATAGGGTCTAAAAGTAAAGGATTTTTTTTACAAGAATATTTTGAAATATTAAATATTTTTCACGAAAAGGAACCATCTGTTTAGACCACATGGACATAATTTGAAAATCTGAAAAAAACTAGAGAGTTTGGTAGATAATGCCACATTAAATCTGTTTGCTCTTGTTAATGTCGTTTCAAACATTTTTTTTAATTTTAAGTCTACCTTTCATCAGCTGAAATAAAATCAAGTGACCCAAGAGCAGAACCAGTAATGACTGCAGGTGTTCCATTCAAATAATCTTGGTAGAGGACCTCTAGATACGCGTTTTTTCACATTTGTTCTCGATGATGCAAAATACCTAAGGTTACAAACTAACCCTATAGCACACGAAGGTTTTCCAAAAAAATATTTAACACAAATATGAACCACGGGTCTGTGTCAGTTGTGACTGAAGAGACGCCTTAAAGACAATGCAACAAAACAGTTTCAGATAAGAATATTGTTTTAATCTTTTCTCTATAAGCTTGTGTTAAAACAAGTGTCCCCATTGCAAGGCCATTAATGACCGCAGCCGCAGGGGAACTATTTGAACAATCTTGTTAGAGAACACCTGAACCTGAATGATGCTCCACGCAAAATGTTTTACGTCTGAAACTTGCCGTTCCTCATTAGAAGTGATAAATGTATTAATATTTAACATAAATAGGACCTACGGGGCTCGGCAAGTTTTGACCCCAGGAAGATCATTTGAACAAACTTAAAATACATGTAGGTTTACTAGAATATAGTATGAGGATTTGTGTGAGGATTTCACAAGTTCGTTGTGATAAAAGGTTAGATAAGGGGAGAGAAAATGGCCGTTTTCATTTTTGACAAATTTAAATAATACAAATAGGTACTTAATAATGACTGGTTTAAACGATATAAATACCAATTTGTTCAACTTACTTTTTCTCTATCATGATGACATATTGACTGTTTCAGAAATGGAAACTGACATACGACATCTAAATTCATCAGAACAGTATTGTAAAAAACAGAGGGTAAATTTTTCAGAGACAATTCAAAGGATTGAAAAAACGTTGGACCTTCATTCGCTTGTAAAAAATAATTTTAGATCAAATGAAATGTATGACTACTGGCTACTTCACTAAGGAACTTTTTAAATGGAACCTTTCACTGTCTTTGAACTGAGGCGTTAAAGTTACCTTATAAATTGATTTTTTGTTGTTTTAAAAATTCCGTAAGTCAAACATTAGAATTATTTGATTAACTTATAAGATCAGCTCTCTTTTTTGGAAATTAGATTTATTCGATGGTTTACTGAGAATGTTTACAATTACAATTCTTCATACACATACTCCTCTGGTATTATTTCACAAACAAAAATATTTTTTATGGAGAGATAAGTTCAATTAAAAGCATTTTGTTATTTAATGTTATTAGAAATGTGCATACTATCTTCTGCCTAGCTATTTATTGTAATATTCAGAGAAAAACATCTTAAACAAAATATGTAAAACATATTTCAGATACTTTTAGGGTTTCCAAATGTTGGTTTAATCTTTGTGTTGGAAACATAAGTATGTTTGTAATTTTTTTAAAGAATAGAAGCTATTGTAGATTTAAGTCAAACCTATACAATTTTGAGTCCGTAAGATAAGGTATTCTATAACTAAATTTAGATTATAGGCTTATAATGTTTAAGAGATTCTAGTCATAACGATTATTTCATCATATGATTCAAGTGTTTAAAGAACTATGTGTGTATTTCTTCTACGACATTCCTACCGAAATCATTATATTAATACCTCAGATTCACATCTACGACTGACATAAAGGTAACTTTTACCAATAGACCACTAGATCTCTTTTAGTTAGACAATGTTTGTGATTTGGAAATTGCAAGCAAAACTCTATTTTTAACATTTATCTCTTAGCGCTATATTTTTGAACATCATATATGTTTCTTGTACACAACACTGTCATGGGAGTTACATATTTGTACTATTTTTATCTCTAGATCACTAATTGTACACAAGTGCAATAGTCTGGACATGGTACACTGCTCTTATTATATAACTTAAACTTATTCTTACCTTCAAGTAGGCTTGTTTCAGGCTTTCTAATGAATGCATGTATGCAAATTCGTATCACAACAAGAGTTACAGACTGCACTTACACACTGATATTTGTTTGTGAACGCAACCTTTTGTCAACATACAATTCTCTTGTAAGTTGCATTTAGTCTTGCAAAATAACAAGTTTTGTATGCTTTTATTATTAAACCTTAATTGAGATTACCACATTTTAACAAAACTTGTATCGTTCAAAAAGATACCTCTAGAATAAGTACTGAAACTCCTTGTTACAGACAACTTCATATTTCAGGCTGCTTTGCAAAACAAAATTTAACATCAGCGAGGAAAGAACAACTCTGTGAAAGAGAGTGTGTAGCGAAATAACTGTAGCATCAAGAAGTTTCGAAAATGCCTATATGGGTGAAAAGTTACAATCGAGACAGCCCCCAGTGTCTTAATTTATATCCAGAGAAATGAAAACTTATGCCATTGATCTGAGCTATCAAACAATTTTAACTACTTGTTCTATATTGAAAACGTTGTTTTAGTGATGAAATAACACGACTTCATGTTTTAAAATGTTTATGACGTCTTCACTGCTGACGACGGTTTTTTGGTGTTTTTATTAAAATATAAAAATGAGCCTCTCAGATACTGTTTAAATGTCGGATTTAAAGCATTTCCATGAAGTGCAGCAAGTCAGAGCAGTGTAGAGCAATAAGTCAACGAAGGATAGCAAATTTTGAAAGCGCAACCAGTTAGGAAAGTTCAGCGAGTTTAAGCAGCAAGCAAATCCAGATACTTCAATCACTATAGCTGTACCAACTAGTTGAGCTAGTGAACTGTCCAACAGAATACGATAGACAAAATCAATATCTTTTTGCAAAGTGACCTTTTTATGATCTTACCTTGAAAATTAAGTTGTGACTGACTACTGTAAAGGCCGTCAGGAATCTTCCGGAAGTGACGAAACATCCATTCTGCAAAAAATAAAAAAAAACTTTTCAGTCATTCCGCTTTTAAGTTTTGTACTTAAGAAATTGATGTATTAACTGGTTTTAAAAAATACTCTTTAAAAGACAATCCCATGATTAACTGATGATATATAACATTTCTAATTTATTGGCTCATTACTTATAAAGAATGCAAAATATTAGATTTTAAAAAAAAAGATCACGTGTTTATCTTTTTCTTTTCTGCATCAAGAAACATAGAAAGCGTTTCTTAATAAATGGTTATCCATTCAAAATTGTGCAACAAAAACAATATTTATAGAACCTAATATAGAATAAATCAGTTTACCTGTTTTATGAATATTTTTGCTGAACCTTGACATTTGGTAATTATTCATTTAAAATCATTCAAATTTACAAGATTTTCAAGCATGTGAACGCTAAACACTGAATTTAAACGCTGAAATGCAGGGAATATACATCTAACTCTAACTCAAGAAAGAAGAAACAATCTGAAATTGCATTTAATTTATTTTTCAGAGAATTTCAGTTTGGAAATGTCTAGGTTCTGCCGTGAAATGAATAAATATCCGATTGATTATGACTAATAACTTGAGTTCTTTCTATTCAAGATAGTGAATTAATACATATCTCTGAAGCGAAAATTAATTTTAATGCTTTAAGTCTTATCATAGTCTTGGTGTTATTTCACAAACCAAAATATTTTTTATGGAGAGATAGTTTCCATTAAAAGTATTTAGGTATTTAATGATATTAGAAACGGTTAAAATTTATACATGTGTTTACTTTCTTCTGCCTAGCTGTTTATTAAAATATTTCTCTAAAACATATTTCAGATACTTCTGGGTTTTCAGTTTGGTTTAATCAGTGTGTTGGAAAACAGAAATATTTTTGTAAATGTTTGATCTAATAGTTTTTACAAAGTCAAACTACTAAAACAGAATGCTCTAAAGAGCAGGGACATAGACATTATTTCAGTTTTAAGCCAAACCTATACAATTTTGGAGTCCGTAAGTTAAGGTATTCTATAACTCAATTTAGATTATAGGCTTATAATGTTTAAGAGATTCTAGTCATAACACTTATTTCATCATATAATTCAAGAGTTAAATAAATATGTATGTATTTCTTCTATGGCATTCCTTCCGAGCTTAGGGGCTATTATATTAATACCTCAGCTTCGCATCTCAGTCAGTCATAAAGGTAGCTCTTACCAATAGTCCACTCGATCTCTTTTAGTTAAAGGCAATGATTATGATTTGGAAATCGCAAGCAAAATTGTATTTACTGTTAACATTAGCCTCCAGAGAAGTTACCTTTCCAACAGATTAGGACAGACAAAATCGATAGCGTTTTGCAAAGTGACCTTTCTATGATCTTACCTTGAAAATTACTATTGCAATAGTCGTTAACAAGCTGTGATATTTCGTGAAACGTCCTTTCTGAAAAAATAAAAATAAACCTTTTCAGTCATTCAGCTTTTAAGTTTTGTACTTGAGAAATTGTTGCTATAACTGGATTTATAAACTAGTTTTTAAAGGGCAGGCCCATAATTAACTGATGATATATTGCATTTCTAATTTACTGGCTCATTACTTATATAGAATGCAAAAAATTCGATTGTTGCAAAAGCGATCACGTGTTAATCGTTTTTTATGCAATGAGAATCACAGAAAGTGTTTTTTGATAAATGGTTATCCATTCAAAATTGTTCAACAAAAATAATATGTATAAAAACTAATATACTGAGTAAATCAGTTTACCTGTTGTATGAATATTTTGCTAAATTTGGACATAGGGTTAGGGTTAGTTAAAAATCATTAAAATTTACAAGATTTTCAAAGCATGTGAACGCTAAACGCTAAAGTTAAACGCCTTTTTTTAAATTTAAATAATAAATACATTAATGGTGTTATTATTACTTACACACTGAAAGAATGTTCATTGCTAAGTTTATGAAGTGGAAGCATAACAATCATGTCTTTCCTTTAAAGTAAATAATTTCAAGTATCTGTCCTAAGTTACATTAATCAAAAGCTTCAGTAACAATTATTAGTGTAAACCTGACCTTTCTAAACAAACCTATATTAAGTTTTAACGATATTAACTGTATTATAGCATGTCCTATAAGAAAGTAATTTGACATTTCTCATTGCCGTACCAAGAGCAGAATTTGGACCAAGGTTCGAAGATGACCGTTCCTCAAAGAACAAACATAGGCTAGACACTTTCCGGTTGATTTTCACTGAAACGAAATGAAGATCTTTTCTGAATAATATATGTTAATCTGTCCAACTTTATAAAATTTTAACGTTAATTAATTGAAGAGTAAACGTAATGGATGAAGAAACTAAGTGCCATATCCTTTCTTTTCAAATTTGTATCAGTGCACGGGATAAAACAATATTATTTGTTTGACTAGCAGTTTATTGAGCGCATTTTTAGCAACTTATTATGTTTTCCGCATTATATACGGTCCAGTCTGAAAGTATGTATTTTTTGTCTGAAATTCACAACAACAAAAACAAATGTGATACAACAATGACAATCCATACTATGATTAGACTTCAGTTATTAAAATCAATTTTCGCTTCAGAGATATGAATTTATTCACTATCTTTATTCTAAAGAACTCAAGTTATTAGTCATCTTCCAAGGTCTCACCTAGGCTTAGAGAATCCATCGGATATTTATTCATTTCACGGCAGAACCTTGACATTTTCAAACTGAAATTCTCTGAAAAAATAAATCAAATGCAATTTCAGATTGTTTTCTTTTTACTTGAGTTAGATGTAAATTCCCTGTATTTCTGCGAACACTGTATGCTTTATTGATTTTTTCTCATTGCAATACCACGCATTACGATGTTTGTATACAATAATATATTTTCTTGTTGCTGCCTGCCAACTCAGTTCTTTTTCATGACTTAACATTATACGTTTTGTTAGTAAAACTGACTTATGGACAAAGGACACATGTATGATCTTTAATTAACACTGCGTGAATTATTTTCAAAACATCAGTGTTTCCACTTCTCCTTCAAATTGTTTCATGATTTAATTGCAGTTTACTTATCGTCGTAAAAGGTGTATTCTGTCGGAGATGATAAAGACAACGCGGGAAACCAGCGTAATGTAAGCCAAACGTAATCTTTTTGGCGCACGGAAAAACTAAAACAAAGTTCAGCGATAGCCAGCAGGATGGACATACCACGTGGCAAATGAGGTAATCTAAGCTGTCGCAAGCAGCAATTTTTGCCTCGATGAGGGAGGGGGGGGGGGACTGCTGTAAGTGTTTTATTTCTTCATCATTTTCAATATAATATAGCGCGTGAGCACGCAAGCAACAAATTATGTCCTAAACATTTGATCTGATGTTTCTTTTGTCAGATGTAGAGAATTTTATAACTTTCGCGATTGCAAAAATATTTTTACGAACTCGTTCTTGAATATTAAGAAAAACTGTACATCTGACAAAAGAATCAGGGCTTGTATGTAGGGCACAATAAACTACTTACGGCAGTTTTCTCCTCCGAATCGAGTAAACAAATGGTGTTTGCATCACCCTAAATGACATCATATACCGCACGGTACGGCCACACTGGCAGGGAATATATCAATATCCTTATGAGGGCTCACAGACAATTCGAAGGGTACAAAAAAGTGAAATGTTGACATTTTGATGTTTGCCTTAAGGAAACACAGGATAATTCTATAATTTGTTTTGCTACTAAAGAGTTGCAATTTAATTGCACAATCACTGTTTATTGAAAACCTTTTCCGCGGAGAACCTCTTTTTTGTCCAAATGACTAGCTCTAACTAGAAACCAGATGTGAAATTTAAAATATTCCGAATAATATCGTGTAGTGTCCATATTTACAAATTTCGATTATGTCAAGACCACCACAGGTACAGTAAATTCAAATAGTAACTAACATTAAATATTTAGGTCCCACTTCCTTTTTGTGTAGTCATTTTGATAATTGTAATATTAAGTTTAGTTTTATTTCCTCACCAACATTTTTTTCATACAAATGCATGCGACAGGGCTCATTTTCAAAAAGGGTACACAGCCGTAACATTCCTCTATAGATTTCATCTGAAATGTAAATCAAAAACATGTTCAGCTTCCTTTTGTCTTTAAATTTTCAGTTTTGGGATGTATCATGTCCTGATTATTGACTTCAATGACAAGATATAAAATTAGAGCATGCAATAAACATTGTCGTCACGTTTACTGATTATTATAACATTACATTGATTTAAGCCTGCACACTTAAACATACATCTATAGTTTATCATCGTGGTAAGTTGTGATACAAGGCAATATGCAATGTTTGCTTTTGTATTCATATTTCTATTATGTGGTCAGTCATGCTCTTGTTTAAGTTACTGATTTCAAACACTTCTAATGGAACACAGTTAAGTCCATTTAGTTTATATAATTCAAGGGCATAAATGACCATATCATAAATACCTATCTAAATTGACATTACCATCGATATGCTCAAAAGAATCGTTCACTTACTAACTATCTGTGATCATATCGAACAAGTATAAATTTAATGGTAAAGCCGTCTTACCGTTCAGATTATTAGAATGAAGAAAATAAGCATTTCCTATGGTCTTACCTAGTCTAAGCCTTGTGAATACATTTGTCTCGACTGAACAAATCACTTGAAACAACTGGTCACAGGCTTTCTCTGAAAAAGTAATGTGTACATCTTTAAGAACCTTTTTTAATAATTCCCTGTTTAGATATTTGTTGTTGTTGTTTTTTCTGGCCTACGCCTATGCAATCTGACTGAGTTACATGATATTTCCTATGGTAGATCTGAAGAGGACCCACTCAATTCCGAGCCAACGAGCTTTTATTTTATAATGCAATTTATCTTTGACGTTTACCGTTACGGCGTGTTAATTATACAAGTAAACGTCTAAAGCATGTCTGTGATAATTCATCAGAGACAGCCGTTCTCAACATTTTGTTAAAACTTGGATAAAAAATCATACTTTATATGTTTAATGAAGTTTTGGTTTATATTTAATGGAATGTGTACTAATCACCGTATGATAATAATGACGGAAACATTCATGAACAGTCAACTGCTATATTGTAAAAAGTCTTTTCTCTCAATTGCCAGATGCAGTTGCACATATACGTATCTCAATGTTTTACAAGATTGTGCCTAATACATCTGACTAGAATTCAAAGACGAATGAATTTTTATTTCAACATACGAGAATTGCGATATTTGTGAAACATCTGAAATGCAAATATTCACCCTTTGAACAGAATGCTTCCTACAGTTTCAAAACAGAAATGGGAAGGTCACAAGAAGTTGACTTTTATTTAATCAGTCGTCCACTGCTCCCTTTGAGGATAGCATTTTGATCATATTGCCTATAAATGTATATCAACAAAAAGTTTCGAACAGAGGGAAACAATTTTCAAGCAAATTTGATTTGTCTACGATATTATTTGCTCTCAATTCATGCTTTTTTGTTATAATTTAATGTACATAGGAGTTGTTCTATCTTTGTAACTGAAATTTGCCCATCCATTATTAGAAACATTCACATTAAGCACTGGAGTAAGGTTTAAGTTTCATTTTGTATCCATTCTCGATAATAGTTAATGTCAGTAATAAACAAGACTTTGGCTGAAATTAACCACTGGAATTTAGAATCGTAAAACGATGAACGAAACAACCATAAACTTGTTACTGTTGAAACAAAATACGGAACTACATTCACTGTTGTACGTTATTCACTTTAAAGTTGGTTTTTCTTTGTTTTATTTGTTGTACATAAGACTGGTTCTGCTTTCTATCTGGCACTTACTCAACCGTGGAACAGGGGAAAATATCAAGGCGAGTTTCTCTGAAAATATATATTAAAACTTTATTTTCATCTATTATGATAAATGTAAGTTAATTTGTGATTATATGTCAAATGTTTCTTTGGATATGAGAAAACCAAGAACTTATATGTACAATTATCTAGATAAATTTACGAGTATTTCAGATAAAAAGTATTTCAAACAAGAAACAACAGATGACTGTTAATTGTCTGTTTTAAGACTTGTAGCCTGCAAACTTTAATTGTTAGAAACTTATCACTGCTATGCCTTATCATAACAAGGCATTGAACAACATATTGTTATAGAAAGGATAAGTACCTCGAGTTTCTTTATATCCTTGATCTTCCGGAAGACAAGCTGACTCTAAAACCAAGAAATTAAAATGAAGTAGAAAAACAAAGTCGGTTCACTTAGTTTTAACACTTAATTTTATAAACAATGTGTTTGTACGATTGTATCTTAATATCACTGATTACACATACGAATTACAGTTCGGACATGAAATACAGCACTTTTTTTTTATTTTCGACTTCTTTGGCCTTTAAGCAGACTTACTTTTTATACCGTACAATCCGACTTTCCACTGAACAAATATGTGCAAAGTTATATCACAGCCAGTCTATGTATGTTGGAGGCACAGGTCAGGCACACTATGTCCTTGTTTAAAATATGAAATTAAATTTATCTGAAAACTAGATGGAGAACACAATGAAGAACGGAAGTTACGGATTAAACAAAGTAAGTACTTTTAACATACGCAGCAAGTTCTGGTGTCTTTGCCACTGACACTGTACTACTATTGCCTTCCTGCTATGTAAGAACTGACAACACCCTTTCAAATATACTAAATACGGCACATAAATGCTTGACCATATCAGTTTTGTATAAAACAGCAAAATTTACGTATTATTCGTATCTAATTGTTTCGTTTTCTTTCTTAAAACGTAAAGATTGCAGTACGATCTTTAGTTTGGCACTATTTAATTTTTTTACTTGTGTAGACGCACACAATATATAAAAACATTTAACAAAACAGAATCAGAATTTTGTGCTAAATGTCATTGCAATAAAAAAGAACTCAAAGAGTTATTCTCTGCCTGTCTTAAAACATTCATGCCGCAAAGATTTTACATAGGCATGACAAAAGAGTGTTATGCATTTCTTTAAACTCTATTAAAATATAAAGACAGCTGACATTTGTCATGTACACAACTCCAAAAGACCTTGGCTTACTACTCCTTGCAACCTCACCATTCGCTGACATACCTTAAACATTTACTTTAATATATTGTCCTTTTTTCAAATATGAGATTAAGTTTTTCTAAAAACTAGACTAAGAACACAATAAAGGAAGAAAACTATGAATTTAGCAGATAGATTTTTAAGGTTGTCTACCTTACTATCACTCAATAAACGATAGGAAAATAGCTTAGATAAAAGTGTTTTTATTTTTAACATTATAACATTAAAAAAATAATTCTTTCGTTCTTTCAAATTTCTATCAAACCCCAATGATAAATTTACACATCTACTTTGTGCCGTACTTTACTGTTATTGGCTTGTTGATTTCGTGTAAAATGTTTGATATAATTTCTGTATGAAACATCAAAATTTAATTTAATGTTAAAATTATATGAATTATAACTGTTTCATTTTCTCGCCAAAAGACGGTATCATTGCAGTACGATCTTAAGTTTGGCACTATAAATTTTTACTTATGTCGACTCCTATAATTTCAAGCAGATATATGTAAGTCCAGAAAAGTGTGAGCTAAACATATTTAAGAACAAAGTATTCGAATTTGGTGATTAACATTTCTTGCAAAAAAAAAGAGTTTAAGGAATTCTTATCTGCCTATCTTAAAACATTCATGTCACATAAATATACATAAGCATGACAAAAGAGTGTAATTCATTTCTTTAAGCTCTTTTAAAATATAAAGACTGCTGACATTTGTCATGTACTCACCTCCAAAGGACCTTGGCTTACTGCTCCTTACAACCTCACCATTCGCTGACAAACCTAAAACATTTACTTTAATATATTGTCCTTGTTTAAAATATGAGATTTAGTTTATCTGAACTAGACTGAGGACACAATGAAGAAAGAAAGCTTTCGATTGAGCATATAGATATGTAAGGTTTTCTACCTTACTATCTCTCAATAAACGATAGGAAAATAGCTAAAATAAAAGTGCAATTATTTTTAACATTATAACATTAAAATTAGCAATTCCGTCGTTCTTTCAAAGTTCTGTCAAACTCCAAAGATGTATTTACACATCTACTTTGTGCCGTACTTTACTGTTATTGGCTTGTTGATTTCGTGTAAAAATGTTTGATATAATTTCTGTTTAAAACATCAAATTTACGTAATGTTCAAATATTATAAATTATAATTGTGCCAGTATTCGCCTAAAGGCGTTGTTATTTCAATACGATATTTAGTTTGGCACTATATATTTTTACTAATGTCGACTCCTATAATTTCAAGCAAATATATGTAAGTCCAGAAAAGTGTGAGTAAAACATATTTAACAACATAGTATTAGAAATTGATGATTGACATTTCTTGCAACAAAAACAGAGTTTAAGGAATTCTTATCTACCTATCTTAAAACATTCATGTCACAAAAAAAATGTACATTAGCATGGCAAAATGTGCAATTCATTTTTTAAGCTCTCTTAAAATATAGAGACAGCTGACATTTGTCATGTTCTCACCTGCAAAGGACCTTGGCTTTCTGCTCTTTGCAACCTCACCATTCGTTGACAAACCTAAAACATTTACTTTAATATATTGTACTTGTTTAAATTTGATATTAAGTTTATCTGAAAACTAGACTGAGAACACAATGAAGAAAGAAAGGTGTGGATTTAGCAGATAGATCTTAAATGTGTCTACCTTACTATCACTTACTAAACAATAGGAAAATTGCTTAGATAAAAGTACAATTATTTCTAACATTATAAGATTAAAAAATAAGCTTTTATTTAGTTCTTACAGAGTTCTGTCAACCCAAATGATGAATTTACAAATCTACTTTTTGCCGAACTTTACTGTTATTGGCTTGTTGATTTCGTGTAAAACAGTTGATATAATTTCTTTATAAAACATCAATAATTACGTAATGTCCAAATTTTATAAATTATAACTGTTTCATTTTCTCGCGAAAAGGCGTTATCATTGCAGTACGATCTTTAGTTTGGCCCTTTATATTTTTACTTATGTAGACCCCTATAATTTCAACCAGATTTATGTTAGTCCAGAAAAGTGTGAGGAAAACATATTTAAGAACATAGTATTAGAATTTGGTGACTAACATTTCTTGCAACAAAAACAGAGTTTAAGGAATTCTTATCTACCTATCTTAAAACAGTGATGACAAAAATGTGTAATTTATTTCTTTAAGCTCTATTAAAATCCAAATGTATAGAGATAGCTTACATTTGTCATGTTCTCACCTCGAAAGGACCTTGAGTTACTGCTCATTGCAACCAAACTTTTCGCTGACATACCTAAAACATTTACTTTAATATATAGTCCTTGTTTAAAATATGAGATTCAGTTTATCTGAAAACTAGACTTAGATCGTAATGAAGAAAGAAAGCTATGGATTTAGCAGATAGATCTTTAATGTTGTCTACCTTACTATCACTCAATAAACGATAGGAAAATAGCTTAGATAAAAGTGCAACTTTTTTAACATTATAAGTTACATTAAAAGAAGCAATTCCTTCGTTCTTTCAAAGTTCTATCAAACCCCAATGATGTATTTAAACATCTACTTTTTGCCGTACTTTACTGTTATTGGCTTGTTGATTTCGTGTAAGATGTTTGATTTAATTTCTGTATAAAACATTAAAATTTACGTAATGTTCAAATATTATTGTTTCATTTTCTCGCCTAAATGCGTTATTATTGCAGTACGATCTTTAGTTTGGCCCTATATATTTTTACTGAAGTAGACCCACTTTAATTTGAACCAAATATATTTATATAGGTCCAGAAGAGTGTGAGCAAAACATATGTAACAACATAGTATTAGAATTTTTATGATTATTATTTCTTGCAACATAAGAAAGTTAAAGGAATTCTTATCTGCCTATCTTAAAACATTCATGTTGCAAAAATATATAGATAAGCATGGCAAAAATGTGTAATTCATTTCTTTAAGCTCTATCAAAATATAAAGACAGCTGACATTTGTCATGTACTCACCTTCAAAGGACCTTGGGTAACTGCTCCTTGCAACCTCACCATTCGCTGACATACCTAAAACATTTACTTTAATATATTGTCCTTGTTTAAATATGAGATTAATTTTATCTGAAAACTAAACTGAAACACAATGAAGAAAGAGAGCTTTGGATTAAACAGATAGATTTTTAAGGTTGTCTACCTTACTATCACTCAATAAACGATAGGAAAATAGCTTAGATAAAAGTGCATTTTTTAACATTATAACATTAAAATTAAGCAATTCCTTCGTTCTTTCAAAGTTCTGTCTAAGCCTAATGATGTATTTAAGCATTTACTTTTTGCCGAACTTTACTGTTATTGGCTTGTTGATTTCGTGTAAAAATGTTTGATATAATTTCTGTATCAAACATCAAAATATATGTAATGTTCAAATATTAAAAATTATAAATATTTCATTTGCTCGGCTTAAGGCATTATTATTGCAGTACGATCTTTAGTTTGGCACTATATATTTATACTTAATGTAGATGCCTATGATTTGAACCAAATATATGTAAGTCCAGAAGAGTGTGAGCAAAACATATTTAAGAATATAGTATTAGAATTTTGTTTTTAACAGTTCTTGCAACAAAAAAGAGTTTAAGGAATTCTTATCTGCCTATCTTAAAACATTCATGTAGCAAAAATATATACATAAGCATGACAAAAATATGTAATTCATTTCTTTAAGCTTTATTTAAATATAGAGAAAGCTGACATTTGTCATGTTCTCACCTCTAAAGGACATTGGGTAACCACTCTTTGCAGCCTCACCATTCGTTGACATACCTAAAACATTTAGTTTAAAGGGATATACAGGCAAAAGTTTTATGCTTTCTTTCACGTTTCTTCAATCAATTAAGTATAAATGTGCTCGCAATAAATACAATATTCAGTACCAGTAACAAAGATTTCCTCTATTTAAATGTAAACCGGTTGGTTTCCTAACTTGACCCAAGTGGGTCTAGATAGAAAATTTAGATATCGCGCTAAATTTTATAATGAATGATTGGATGGTTGAAGTACTTGTCACGTGATTTACGGCAAAAAACAACCCAAGGGAATCGACGATTGGCTGCTTTTGTCACGTGACCTATTTAAAATAACTGTTCGCGTTTTACTTTCAGTTAAAATCGTTAAACAATTTACGTCCAAGCCCGCATTTCTCTTTATTTATATGGACAAACATACTGGGAATTAAAAGTTCTTTATATTGTACGTGACTTGAGCAAATAATATCAGTTTTAATTTTTTTGGCATTCATTTGCCTGTGTATCCCTTTAATATATTTTCCTTGTTTAAAATATGAGATTCAGTTTATCTGAAAACTAGACTGAGAACACAATGAAGGAAGAAAGCAATAAATTTAGCAGATATATCTTTAAGGTTTTCTACCTTACTATCACTCAATAAACGATAGGAAAATAGCTTAGATAAAAGTGAAATTATTTTTAACATTGTAGCATTAAAAATATGCAATTCCTTCGTTCTTTCAAAGTTCTGTCAAACCCCAATGATGTAATTAAACATATACTTTTTGTCGTACTTTTCTCTTATTGATTTCGTGTGAAAATGATTGGTATAATTTCTGTATGAAACATTAAAATGTACGTAATGTTCAAATATTATTGTTTTATTTTCTCGCCTAAAGGCATAATTATTTGAATCATATATATGTTAGTTCAAAAGAGTGTGAGCAAAATATTTTTTACAATATAGTATTAGAATTTTGTAATTAACAGTTCTTGCAACAAACAAGAGTTTAAGAAATTCTTATTTGCCTAAGTTAAGACATTCATGTCGCAAAAATATATACATAAGCATGACAAAAATGTGTAATTCATTTCTTAAAGCTCTATTGAAATATAGAGACAGCTGACATTTTTCATGTTCTCACCTTCAAAGGACCTTGGCCTACTGCTCCTTGCACCCATACCATTCGCTGATATACCTAAAACTTTTATTTTAATATATTATCCTTGTTTAAAATATGAGATTCAGTTAATCTGAAAACTTGTCTGAGAACACAATGAAGGAAGAAAACTATAGATTTAGCAGATAGTTCTTTAAGGTTTTCTACCTTACTATCACTCAATAAACGATAGGAAAATAGCTTAGATAAAAGCGAAATTATTTTGAACATTATAACATTAAAAATAAGCAATTCCTTCGTTCATTCAAAGTTCTGTCAAACCCCAATGATGTATTTAAACATCTACTTTTTGCCGTACTCTTCTCTTATTGATTTCGTGTGAAAATGATTGGTATAATTTCTGTATAAACCATCAAAATGTACGTCACGTTCAAATATTATTGTTTCATTTTCTCGCCTAAAGGCGTTATTATTGCAGTATAATTATTTGTTTGGCACTGTATATTTTACTAATGTAGACGCCTTTAATTTGAACCAAATATATGTTAGTCCAGAAGAGAGTGAGCAGTACATATTTAACAACATAGTATTACAATTTCGTGATTATTATTTCTTGCAACAAAACGGGTTAATGGAATTCTTATCTGCCTATCTTAAAACATTCATCTAGCAAAAATATATACATAAGCATCACAAAAATGTGTAATTCATTTCTTTAAACTCTATTAAAATATAGAAACAGCTGACATTTGTCATGTTCTCACCTCCAAAGGACCTTGGCTTACTGCCCCTTGCAGCCTTAACATTCGCGGACAAGCCTAAAACATTTACTTTAATATATACTGTTATTGTCTTGTAATCAATTTATTAAAACTATAAATTTTGTGTGAGATAAATACATTACTTTTATTTGAGGATTTCAAATGTCTGTCAGGGTTAGACAGGGAGAGAGCTTATCACATTTTTTGTTTTCGATATATTTGAATGATACAGATAAGTACTTTTAATTATATTCACATCTTCAAACACATACTCGGTGTTATTTCACAAAACAAAATAATCTCATTTATGATGAGCAATATATATATTAAACGTAATGTGTTAGTGAATGATATTAGATAGTAGATAAAAGTGATACTATGTTTTGATAACCAGTATTCCAGTTGGGCTTATTTTCTAATCTTTTTCTATTGAAACATACCCAGACAAAAATTATTAGTGAAAGTCTGTGAAGCATATGTTAGGGACCTGAATGTTTTTTTTTAAGTTTGACTGGCCCAGGGTATTTGAAAACAGAAATATTTTTGTCAATTCATAATCAAAGCGTTAAAGTCAATGATGTACAAATTCCAAATACTAAAAGAAAAGACTCTTCAACGAAACAAACGACAAATAAGACTATTTTTTAGTCTGACAGATTGAATAACAGCTACAAAACTAACTTAGATAAGGTCAGATAAGAGTGATTCTTCTTAAAGATGGACCAAACCTGCCATAGCATAATATAAAAGAAGGTAACCTGGCTGAAACAAATAAAACACCTGGCAAAGGTTTTAATATATCAAATTGCAAGCTAAATGAAAATGAAACGCGCGTGGGCCCAAATTAACAACTACAATTAAAAATAGCCCATATGATCGGGACAATTTTAACACTATTGTCATTATTTAACAATTTTGCTGAAAGTGTACAATGTGTGACATCAATATCAAAACTCCAAGCCATCGATTTTAGAGAAGAAGATTTTTAAACTGCACAAGAAATAGAGAGAACGTTTATTTTAGTTCAAGATTATTTTCCAGTCATGAAACAGTCTATAAGGAGATTACCAGAGAATGCTTTCTTAAGTTGTGAAAAAAATATAAGCACTGCCGATTTGCAGCCACGTTCCGTTTTTCTCACGAATAAGAATACATTTTACAGTTTATATAAATGGTCACTCAAGCAAGAGTTTTTCCTAATAATGTACAATTTTGGTCAGTTTTTTCTTAGGAGAAGATCTTTGTAACTCAACATAAAAATAAAATTATAAAGAAAGGAAACAAGAGAGCCAAGATGGCCCTATATCGCTCACATGAGAATCATTGCACAGAAACATCAAAAATCAGGATGTAAGTAAGTAGGTCAAGGCCAAGATCATCCACGGTCAAAGATTTAATCTGCATGTAAAATTATCTAATGTTCCATTGCTGTAGTTGAACAGAATGTCTTCTAAGAATAGGCCCTGTGACCTTTTTTTTTACCCTGGATGACCCATTGACAATCCCATCCTAGATTTCATCAAGACAACCATTCAAATATTAGGAAAATCGGAAGAAAAATACAGCTTCTATCGGATACACAAGCTTTTTCAAAGATTTGACCCCATGACCTAGTTTTTGATGACCCCAGATGATACATATACAACCGCAACCTAGATTTCATCAAGACAAACATTCTGACCAATTTTCATAAAGATCCAATGAAAAATACAGCCTATATCGCATACAAAAGGTTTATCTAAGATTTGACCATCTGACCTAGTTTTTGACCCCAGATTATCCATATTCAATCCGAACCTAGAACTCATCAAGACAAACATTCTGACAAAATATTAGGAAAATCGAATGGAAAATACTGCTTCTATCTTATACACAAAGTTTTTCTACGATTTGATCCCATGACCTAGTTTTTGACCAAGATGACCCATATTTAATCTCAATCTAGATACCATAAAAACAAATATTCTGACAAAATATTAGGGAAATCGGATGATAAGTACAGCTTCTATCCCATACACAAGCTTTTTCTAAGATTTGACCCCTTGATCTAGTTTTTGACCCCAGAGGACCCATAAACAATCTCAAACTAGATTTCATCAAGACAAATATTCTGACAAAATATTAGAGAAATCCAATGGAAAAAACAGCCTCTATCGCAAAACACAAGGTTTTTCTAAGATTTGACTCCGTGACCTAGTTCTTGACCCCAGATGACCAATATTCCATCCATACCTAGATACTATAGAGGCAAACATTCTGACCAAATATAAAGAAAATCGGATGAAAAATACAGTTCTATCGCATACACAAGGTTTTTCCTAGATTGGACCCCGTGACCTAGTTTTTGATCCCAGATGACCCATATACAATCCCAACCTAGATTCATCAAGACAAACATTCTGATCAAACATTAGGAAAGTCGGATGAAAAATACACCTTCTGTCGCATACACAAGGTTTTTCTTAGATTAGACCCCGTGACCTAGTTTTTGATCCCAGATGATCCATATGCAATCCCAACCTAGATTTCATCAAGACAAACACTCTGACCAAGTTTCATAAAGATCCAATAAACAATACAGCCTCTATCGCATACACAAGGCAAATGTGAACAGACAGACGACAGACGACAGACAGACGACAGACGACGGACATCCAGCGATCACAATAGCTCACCCTGAGCATTCGCTCAGGTGAGCTAAAAATGACTCCCACCCTGGCAGTCATAATATTATCACAATTTAGTAAATGAATATCAGTGCAACTGGTAACGGAGAAAATCTTTGTTTTTGTTTCTTTTTGCTTCACCAGAATTCTGCATTGGACTTAAAAAGGTTCAATAATTTAAGGGGATTATCATTAAGACACTCGGGTAAATATGATGAGAAATGTGCCAAGGTGAACATACTGGTTGACGAAGGACACCGGGCAGTAGGTTATTTAAAAGTTTACGTCCCTGCCGCCCGTCCCCGCTCCTCCATTCCCCCCCACACACACACACACACTTCCCTCCGCATAATTTTGTTCCACCCAAACATTCAATCTAAACTCAGTTAGATTAGATTGAATGAGTAGAGAAAATGGAAGGAAAAGGAAACGAAAAGAAAAGAAAGAGAAAAGTGATGAAAAGTAAAGAGTGGAGTTAAGTTAGTGAGCAAGCAAGTAAATTGTTAATAATTTGACATATACATTTAAATTTCTGATACAAAGAAGAGTAATAAGTAATTTAAAGAGCAAGAACTCTAGTGGAGTTATCTGGTTTTGTAATTTCAGAAATTATGAGTAACAATAAATATAATTAGAAAAAGAAATCATGCATGTATGTCAGACAGACTCTCATTAAGGTAGCTGTTGAAATGTTGAATAAATTAAAATTCAATCTCAGAGGTAAGAGAAAGAGTAAAGTACACTCCGTCTATACAAACATTTCAACAATTATATTTTAAATTAGCGATTTTCTTTAAATAAAAATAACTCTGTGGCAGATATCTTCGTTTTCTGAAGAGTATTGATTTTATCGATTTCCTATGAGAAATTACGAAATGGACTGAAAAGTTTTATGGTTAAATATTTATCAAAGGTTTGATTTCTAAATTGTGTGTAACGAGTAGTTGAAACGCAAAGTTCCTATCAATTTACAATTTCTTATATCACATAAGTTATTTTGCTTTATACCTAAAATATATAAAGAAAGAACCCCAAAAAATATTAGAATTTAATTAAAACCAGGAGGACGTATATATATTAGCTAAGTAAATAACATGATAAGAAAAGCGAAATCAATCATTTATTTGCCAAACACCGAGTTGAAATTTCAAAAGGTCCAGAAATAAATCCAAAAACTATCAAACATGAAGATAATCTTTACGATGACTGTATGATCAGTACACTCCTTGTTTCAGAATGATAAAAATGAATCCTTTATAGGTATGGCTAAATACAGCTTCAACAAAAAACTACGTGCTTATGTCCTAAGGTTGACTTGAGTGCCAATAAGAAAATGAATTTTATTTAAGGGAATGCAGTCGTCATATTGTGATTTGGTGTGGTAAAATCAACAATTCTATCATTATGACTTCAACAAGAAAACGACGTTAATGTCTGACGTCAAAACTTAACTAACAATTTTTGCAAACACGTTTGTTTTATCTGCCTTCTCTAAATGACCATCAAAAGCTGTTTTTGAAAATGTAAGTTGCGTCTCCGAAAGTTACTGAAACAGATATGTCGAATGTTATTTGATGTCATGTAGAAATGGTTAATAGATATGCAATATATGAATACGAATATGGATATACAATAAGTGTATCTTCTGGATGTCAGAGTGAGAAAGATTCAAAACAGTCTTTTATTTGAAAGTAATAAAAACTGAAAATGCAAAATTTACCACCGTGATATTGTTGATAATCTCACGACAGGTCTGTTTTTTTTTTTCTTTATGTGCATACTTGAGTCAAGACCTCTTCTCAACCAAACAAAAACTAATATGCTCGACCAAATGGTTATGAACAGAACAGAACAAAACTGAACAGAACCACTCGGCTAATTTGTTGCCCACTCATTATTATTTTATCTCTTACATTGAACGCTTTTATACAAAAAATACATAATTTGAATACTGTTTTTCGAGTTTCGTTAAGTAATTCGACTAAAATAATCATACTCGTTCTTACCCTAAAATATTTTGGAATTAACGTATCTTTAGCTTAGACTAGTTGTACAGTGGACACGCAAGAATGAAATGAAAAAAACATCTTCTAGACCGTTTATGAACATACTGTACACAGCCGCTATTTTCTAGATACTACAATGTGGCGACCTGCTTCTGCAAATAACTTGTGTTACGATTGCCTTAAACTTGATAAAACAATTCTATATTTCCTGTCTATTAGGATATTTAAGTGCGAAGCTCTTTCAAAACAAAATGTATAACACAAGCAAAGTCGATACATTAACACTGACATGCCAGTTAGTAATACAGTAGACGTAATTTGAACATTGGAAAAAATAAATGTCTTAGTATAGCATTAACAGATTTTGAAACTTCGGAAAATCCACACTGACACAATAAATTACGCAGTTTGACAAAACATGTGTTACTCCTCTGCGCGTCATTAGAAATACTAGTTAATTGTTTCGTTATTAAAGCGTATAAAATACCAATTACTTGCAATGGTAACTCGATTTTCGGGCAGATTTTTACGTTCTTATGTCGTGTTCTTTACTGACACTTTAAACCAAATGAAAAAAGTATTAATTGTAACTGTTTTATTAATTTATGTTTTTTACTGAATTTAGATTTATGCTACAACGACAACTCTCTAAAATATTTATATATATGAAAACTAATAATAATCACAGCAATCATCATCATCATTATCATCATTTTTTGTCACCTAATAATATAATTTGTTCAGGTTCATAATGAGAAAATTGAAAACATTACTCATTTTTATTACAATTATTATAATTACTACAGTAACTGTTGTTGTTGTTGTTTTAATAAGTGTAAATTCTATTGTCAATATATCAAAAAGAGAAGTCTATCTTCTGACTTAAATAAATTCAGTTTAAATAAATGTCTTAAATCTATTTATTTTTTTTATTAAATCATAGGAAATAAAAAAGTGCGAGCTATGTACATTAAATAAAATTGGTTTTGTATCTTTGACCTACCTTTCGTTCCTGTTCACTTCCAAAACTATTCCGTTTTAAAAAAAATATGTTTTTTTAACGTTTTCTTATTTGGCGAGCAAACAATATGTAGATAAAACACCGTATCGATTTCCGAAAACGAGGGCTGTTCGAAAGGAACGGTATATTGAATAGATATAGGTTTTACATGAGGAAGATCACGTCAGTGTTTATTCAAAAGAAAGTTTCTTTCCAATAGCTGCACAAAGAGATAACAGGTATCCAATACTCGCAGAGATAAGTTTATTTTCCAGTCCGTGTCCACTGCTACACACGTACCTGGAACTTTAGCCTCTGTTTTACATAACAAATCGCATTCAGCCTCGTTACTCTTTGAAATAGAATTCACTCGTGTATGACCATGTTTTTCGATTAAACCAAATAAAAATACCGCGCTGTGTTGAAAATGAAAAAATAAAATCAGAGTGACAGAAGACAATGTGTGACAAAATATATATTTATCATAAAGCTTCAAGGAAATCTTCGAAACGATGTTTATTAATCACTGCTTGGTATATGATACTAATATATGATATTATTCGATAATGTGTGCATTGTTGTTTTGCTCACTTCTTTAAACATTAAATTTATAGTAAATTTTGAAATTTATAAAGATATCTGCTGGGTTTTAGGTCCCATCTTTTGACCGACTACCCGAAAAATGGGTGTTGAAATAGCTGTCCAAACTATGACGACCGAAAAAAAAGAAAACAAAACTTCGATTCCGACCTTATATGTTTATCGCGGCAATCTCTGTTGTTATCAGTATCCGTAGTATAACAATGACATGACATAGATAGTGTGCCTTTCGAACCATTGGAAATGCTGTTAGGTACAAAACTTAATAATATAAAGAAAATGTATATTTCCATGTTATGGTGCAAATCAAAATACATTATGAGCAACCCTCGCGAAAAATGAGTATCCATGACGGGACTTTAAGTAAACTTGGTACAAATGTACCTCATACTGAAAAGATTTTGTACCTGTAAGTTTGTGTTTTAATTTAATTAATCATTTTATTATATATTTTACTAATTCATTATTTTATAAAAAATATTTCTCAGTGATAGTTAAAAAAATAATTAAATACTTCGTACATGAAGGAATTAATAAAATAATTAGATTATCTTTTTTAGCTACCAAACGGAAATATTTTATCTACCCTTTCCAATTTAGGTTTATAAATATCACAAAAGAAATTATTTGTTACGTGACAATGTACATTTTATCATTTTATACCTGAATAAAGGTAGTTTAAAATGTTGATTTATTCAACCCATAGAAAAAAAAAACGTGTTTAAATAGAAATTCAATATTTTTAGTTAATAGAATTTACTTAAGACTTAACTAATTGTCAGATATTTAATCCTTTATATGAAAAATACCAAAAACACAGTTATCCAAACATTTAATGTACCTGTTCAAATTACCTATTGGCAACCGTTCTTCAGGTTTGTCTTTTGTTTGTGTTTTAAATTTTATATAGGGACACATTTTTATAATATCGTTTTAAAGCGCAAAAGGAAGAATAAAAGAATCAATCAGAACAGAACATATCATTTACTTGTTTTAGTACCTGATCATAATTATCATCACGAAGTTTCACGCAATATCAGAAATAATTAGAGCTTTAGTACCACCTATCACTATGATACCATTTGATTTTTACTCTGAATATAGCTTTTGTTGTGAGTTTGGATCTTTTTAATTGGAATAATCGCCTTTTGACGTTTTCAAAGGCAGAAGAGGCCTAGATAAAAAATCCGTGATGGTAAAATGCACATTATTTTTTAATGAACATTATGATTTTTATTACGGAAAATCGTATGAGCAGCCAGAGGCTACATTTCCAGTCATACCAGGATAATAGATTTTGTTATCATTAATTAACTAAAAGCTAGGTCGCCGTCTAAAATAATAGAAAGTATAATATCATCTGAACATTTTTGACGCTTTAACTGGGTGACATACTAAACAATAGAAAGTCAATTGTTTGGTTGATCGTTCACTTTATCGTGTGTTTCCTTTCTTTACGATCTAAGGTTGTCATTTTCCCCCCCTACTTATTTGTGTATAAAATGACAAAATCTCTATTTATATCTTTCTGGATCATCATTACCTGAAGTCTTTAGTTTGAGTTCTTATGATCTATGGTCAGTCCTAGAAATATCTTAACGATGGTAGGTCCTACGTTTGAACCTCATTTTAGTTAAGTTGGTTAACTACCGGTCTGATTTAACTCATTTTAGTGGGTGTTTGATTCTTAATTAAGGAATATAAACCAAAGCTAGTTTAAATTCTGAAAACCAGTTTAAATGGAGGACACACGTGATGTGTCATAACAACTTCCATATTTTTCGTTTCAACCTCGTTGTGTTGAATCGCGGTTCTACAGAGTCATAGATAAAACTTCTTTGTGCTTATGGCTACTTTCTCTCGTAAAAAATGACAATATATCTATACGTTTTTATTAAAAGGCACGGTAGTTTGGTAAAATTGTTGTAATCTGTACTGTAGCTATATCCTTTTTAGTGAACTTTTTTTTATTATTTGCGTATTTCTATAATTATTTTTTCATGTTGACATTTGCTCTAATATGACGTGTTTAAGTAAATTTGCGTAGCGATTGCTATAGTCTCGGTGAATTTCATTAAACGCGTCATTTGATCCCACAATGTCGTATTTCATTTTTTCTTTTTTTTTCACGAGGTGTTAATGATTTAAGAAGAGAGTTTTTAATGATTTAAGAATTTAGCACATTCAGATACTATGAAATACAAAGGTATATATTCAACATTTGAAATTTTAGGAAAGCTATTTAAAAACGCTGTACAGTACTTCCTGTGAAATCTGGTTTACACACTCTGAAACCGCCCCTGTCCAATATTCCAACTTCGCATTTAGCAAATTCATGTATTCTAATATTACTTTTCGCCCGTGCCTGTGTGAGTCTCCGTCTAACAGTTACATAAAATGAAATACAACAAGAGGGCCATGATGGTTTTGGATCGCTCACCTGAATACTTTGCCTTCTGCTGTTGAGCAAACGTCAGAAGCTTCTTTAAAAGTTCTCCCTATATAAATCTATACGAATTCAAGTTAACCCTAGGGTAGAGCCAATTTTCCCCGAGGAACATACTTTGAATAAACTTGGTAGAGAACCTCTAGCTGATGCTCTATGCAAAGTTTTTAATTTCTATGCTTTGTGGTTTCAGATAAGAAGATTTTTAAAGACTTACCTTTATAAGCCTATGTAAAATCAAGTTGTCCCGGGATCAGGCAATAGTGGCTTAATTTTAAGGATCTTGGTAGAGGACCTATTGCTGATATTCCATGCAATAATCTTAGCCCTTTGCTTTGCGTTTTCAGACAAGAAGATTGTTTAAGATTTTCCCTACATAAGTCCATGTTAAATCAAGTGACCCCGGGGTACAGCTAATTTTAACCCAACAGGCATAATTTCAACAAACTTGTTAGAAGACCTCTCGCTTGTGCTTTATGCAATATATCTAAGTTATAGGCCTTGCAGTTTTAGACAAGAAAATTGTATAAGTTTTTTCCCTGTATAAGCCCAAGTAAAATAAATTAACCCCAGGAATTAAGCCAATTTTAACCAAGGGCATATTCTGAATAAACCTGGTAGAAGACCTCTGGCTTGTTCTCAACACAAAATATTCAACCTCTAGTCCTTGAGGTTTCTGACACAAAGATTTGTTTAAAGTCTTCCCTATATAAGCCTTTGTAAAACCAAATGACCCCCAAGGGCAAGGCTGTTCATAACCGAAGGTGCATTCTTCAAACAATCTTAGTAGAAGACCTCCAGATGATGTTCAATGCCAAAAATCTTAGGTTTAAAATTTACATTTTCTCACAAGAAGATTTTTAAAGATTAAATATTGTGCACAAATAGGACCCCGGGGTTGGGCCTATTCTGACCCCAGGGTCATAATTTAAATAAACTTGATAGAAGACCTCTGGCTGATGATACATGCAGAACGCCTTAGTTCTAGGTCTTGTGGTTTCAGATATGGAAGTATTTTAACGTCATTCCTAAGCCTATGCAAAATCAAGTGACCCCCTGTAAGTTCCCTTGTAAAGATATAACAGTAAGTCTGGGGTGTTTATATATGATACCTAACAGGATCCCCTGGTAATTGTGACAGTTCCTTTGTACAGATTTTACAGAAAGTCTGTGTATAACACCTTACAGGATCCCTTAGTAACTGTGTAAGTTTCCCTGTAAAAATAAAATAGTCATTCAGTGCTTATGCACGATGCCTTACAGATTCTTGGTAACTGTGTATGTTCCATGTTAAGATATAATAGTAAATCTGTGGTGCTTGACAAATCACAGGACGTTTTAATAGCATTCCAATATGGTCAATGTCAGTGTGCACTACATTTGTTAAAATATGTTTACTGGAACTTCTCTATTGTTTTCCTTATCTGAAAACATATTTGAAATAAAGCAAAAGGATACATATTCAATGTACTTCATTGCTTTCTGTTCAACATAATTATAGTTTGTTTCCATGAATACATAAATCCTTATGGTGAGTTGTCAGGAGTACTCAAACACATGTCCGAACGCATCCTGCCGGAAAATCTATCTTTTACTTCGACTTTGATAAATTACATTACGTACAATATTTTTAGTGGATCTAGCTGTTTTTCGCTCTAGCGTCTTCATAACAAGCGTCCTCCATCCGCCAGAGACTTAAAAAACCCGCGTCGATTATCAAGATTAGTACAACAGGGCGCCGCCATTTTGTTCCACGAATATGTCTAATTATGCACATCGGGAAATGAGTATTCCTGAGCAGATGCTAAAGATGCTAAAGTCGACCCTTTCTTCCCTCTCCCTCATCGGGAGTGTCGAAATCAAATGTCGCAAAAGATAGCCAGAATTAGCTCAATTGCGTGATGTGTTTAAAGTATGAAGCTACCAAAACATTTCCTTTTTGTTCTATATAAAACTCATATACAGGTAGTTAACATGCTGCAAACATAAGACTGACTTTAACTTCCTCTTGAAAATGTCAAGAAAAGTGGGGTCATGTTTCAAACAAGAAAGATATTTCAGCTCATGTTAACTAACCCCTGAAATTAACAAAAAATAAAGGCCAATTTTCAGATTTGGGTATGTGAAAGGACTTCCTATTATGTATTCTTTTCTGAAATTATAATAGCATAAGATTGCTACCACACAGAAAAAGTAAAAGCAAAATGATTCAAGAAAAAAAAGCAAACTGATAATTATTTCTAACCGCCAACATGCTGGTACCATTATTTTGGACCTCTGACGGACTTAATTGATGATTTCATACCTAGAACATAAGCTCGTTTGTTCTATCGACTATGTCCGTAATGCCGGAGTCGATATCTATTGTAATACTAAGCTGAAAACATCCGTTCTTAAATATTTCGTCGGTAATACCGCAGTGCCTGTATTTTCTGAGTGGCTGCAAGTCGGGTTTTCGATGTACAATAATCTCTCTCTGAATTTACTTATCGTTGGTAGCGGTAGTAGAAAATAGTTTTTAAAGTTGTGGGGGATAGTGTAAGACACATAAAGCTTCATATTCCAAAGACAAACATGTTTTTTCCTAGCTCAGCAATGTTACACGAGACCTCGATTAATCATCTTATCTGAAAGGTAAGTTGTAATTGTTAGTTGAAATTCAATAATCTTTAACCTCTGTTGTTATATCTCAGAGACAATTATAAAGATTTAACAAAAACTATATGATACTCTAAAGTTAGAAGAGTGTTTCAGCCGTTACGCAACAACTTGTAATCAAGAGTCGTCGAGTTGATGTCCCACTGCTCCATTAACACTACTAAATGTTTTTGTTGTTGTGTTTTTTTCGACTAAGATTCCGATATGTGCTATAAACAGAGCAATTAAAACAAAAAGGAGTATATATGAAATGTAACGCTTTTCAATTCTTGAATCGGAATCAAATCAGTGAATAAATTATGACTTTAATGGTTATGTAATCTGGAAAATATCTATGTACTTTTAAGTATTTTTGACTTCAGATTTGGTAATATACAGCAAAAGATGAAAACCATATTCTGTCAGTTTGGGCGATTAATTCGACTGTCATGCCGAAAGGGAAAAGTTACATTAGGCCAGTTCTCATGGATTTCAGCAAACTTTATCTGGCCTCCTCTTTTGCCGTTATGGATATTTCCACATAAGTAGTATAAAACTGGTGGGAGACATTCCTGAAAGTCTGCGAGGCTCCTTGAAAGTGTCGCAGACTGCTGTAAATGGGCTGAGATATAAAGTTTTAATGTACTTATGATCCGCTGTTTCAGAGGGGGGAAGCAAAAGCTACACAATCTTTGGTTTTATTATCGCTAGAGTTACGTATCTCAAAAAAAAGTGTCTATTGAATGTAAATGCAGGGGAAACAACTGCTTCACAATCGTTGGTTTTATTATCACTAGAGTTACAGATCTGGATTAAAATAGATGCAGGGGAAGAAGCAACTGCTACACAATCTTTGGTTCTATAATCAATTAAAAGTGTCTATGTAATGTATACATTGTTTTAAACACTGTCCATTTTCCACGATCCCATTACTGTTAAGGGGTATTGATTAATGAAAGCTAGAGATTAATTGCGCAAAATTATTTAAAAGTTACCAAAAGTTCTTTGTTACGTATAACATTACCACAATCATACAAGCCTTTCCTTTTTAAAAAGAAACTTTATTATTTAATGAGTGAAAAGGAGCGAAAGTGGAGGCAGGAGGAATGGCAGAGGAGGTATGAGGAGTCAAAGATGAGGCATGAGGAATCAAAGAGGAAGCATGAGAAGTCAAAGAGGAGGCATGAGGAGTGAAAAAGCAGGCATGAGGAGTGAAAGAGGAGTCATGAGGAGTGAGAGAGGAGGCATGAAGAGTGAGAGAAGGGTATGAGCGTTAACATAAAATTGGGTAGGAGAATGTGTGTACATGTATGTACGAGGAAAGTGATAAACTAGGGATATAGAAAAGATTCAACAAAGAAAATAGTTTCATTGTTTTATCGATATTATACTGTTACCATCAACATCCAATACCGTTAATATTTTTCTTTTTTTCTCACATCTTAATGGGTAAGCATAAAAGATAAAGTAAGATAAATTGTCATAATTGCCATGTAAAATTTCTCCAACGCTTTAGTTTGTAACAATGCATGATTTCTTATTTATATATATGTATATAACTTTAGATTGTTCACACTGACATCTCATGTTTTCAACGATGGTGTCCGTCTGTCTCGAGATAATTAAAAAAAAAAACGGACGATGAACCCTTTTAATCGTTTTTCTTATAACAGTAATAGTTAATTTCCCAAGATACTCGCGGTCCTCCTTCAGCAACCGTAACTATCTGTTTCAGGTTTTACACTATCATTCCGATTCTTCTTCTTTTCCATGACATCTTCTCTTTCCAACTCAGGAATTTGGTAAGTATCAAAGAGAAACAAAGAGAAACTTTCGCTGGAGTATGTCGTATTTCAAAGATTTGTTTTTGTCGTACCCATCTGTATCAATCAACTGATTTACTGTCTTCTTCATAGACAGGATCTTTTTCATTGCATCAAACTACACCAGTTTACTGCCAAAACTGTTCATCATTGCTTTCCTGTAGGTGCTTTTCATATTCCTGAAAACTTTTTCTTCGACTTCATATTCACTAATGTCGGTATCTTCCTCTATAAGCTCATTTACCTTGATGTCATACTGCGACTCACACTTTTGAAACGATTCATCTACAATGTAGCTCCAAGGATCGATCTCCATAGACTCCTCTGAAGTGACAGATGTATCGTCATCGTCGTCATTGTGAATGGACTCATTGTTGTCTATGGGCCTAAAAATATCCTCTTTCACTGATACGTTTGACATTGCCTCTTCATCCCAGTCTGTATCTGAACGCGAAATTTTTTATGTCGTAACATATTATCCTTTCTCCCAAAAGTTTTATTAGCTCACCTGTCACGTAGTGACAGAGTGAGCTTTTCTGATCACCTTTTGTCCGTCGTCCGTCCGTCAGTCCGTCCGTCCGTCCGTCCGTCCACAATTAGTTTGTTAACACTCTGGTGGTCACATTTTTGCCTCAATTGTCATGAAACTTGGTCAGGATGTTTGTCTCATTAATATCTCAGACGAGTTCGAACATGGATTATCAGGGTTGGAAAACTAGGTCATAGAGCCCAAATATAGAAAAACCTTGTTAACACTCTAGAGGCTACTTTTTCAGTCCAAATATCCTGGAAATTTGTCAGAAAGGTTGTTTTGACAATTTCTAGGTCAAGTTCAGATATGGGTCATCTGGGGTCTAAAACTAGGTCACAGAGCCAAAATATGGAAAAACCTTGTTAACACTCTAGAGGTTACATTTTCAGCCCAAATAATCTGGAAATTTGTCAGAAAAATTGCCTTGAGGATTTCTAGATCAAGTTTGAATATGGGTCATCTGGAATCACAAACTAGGTCACAGAGTCCAAATATGGAAAAACCTTGTTAACATTCTAAAGGTAGCATTTAACCAAATAACCTGGAAATTTGTCAGAAACGTTCTATAAATGATTTCTTGCTTAGTTTTGAATATAGGTTTTCTGGGGTCAAAAACTAGGTCACAGAGCCCGAAAGTAGAAAAACCTTGTCAATGCTCTAGAGGTTACATTTTTAGTCTAAATGTCCTTAAAATTTGTCAGAAAGATTGTTTCAATGATTTCTAGCTCAGATTTGGATACGGGTCATCTGGGATCAAAAACTAGGTCACATGGTCCAAATATGTTAAACATTTTTAAACACTCCAGAGGTTACATTTTCAGTCCAAATATCCTGAAAATTTGTCAGACAGGTTTTCTCGATGATTTCTAGCTCAAGTTGGAGTATGGGTTATCTTGGGTCAAAAACTAGGTCACAGAGCCCAAATATGGAAAACCTTGTTAACACTCTAGAGGTAACATTTTAATTCCAAATAACCTGGAAATTTGTCAGAAAGCTTAATTCTATGATTTCTAGGTCAAGTTTGAATATGGGTCATCTGAAGTCGAAACTCCTAGGTCACAGAGCCGAAATATCGAAAAACTTTGTAAACACTCTAGAGGCTACATTTTCAGTCCAAATGTCCTGGAAATTTGTCAGAAAGGTTGTTTTGATGATTTGTAGCTCAAGTTTGGATATGGGTAATCTGGGGTCAAAAACTAGGTCATAGAGCCCAAATATGGAAAAATCTTGTTAACACTCTAGAGGTAACATTTTCAGTACAAATAACCTTGAAATTTGTCAAAGAAATTGTTTCAATAATTTCTAGGTCAAATATGGGTCATCTGGGGTCAAATAACTAGGTCCATAGCAACTTTGTTTAAAGCAGTCATACTCAGGTGAGCGATACAGGGCCATCATGGCCCTCTTGTATCTATAACGCACTGAAACATCGTCCTAAACGTTTTAAACAAGAATGAGGAGGAGTGAGAGAAGCATTTAGCTTAATACGTGTCCAATAGTTGCAATGTTGTCGAGTTCACAGGTGTTCTCTTTCCGTTTTTTTCCCTGTAGATGGCAGACCCTGTCTAGGTTTCTTACTCTTCCTGGTTTTATCACCTACTTTTGAATTCTGACGTTTGAGTTTTGCGCTGGTTGGTTGTATTTCTTTCTGACCTATGATTGATACATCGTAAGGTTTAGCTTCACGTTCGAGCATACTTTTAGCTATAGCGGTTGTCTGCTCTGCCGGTATAATCATCCCAATATATATTTCAGACTGAGAATTCTGACTCCTTTGATACCCATGTCTTTTCATCTTCATCTTACTCATCCTCGTGATGCATTTGTTATCAAATATATCCATGTTTGTAACACACATCTTGACTCTCCGACGTCCACGCCTTCACTGACTCTTATGCAGATATGTTTTGACATATAACCTTCAGCGCGACATATTTTAAATAACATCCTCAACAATCTGGCAAAGTTGTTCCTAGTTTATGTTTGATATGGACCAAAAAATATTCTTTGATTTTCAAACTGTTCTTCACAACATACACACTTGTAAGAATGATACGCACTTGTATGCCATACTCTTACAAGTACGAGTACGTGCCCTTGGACATGAAATATTCATACATAATGTTTTTCATGTAATGTTTTTGTACTTAACTTCTGCAGATTCAAGCTTTCTTCCACAACAAAACTCTTTTCAATCATTTTCCATAACCGAGTACACTATTCGGACGCATGTGTTTCCACTTTATTGTGGCGCTATTAATATGAAATGCATCAATAACATTTTTAAATACAATGCTGAGAATAGTAAAACTCATTTCTTATGCTTGTTCTACGGCATGGTTAAAACAAATCTTTTCAAAACTTTTATGTGAGTCGTCCGTTCTTTATCTGCTAGTAATTGTTAGTGCTTATATTTTCAGTTATGGATCTCTAAGTCTCTCAAACAGCTCTTTTCTTGACATATAATCTCTACATAAGAAGGCGTACGGCATTGCAGTCTAACGAACAAGGTTAAATATATTTATATTTTTTATATATATTGGAGGTCTTTTTTCCTACCTTTTTAAATAACTTATAGCAGTCCTGAGCATGAAAACGGTCTGATATATTTTACCGATCAACTGCGACTGAAAATATTTATTTTCATTGACTTCATTTCAAATTTATAACAGTAAACTGTATCACACAATTTCAATGATACTTCTTTCTGTTGTCGGCATATACCTTTTTCATAATTACGTTTCTGGCAAATGTAACACTTACAAGATAATTTTCAAACTGTGCAGCTTTCTTCTTACTTCTATAATACCAACATTGTTAAAGTGTTCGCATGAAACCCAGTTTTCCTCTATCTCTAGTCATCAAGTGATCGCCGATTGCACTCGCTACGCTGCAAGGTATGGATATACTTCTTGTGTGTGCAGGGTATCTAGGCTAGAGCTGCTAAGCAGATTTTTTGACCATTTTCTAACTGAAAAAAGTTCTTTGTAAGATGGCGGAAAGACCAAATTTTGCACCGGCGCAATAAAAATCGTTTAAGGTTCTTGACTGACCGGCTTAACTTCTTCCTTTCAGAATTTGTACATAATGATGGATTTTTTTTGCGTTTTTAAAGGCTTCACAATATTTGATGGTGTGTTATTTAAAATGGCGTAAATAAGGTCTGATGTTTGTTGTCAGCCGATTTCTGTGACTTTATATACATGTACATACATGTAAACATCGATAAGTGTTATGTGATAAAGCAATCACACGTCTGCGCCGCCGACAGTAACTGACCAGAAAATATCAGCAATGTGTCGGACAAATTTGTCGTAAAAGATGTGAAATTCAAAACTTCGTTTATTTAGATTTATGTATTGTTTAGAGCCCCTATCCTTCTATACGTCACTACATAAAAATCACGGCCACAGTGATAATTAAGATCAAAACCGTTTCTTATCCATATCTGGAGAACATTTTGTCTTTTCTCCTCAAGCTTGAAAGAGGCAGGTTGAAGATGACCAGTAGGTGATCGCTATTGTTTTTTTTCATGTCACCAAGTCAAAGGTCAACAGTGGCAATCTAAAGCAAAACGATCCCGACAATGATCTGCAGAATTCTTCAGTCCAGGTTCCTCAAACCTTGTTGACCGGTTTGCCTTTAGTAGTAAATGACGTCTATTGCTTTCACGGTCAAACGGCAGCGTCTCAATGACATTATACAGTGAACAGTTTTAGATCAAAATCTTGACAATGTTTAGGCACAGGATTCTAATCCTTGATAGACCAATTGATCACAACCAGTAGATGACCTCCTATCCTGTAAGGATTACTGGGTTAGACGAGAAGGCCACAGTGACATTGATAAGCGAAATAGTTTGAGGTAATATCCACAGAACGTTTCGGTCCAGGTTCCTCAAACTTGGTAGACCGGTTGGGTATGCCAAGAAGATTTCTGCTGAATTCTGGGTCACCAGATCAAAGGACAACGTCACAGTGACGTCGCATAGCAAAACCGTGTTCGCTTCATATCTGGAGAATGCTTGCGCACAGAATTAATAGATGACCTTTATTCCTTTTGCGGCTTAGTCCCTAAAACTGTTTCCTAATAATAAAAAAATGCTCGGGACTAGGCTCACAACCTTTGTCATCTGGTTGCCCATGCCTTGTAGGTGACTGAAAATATTTTTTGGTCAGAAGCTCAAAGGTCAAGGCCACAGTAACATTGAACTGCAACAGAGTCGATCAATTTATGAAAAACGCTTGGGCTTAAGCCCCTGACTACTTGGGCTTAAGCTCCTGACTATTAGATTATCCCAACTGTTTTTTGACACCTAAATCAAAGGTCAAGGCAATATATACCTTAAATACCAAAAAGAGTTAGGATCAATAACAACAGAATGTTTGTTTCTAGCCTCTTTAAACCGAATAGGCAGGATGGTCATGACTAGTATTCCTTATGTTTTGGTCTAAAGTTAGGGACACTTTGACCTTGAATACACTTTTCGCGTCAGTTAAAAATAAATGGTGACCGAGAACCTCAGTGTCTTTATTCGGTGTATCATTGCTTCGACAAACGTTGAGGTCTAATCTTGCACGTAATAAAATGTTTTATGCAATGTATTGTTCTGATCAATTCAAAACAACAACAACAACAACACAAGCGTGCTATGCTACTTTATTCTAAAAATATCAATATGATTACACAGAAAAAAAATCTGATTGTAAAGAATGACATCTACATAAACATGTTCATGATAATAATTGTCGAGAAAATACAAATGGCATCAGTCTAGACCAACATTTTTACATTCGAAAACAATGTAAAAATCATCAAATTTTATTGTATGTCCAAAGTTATTTTGTTTTGATGCTCAGTACATTGAAAGTTTATTTTAAACCCATATAAAATCGTTTTTTTCAGTTTTGAATAATAAATTGATCAAACTTTTGAAATACTGTGATGACGCAGTAATGACTACTTAAAAAAAGAAGAAACAAGAGCTGTCACTGGAAATTGACATATGCCCCCGAAATGTAGCTTTGAATTGAACTGGTGTAAATATATAATATGCCTGTGGAAAAAAGATCAGAACAAAAATAGAGCATTAACTGAAGGTAAATGGTAAAGTAATGTTGTTTCTGCTTCAGGTTCTTATATGAAGGTTCAAAACATAATCATTCAATGAAATAGAAAGCTGTGAATTTGTTCTTGAATATGAACAATATTGTTGTATTCCCAACCCCTACTGGTATTTTATTTATAAAAAGGCTTGGTGTCAAACAATCAATAAAATCCCCCAAGCAGTTTTGGAAATGAATATTGGACAAGATTTTAATACCGAGGTTATAGTAAACAAGACCTGTCCATAGACAGCACGCTCCTATTTTCTCAGTGCTGTGTAATAAATTGTAAGCCAAGTCAAACAAGAGGCCCAAGTGAAAAAAAATATTTGACTAGGGGAGGGCAATTACCTAGTCATATAAGATGAAAAATCATTTGGGGGTGGGGTTAACGTGGTGGAGAGATAAGAGAGGGGGTCCCCATGCATTTGGGAGTCAGATACCTATGTATTTAAAAAATATAATAAAAAAAATTGTTTATAAAAAGAGATTATTTCAAAACTTAAGAAGGTCTATTCTAATATAGGATAATTTTTTTTGCCGGGGTGGGGGAGGGGGGGGGGGGGGGTAAAATAACTTCATATTTACATATTTATAAAAAAACATATTTTTTAGAGGATGGGGGGGGGGGTAATGCCAGGGGGGAGTCAAGTCATACATATTTAAAAAAAAATCTTCTGGAGGGTGGAGGGGGGGGGGGAGTCAAGTCACTTCATACCAACATATTTAAAAGTCAAGTACCTACATATTTTATGAAAAAGATAATTAAAATGAAAACAAATTATTGGAGGGAGTAATGCCAGGGCTAGGGGTTCCCCAAGCAGAGAAGAGGTTGGAGGATGTAAGTTAAAGTTTGAATCTAGGCTTTAAATTGTTTCCCTATACATAAGATAAAGCAAAATCAAGTGACCCCTGGGGTGGGACTTTTTTTGACCCCCAGGGACATGGGTAACAACCATCTTTGCAGGGTCTTGATGGTGCTCAAGTATTCTAAGTTTAAATGGAATATCTTTGACACTTTTTGAGGAATGAACATTAACAAAAGGTTAACCAAGAAATTTTAAGTTGAAAAAGTGGCATAACTTTGGGTTATCTGCCCTTGAGAAATGGTGTTGCATTTTGAAAAATGTATTCCTAATTTTAGGTAAATGGCTTTGATAGTATCTGAGAAAATGACTAAGGGCCCATAACTCTTCCAAAAATAATCCGAGCAGAACCTCTTGACAATATGCACAACTAGGCTTGGTGACAAACATTCCTGTGAAGTTTTTAATGAAATTATCCGAGCAGTTTTGGAGATGAAGTGTGGACAAGTTTTTAAAATAGAAAATAAAGTAAAACATGACTAAGGGCCCATAACTCTACCCAAATAAATCCGAGCAGAAACTCCTCACAATATGCACAACTAGGTTTGGTGACAAACATTCCTGTGAAGTCTCAATGAAATTCTCCAAGTGGTGATGAAGTGTGGACAAGACTTAAATATAGAAGTTAGAGTAAAAATTACTAAGTGCCAATAAAAAAACTCTGTCAAAAAAAATCAATCAAGCTGGATCTCCTGACGACATGCACAACTAGGCTTGGTGACAAACACTCCTTTTAAGTTTCAATGAAATCACTCAAGAGGTTTTGGAGATGACGCGAGGACAAGATTTTACAGGACAGACGGACGGACGGACGGAAGGACGGACGGACAGTGCGATTACTATATGCCTCTCTTCGGGGGCATAAAAATCCAATGAAAACTGATTAAAGGATGGATGTTTTCACGGTTACTTTGGATCAGAGTGTGAAGCTCTTTGGCTTAGTAGTACCGATGCAATTATCAAATGTTTACTTTCTTTAATCAATGGATGGACGGACAGACGGACGGATAGATAGATAGATAGATAGATAGATAGATAGATAGATAGATAGATTTCGGTAAAAGAGCACATATAAAACATGGCAATAACATGATGCATGAAATATCAAAAACACTGCATACATTCAAATCATAGACCACGTAATGCACACCAATACAAGGGATAACACAAAAAAGAAAACTATACCATTTTCCTTATTTCCACTGTGGTCCCTGTTATTGGCGGCACGACTCAGGAAGTCATGTATATTTAGTTATGACAAAAATTTACGAATAATTATATTATTATTATTAACCTGAGATCATTAACGCGTCATCTGTATCACAGCATTTATAAATATCACAGCGAAATTTGTGTCATATCATGACAGGTAGCTTAAACAAAAAAAAAAAAAAAACTGTGAAAACTGATTACAGGATGGATGTTTTCACGGTTATTTTGGATCAGAGTGTGAAGCTATATGGCTTAGTACCAAGGTCATTATCAAATGTTTACTTTATTTGATCAAAGCAACATAGTACCAAGCATGATTAAATCAAAAACCACAAAAATGTGGTTTTATTTCACATATCAGACAGGTTCTAAGCTAGCATTTCTCGAGCAGATAGATAGATATATAGATAGATAGTTATGACAAAAATTACGAATAATTAACCTAAGAGTATCAAGTCATCTGTATCACAGCATTTATAAATATCACATATATAAATATCACAGCGAAATTTGTGTCATATAATGAGATATAGCTTAAGTAAAAAAAATAAAGTATAGTCCAGAAAAAAACAACAACACTGGCACTGTACTTAAAAGAACCACATAATAAAAAATAAAAATGAGATTAAAACAAGCTTGTCATTAGATGAATTTTAGTGGCATATTTGAACTTGTGGGGGCAGCTAATACCCCTTATAGTCTGGGTGAGGCTTTTCCACAGAACAATCGCATTATAAGCAAAGGACTATTTACCAAAAACCGCCTACCTTGGGTAATGAGTAGCGTCCAGTATCACTGAACGTAAAATTTGAACTTGATACTTGTGAAAGAACAGCAATCACTCTTGACCTTGTACAGCGATCATCCACCGAAGTAAGGGGAATAAAGTGTTCACATAGATAATCAGGGCCTAACTTGATTTTATGTACGTGACCTAGAGTTATCTGATCAACTCTCTTTGATACTATTAACCAGTTTAAGGACATGAAATGATCAATACCAGTATGTTACTTGTTATCAAATTCATAACAATACAAATAAGTTTGATATGTGTAGTTTGAAGCCTGTTCTTCCAATACTGAGTCAAGCAAGGGTACCAAAAGGAGCACACATAATCATAATGGCACTGAATGAGCGACATTACCAACAATTTTTTGTGTGAAATGTCAGAAACTGACTTTTACGATATAGAAATTTTAAATGGGCAATAGCTTTTGTGACCACTGACCTAGCAATTTCACCAAATGTTGGTCCAAAACAGCTCCGAGATATTTCATTGAATATGTGACTTGAATACTTGTGCCATTAAAAGTGATATTCAGCCTAGACTGGGCTCTTAATCTAGGTTTAGAACCAAACAGAATGAACTTTTGCCAAGGTGCAAAGAAAACTTATCATCAACAAACCATTCACTAACACTCTCCAACTCGTTAGATAAATGTGTTTCAACATGGAAAGTGCTTTTACCAGTAACAAGGATACCTGACTCGTCAGCATACAATAAAAGTTTGTTTTTAACAGACATATCATTAACATAGATTAAAAATAAAAGTGGTCCGAGGATAGACCCTTGGGTCACCCCGCAGCTCACTGATGCCAGACTGGAACATACACCAGAAACATCAACTAGCTGATGTCTGTCAGAAAGATAAGACTGAAACCACCTGACAACATCAGAACTAAGACCAATAGCATTCAACTTCATTAGAAGAATACTATGGTTGACCGTGTCGAATGCCTTTTGTAGATCCAGTAACAAGATACCAATATAAAGAGAACAGTACGGAAAACAATGTAAATGTACTTTAAATTTAAACTTAAGTGTTCTCGTGATTTTGGAGGAGAAAAATAAGAAATAGAGACTATTGTACAGACATTAATGCAAAAATGTATTATCGAGTTTCTGGTGTATATGAAGTCAAAATCGTCTCACTGTAGAACATATCAGACCAATAAGTTTTTTTATTTATTTTTTCCACTAATATTTTGTGTGAGATTTGACTTCCGTCTAATGAAGTGTGCGAGGAAAATATAAGTAATAATTCAAATATAAACAACTCTCTACTAACTAGAATAATAAGTGACCGATTAAATATTTAATTAAGAAAGTGGACATACTGGTTTGATAGTTGGATGAATGAACAGGCAAACATGATACAAGATGAACAAACATAACTCGAAATAGAAATGAACTGTCATACCGATGCTAAAGCCAATAGTTACAGGTTAATATGATTGTGTACCGAGCACACATCTTAAATTTTGTTTGATGGCAACAATTTATTAAGATATTAACTGGAAAATATATTATCACAAAACGGTTAAATGAATGGAGACAACTGATTAAATATGAGAATTGTACCTTCTCTATAGTGACTTTAACTCAAGTGCCATACAACATTCAAAATATAAAAACTTAATAACATATATTCCGCAATATGGCTGCAGGGAATATTTCCATGAAAATCTGAACTGCTTTATTTTGTTAAAATGTATGTAAATGTTATAAGACATTTGACTTAAAGACAAAAATTCGTTTTAGTAACTGGTTGTGTGTAACAAGTAATAAATTTACAAGATGCGTGACGGAACTTGTAACAATTTGTTTCAGTTATGTTTTTTTAGGCCATACACATTATTCTTAAACTTGAATATGATAATGACAAACAAAACGGTTAGCATACAAGTCACCCCCCACTCTATTGATACATGCCTAGTGTCCATTGCAGACCTTACTCAGTGTGGCCTGGTACACAAAGTCATAAAAAATAAACTTAACAAAGTTAGATAAAAAGTAAATAACAGTTTTATTAATTACAGATATTGCATATCACGTAAGCTAGCCACATCACCAACTGCAATGCACCGGATACCTGCATATCAATAACATGTCGCATTTTAAAGCGAATAATTATAGAGAAACAAATAAGTTTACATACGGTGTACTGTTTACTGTTTATCAATTGCAGTAAAAAGAGTGTTTAGTGCATAGAGCTAGAAAAAATATCATATATTCCGTGATAGTGATATGTTTTCATTTATCATATATATCTATTTATCAGACCTGTTGTCATCTATTTGATGGGCGTCTTTGCTTGACGTCATTGTTTAACGCTGTTAGGAGCCATTGCATCTTGAATGTAACTAGAAACGCAGTTACTCGGTAAATTAATTCGATAATGCTTAGAGAAAAATTAAATAAAAAAAACAACATTTACTTTCAAAAGGTATACAGTATAACTCTTTGACTGACAAATAAGATATGGCAAAAACGAAGAATAGAGGTCAAATTGTGATATAAGGTAATTTATATAAATCTAATATAGTATCATTCTAAATGCATTTACTTCAGACAAATTCATAAGCAAATGATTTTTGTCATTTATAAAACAAAAGTATTGTTGTGTACATGGAATGGTCAGCAAAAGGCGTGGTGCCAAAGTATCCATTTTATGGCTGCAGTGCTTCATATCTGTAACTAACAACAGTGACGTTCTGTATCAAAAGAACGTTTCTAGAGTTTTTAAAAATATCTAAGAATTGTCACTTAATTTGAACAATATTAATATGTCTCAAATATAATCGTTAATCAAAGTACAACAGCATAAACATTGGCAAATGAAAATAATAAATATTCAGAAAAAAAGATAAATGTTTTTTTTTTTTAATTTATGAAATGACCCAAAAAAGATAAACACACTTAAAAATACATTAATTGTGCATCTTTTTCAAGCATCAGCAGGCTATAATACAATGGAAAATATAGACATCCTGCAAAAAATACAAACTACCACCACAACCAAATAATAAACAACAATAGCATTACACAAAATCAAGTGAAAATTAAATGTGGTATTAGTTAATTTAGTTTGATAAAAAATGCATTAAAGATATAATCATACGATTCAGTTGAAAGCTGACTATACGTGTTTACTATTTTATGCCAAGAACACATAACGACAAAAAAGTGATTTATCGACAGACACGAACATTTTTTTGCTTAAAACGTCCTTTCCTGCTTCGTTATACTATTTACACCATACATTAAATTTGTACTTGTCTTTTTTAGCAAACAATAAGCAATTGTCGACACAACTTCGTGTCGTTTAATGGTCTTACTACACACACACTTAACAGAAAACTAAACAAAAATGTTAAAACATTATGTTTTACGTCTCATTATGTGAATTTAAACATTATGTGTTCCGTCTAATTATGTGAGTTTAAACATTATGTGTTACGTCTCATTATGTGAATTTAAACATTATGTGTTCCGTCTAATTATGTGAGTTTAAACATTATGTGTTCCGTCTAATTATGTGAGTTTAAACATTGCGTGTTCCGTCTAATTATGTGAGTTTAAAGATTATGTGTTGCGTCTCATTATGCGAGTTTAAACATTATGTTTTCCGTATAATTATGTGAGTTTAAACATTATGTGTTCCATCAAATGTTTAAGATCTACGAAACAAAATTCCCCGGCATCAAACAAACTATTCATTAATTCCAAGATGTCCGTTCATTCTTTCTGTTCATCTTTTCTTCAGGAATAGTCTCACACAAATATAAAAGTAAAAAAGCAACTCCTCTGATACCTTTTAATCAAACTATTTAAAAGAAAGCCATATTGGCCTTGTATCCCTAACCTGGGTGCCGCTGCTGAACAGCAAGGACAATGAAGGACAGTACAGCGTAAGACTAATTTTACTCCATAAAAGCTTCTACAGTAACATTGGTAAGCATTCAGAGTAAAGAATAATTGTAATTAAATTGAATAACTGACAATAAAACTCTCAAAATGTCTACGAAAGGTAGGTCACACTGAAATACGATGACAAAACTTGTACCAATTAACCCGACCGCATTTTGCTGTTGAAAGATGTCAAAGAAAATTTCAAATTTAAATAAACAAATGTACAAAATCGGTCTTCCAAACAGCTTACAGTTATTCTAGTCTTACACCTAAATATTTCGGGAAATATCGAACATTTTCCGTTAATCTTGAAAATAACATTTGAAATTGTAATTTTCACACTTATCGGGAATGGGTTGCAATCATTTCGGAAGTCTGACCTGACTTCTCCGTAACTGAGAACAAGGAATGGAAATAAAAACACGGTCCTAATATTTATATTAATGTTTAGGAAACATAGCCAAACATTTCTTTCACAGCAACTTTACCTATCAGCATTTATGACGCAGAAGCCATTAAAAGCAGGCAAATCTTGATTTTACAATTATTTTATGTTAATGCGTTCATTTTCTAAGATCATTATAGACATTTTGAGACCTTAGTGAATGCTGTATAAATATTACTGTAACGCATATATGTTATTTGTGTCTATATATTTTTAACATAAGTGCAAACTGTCCAATCTCCTCTGAGCATTTTCTTAAAATAGCACACTTTCTTCAGCCTTACAAAATAAAAATTTGAAAACACTTACGTGTCAAATCTCAATGCCTAATGTATTAAATACTAATAACATTGACGAAATAACATCTTTTCTTAATTAATGTGATGTAATATTTTTGATAGATATACACAACAGTAAGCAACAGTAAAGCAGTGTGTTTGTCCTAACTTTGACGCAGTATGCTCACTGCATATAAATATTACACACTGATAAAGACACAAGAATTATACTAAATTCTTGAACGTGGTAATGCATTATCCCACAAAGAATGGCTAAATCAGTCAGTGTAAATTTTGTTTTGTCTTTTCTATACATTGTTGCATTATGTAAAGAAATATTCAATCTTTAAACTGCATAATTAGTGCTGGTTAATTTAAATTTAAATCCAATGTAACATATTTCATGACATACAACGGTTACAGTATTTATGTTATACATACCGTGATGTTCTTAATAGCCACATACTCTTATACCTCTGTGGAATACTAAATCTTACTGTGTTAACAGTTTGAAATGAGAGTTTTGTATTGAGGACATGTTTGTCTAATAATCACAATGTTACTTTTAGGTGTATAGTTTCCAATAAAATTGATACGTTTTACATAAAATGCTGTACGCTTTTCGCCCATATAGCTGTTTGCAATTCACAAACGTTGAGAGCACTTAGACTGAAAACAAACAAGAGGGTCATGATGGCCCTGGATCGCTCACCTGAGTACTTTGGCTGTAGGTTTGCTAATAAGCAGTATTTCATTTTTTAATTGAAAATATATAAGTGCCTACAAACCAAATATGTAAAATATCAGTCAATAAATAAAGGCTCTATGACAGAAAGTAAAAATATCTATTATAAGCTATGGTGACCTTGACCTTGACCCAGGGACCTCAAACCCTACCCATGGGTAGAGGTCAATGCAAGGAACCTATATATTGAATATCAAAGATATTGGTCTATAAATGAAGGCTTTATGAGGTACAGTAGATGAATCTATTTTTAGCCTCCGTGACCTTTAACCTAATCTAATAATTTGAACAACCAAACAACCTTTCTGACAAATGCCAGGATATTTGGACTGAAACAGTAGCCTCTAGAGCCTTAACAAGATATTTCTGTTTTTGGGCTCTGTGACCTAGTTTTTGACCCCAGATGACCCATATTCGAACTTGACCTAGAAACCATCGAAATAACCTTTCTGACAAATTTCCAGAATATTTGGGCTGAAAATGTTACCTGTAGAGTGTAAACAAGGTTTTTCCAAATTTAAGCTCTGTGACCTAGTTTTTTAACCCAGATGACCCATATTCGAACTTGGGCTAGAAATCATCAATACAACCTTTCTGACATATTTCCAGGATATTTGGGCTGAAAATGTTACCTTTAGAGTGTTAACAAGGTTTTTCCATATTCAGGCTGTGTGACCTAGTTTTTAACTCCAGAAGATCTATATTCGAACTTGACCTAGACATCATCAAAATAACCTATCTGACATATTTCCAGGACATTTAGGCTGAAAATGTTACCTCTAGAGTGTTGACAAGTTTTTTTATATACAGGCTGTGTGACCTAGTTTTTGATCCCACATGACCCATATTCCAACTTGAGCTAGAAATCATCAAAACAAGATCTCTTACAGTTTTTCAGGAAATTTGGGCTAAAAATGTTACCTCTAGGGTGTTAACAAGGTTTTACCATATTTGAGCTGTGTGACCTAGTTTTTGACCCCACATGACACATATTTTAACTTGAGATAGAAATCATCAAAACAACCTTTCTGACATAATTCCAGGATATTTGGGCTGAAAATGTTACCTCTAGAGTGATAAAAAGGTTTTTCCATATTTGGTCTCAGTGACCTAGTTTTTAACCCCATATGACCCATATTCGAACCTGGGATAGAAATCATCTAAATAACCTATCTGATATATTATCAGGATTTTTGGGCTAAAATGTTACCTCTAGAGTGATAAAAAGGTTTTTCCATATTTGGTCTCAGTGACCTAGTTTTTTACCCTAGATGACCCATATTCGAACCTGGGCTAGAAATCATCCAAACAACCTATCTGACGTAATACAAGGATATTTGGGCTGAAAATGTTACCTCTAAAGTGTTAACAAGGTTTTATCATATACAGGCTGTGTGACCTAGTGTTTGACCCCACATGACCCATATTCGACATCGTCCGAGTAATTACTGGGACAAACATCCTGACCAAGTTTCGTGACAATTGGAGCAAAAATGTGACTAGAAGAGTGTTAACGAACTAAATGTGAACGGACGACAGACGACGGACGACGGACATTCATCGATCCTATTTGCTCATCCTGAGCCAGCTCAGGTGAGCTAAAAACGTAGACAAGATACGATACACACTATAAGAATCTCACAAAATTTTGCTTCCGCAAAGCACTAATTTTAAAACTTCGAGATGAAGATTTGAACCTTTCCATTGTTTTTAAGCAAAGCATTTCCTATACTTCCACTTCCATAATTTGATGCTTTATTTCTTCAGTGGTATCTGAAAGTCATTGAGTTTCAAAATATTTGAAATTAATCATTCTTGAAATTAAAAAAAAAATGAAAATACATTTCAGACTTTGTACGTAATTCCTGTTATAGCAAAACATGTGTAACGTTAAGAGTTAAAGCGACTGACTCACAGAATGTAGCCGAAATATATATCTTTCAAATCTAAGAGAAGTTAATATACTATGGAAAAATAAAACATAATAAAATAATCATGCTCTATACACCACGAGAACTGAAAAGAAAGTTTTGACTTTACCAGGATTCGAACCTATGACCTTTCGGTCGGTAAAATAAAGAGCGACGATCTACACAACTGAGCCACAGAGACAAAATATCAAGTTTCGTCAAAATTAATGTTATAACTAAAGTATCTGCCCCGTGACTAACGGTGTACATTTTTTACCGACTTTAAGTGTGTAAAGTTTTATATTTTGATGTTTGTCTGTATCAAAAAATGAGTCTGTAACTTAGTTTAGATAAGTTCTTCACAATTACAGCAAGAATGTCAAGATGTATACACATTTTCTTTTTATTTTCATCGTCGGTCCATCTGTGAGTTAGTCCCTTTAATAGTCCTGCTTTAGTACAATGTATACTGACATCACTTGTGTTACTGCATCTAGGGAAAACAACTAGAACTAATTGTATATCGCTGTCACTGACAACATAATAGTTTTCAAGCTATACAAATTTACTCTACGACATCACTGTGCATCCCCTCTAGTAAAAATTCGCCAGCGGTCAGGTGTTCTAATTGTCTAACACCTTCATGCAAAGGAAATGTTAGGTATGATCTTCGGCATCTAGGGTCTTTTTCACTTTCTTCATGATTATTTGAGCCACGCAGCATCGAAATCACTTGAACTTTGTCATCGTCGAGAGTATCTGCACAGATGATAGCTCCACTGTCTCCAGGTTCAGCCATTCTTTGAAATGGTGCATCACCTACTGGTTGTCTATCTTTAATTACTATATAGTTGTTATCTGACCTATCTCTGTGACTCGGGATGTCTATTATTCCTTTTCCTAGCCCCGTCCTTGCTCCAAACATATGGACAGGAACTGACTGAAATATAAACCGATTTTGACAGACATTTTGATACCAACTGCAAAATTAAATCATACACCGTTGTGTGAACACTGTTCCTACCATTAACATTCTCAATTGTGTATCCTTTCCCTACATTTTTAAATTTACGTGCTAACTGAATTGCATAGACCTGTATATATGTGTACTGAATACTAGAAATATTTTAAATGAGATAGTGGTTTAGAAGAAAGAGCTATGAAAACATTTTTTTTTAATTTACTTATTAACGCGGTACCTGAAGATCAAATTCACTGTCGACGAGCACACCTGGTCTTGAATTTGTGTCTGAATTCTTAAAACTGTGATCATACTCGTATTTTGGATGAAGTTTTGCTGCTGCAATGTCATAAGGCTTCCCTTCTAATGTTTCTCTTATAAGATCTCCAACTTCCATTGTACTTCCGTTTTCTTGAATGTATAACTTACCTTGGTACAAACACCTTGCAACATGATTTGAGATTAACGCACTAGAGTGTGTTTCGTTAGCTTTCTTAAATCGAGCGAAAGCCCCAAGCGTACCAGCTAGCTCTCCATTTATACTTTTACATACTTCTGCGCCAACATGGTTGTATTCTGTTACAGACTTGGATACAAAACTGAACTGTATATCATATATCTCATGAACTTTCAAGAAGGTTTTTATCTCCTCCATTATCTTTATTTCGTCTTCGCTATGTTCGATATTGACTACGAAAGTACTGTACCGAAATCCACATCCCCGTATAGTTTTATTCAGTTTAAACAAATCTGTTTCTACCTAGAGTGAGAAGATTAAATAGGCTGGAAAGTTATCATACTCGGCTATTCTTTTTCATATTTTTACTTTATTCAATATATAATATTGTTATCAAACTGGTATAAAAAGACTTTTTAAAAAACTTTTTAAAAAAAATCTAACTAGTATTTATTTAGATATTGCGATGTTCCAACAATATTTATTTGAATGTTAAATGCAGAAAAGAACAACAAAAAAATCACATGTAAAGCTCGATGAACTATTGCAATATTTGAACACTTTAGTAAACAGTTAGTTTTCATATATTAGCGCGTTGAATAATATACTGATCTACTGCATGACAAAAACTAGATTCTCATTCACATAATCATATCTCTAGAATTGAAGAAAACCCTTGCTACCTTTTTACTAACTTTTTTCTTTTCAAATCCTTTGACCTGTGGGCGTTCATTCACAGGAAGTGTGCTTCTGTTAAACAGTGAAATCATTTCACCGAGAAGTTGGTCAATGGTATTTTTCTGATCTTTCAGTCTTGCCTCAAATCCGTCGCAATCTAAAAGTGCACATTAACAAAATTTTATAAAGGCATACCATGTTCATATTCATGCTTACATGAAACATCTTATGTTTACGTAACGTACCTGGGCAAATATTAGACATCAATACAACAATCTTCTAGATAAGATTTTGTAGACATTGTTAAAGGAAACTTTGTTTTTAACTGTGAATCAAGCAATTACGTGTTTATTCGCGTGATGACTCTAATTTAAGGATTTTACATTAGAAATTGTTCATAGAAATACGTGATTGTGGTAATTCCTCAATTGAAATAGCAGGAATTATGACAATAGCTAATGCATTTAAATGTATGATTTTGGACCACATGATGCTAGAAGTTAGGAATACTTTAAGGTAAATAATGTGTGTTTCATTTTGTTTAGAATTCCATGTAACATTATAATTTTGGGTGTATGCTCCTTTCGGCATCATCCAGTAGTGTGGCGAGTTTTCAAAATGCAACAGAGCATCTATTAAAAATGAAAATGCAACAAAGCGTCTGGAGCCGGAAATTTTCTGACATCATTATTCTGCGGCCCTATGATCCTACTAGCAGCTGCACTTGCGGCCCTATTTTAAACTATGTGCAATCATTTGATTTCTCTAGCGAGGGTTAAAAATAAAGGCAGCTGCATTCAAAGTATTGAATTTGATTATTTCATCGTGTTTGGCAATCTTTTTGTATTTTTAGGTAAATGATTAATTTAAATGTTACGGAGGAATGGGTTGTAATTGACATATAATTTTGCGTAATTTTGAATAAAGACAGCAATGAAAAAACAGTCTTACAATTTAAACCTTTGTGTTTGGCACTTTTTTGGCCTTAAAAAAAAACAACAACAAAAAACAACAACAAAAAAACGAACAAACATGTTTTTACACTTTAAAAAAAAATCATTTGATAAAAACATTGGATTTGATATTATGGAAATGACGTCTCATTTAAATATATGTTTAGAGCGTCAACAATCTAAACAATTCCCCAGAATTCAGAAAATGCCTATAATGACAGCAGACGATGTAAGCGTTGCTAAATTAACTGTGTAATACTCTATCTATTTGAGTTTATTTATCGACGGTACCTGTTGACAAGTTAGTTACTTTAAGTTTTTGGGAAAAAAGTGCACTTTAAGTTTTTGGGGAAAAAGTGCAAGTAAAATATGTTAGCGGAGAAGCAGGGAGCGAAGTCGCGTCCTTTGTATTACCATTTCAGTGCGTTATTACTGGAGCACTGCTACTGCAGGATGCCGGCTTAAATAAACAACGAAATGTGAAAACATAAATTTAAAATACAGTTGATTAATTTCAAAAGTGTAAGTGAATATTGCCCACTGGAAATGTTAGTCTTGTAAAATATAAAATTGTTATGTTGTTCTCTTTTTAATATTTTCTCTTTTTAGCTCCATTTACGGTATTTTAAATATTGATTAAATAGCTAATCGTAGTTGAGTTTACAAAGATTATATTTAAAAGTGTATCTATCACATCCTGTGTAAAATTCCTAGCATTGTTTACAAACTGACAATATTTACTTACATTGACAGAAATATTAAAGCAAGAAGATGAATATCAATATCACAATAAATATTGCATCGAGGTGTGATCACATGAATAATTCAATTATTTTGCATAACCTATTAGATGCTTTTTAAAGCAGCAGCTTATTTGCAGAAGGATTGAAACTGTATTAATGTTGCTAGTTTCTGTATCGATACAACTGAACCAAAGCAAGTACCAGCTGCACATTTATTGTCTTATTGTGTTATTCTTACTGATTATAAACTATGAGCTGCTAAGAAACAATATTTCGGCTATGTTATGACAGTGAATAACTCCTGGTTCAGTTAACCCAAACCAAAGAAACACATGCGATACAACGAATGAAAATGACTAACATGCCCCTTAAAAACAAAAATGAAATAAATCAATAATTGGTGGATAACTTACATAACTATCAAGTTAAACGAAGTATAGGTTACGAATGGCATATAACATATTTCATGATTTTGTTATTTTACTTACAAAGGCAAAAGCTGCTTTTAAATATGCAATTCAAACTATTCTTATCAATATTTACAACAGTGGATACAATACAATATCCAGAGATCCGTAAAGCACTGACCTAAACGGAACAACCGAAACAGTGGTTTGAACTGTTTTTTCTCGCCTTTTTGTGGTAATGTGACTAACTATGAGTATGTTAGGTCGTGTAAACGTCGTATAATGGGTTACGTAAAGTATTTATTAATGATTGTACACATTAAAGACCTCGCGTTTTTAAACATAAATGGTAGAAAATTGTACGCTAATTTGTAACATATATTATCTCGTTAGTTTGTCTACTGATGTAAAATACCTCAAGGGACAATGAATTTGTCACAAAGTTTCATGGTCAAAATTCAATAAAAAATGTAAGTAGCTCATTTGTAAGTTGTGTGTTTAATGACTTTGTCTTTAAAAGATAAATAAATAAATAACTGAATAAATAAATAAAAGGTTGCATTAGATTTTTTTACATACCGTCATAACCAGCTGGGACCTTATTTTCACGAAGGTCTCTCAGAATGTTGCATTTTTTTAGCAGAGTTTTGAAAACTACACGCTCTAGTAAGGATGATATTTTAGAACTTGCAGTTTCAAAATCCAGGTCATTTCTGTGTTCCGATTGTACGGACGAGGATTCGACTTCATCCTTGTCATCGAAAACATACACTTTGGATTTGGTAACACTCCTTATCAGTTTCACGCCATCTATGTCAACAAGAATTCCTGCAAAACTATTTAACGAAGTTATTTCCCTGTCATTTTCATTTTTTACCAATAAGTTCAACGTTTCTTTTTTAGTGATATCGCTTTCACTTGATATCGCAAGTAAGTTTGACAGATTATTTTCTAGTTTTTTATTAAGATAAATATCTATTTCTGATATTTCTGATGTTAATCCATTTTCATCGTCTGAATCTGTGCGACCGAAAAGCAAGCTTTCAAGATAAGAGCATCTTTTGGTCAATTCTATTATAAGTTGTTGTGATCCATAAGCTCTTGGCCAGCTATAAAGAGATGCGACATAATGCACGAATGGTACCTTGGGCTTCCTTTCGTCAGTCCTACAATGAAGATGCTATCATTTTAAATTACTAGCTTTAAGTTTGTTTGTATTAAAGAACCTTCCTATGACTGGTATTTATCTGGGTATGAAAAATAACATTAATCCTATGATACAAATCCTTGTATAATAAGTGCATGCAATAATTTCTTACACCGCTTGTTCTAAGTTTTTGACAGGTTTTAATAGGATGAGAAGAGATATTAAATGAAAGCGTATTCTGCACACATATGCATAAATTACCTCTCTGAATGGCGGGTTACAGTTGGTAAAGATTCTCCATGAGCAAGTTCTATAATGATAAATATATATATAAATATATATATATATATATATAAAGATATAAGCTGAAATAAATAACGGGAAACAGATGAATTTTGTTTGTAATTCACTATCTCTTCCTTAATCCTGCTTACAGAACGGCTACAAATTTTATATATATTTCATCAAATACTGGAAGATATTGCATATGAGCAAAAGAAACATTTTTGTAATAGTTCACACGCTTCAAAACAAACTTTGTCAAGTCATGGTTGGTGAATAATTTAATTGTTTCAACAATTATACCTCAGTATGAAATATTTTGCCAAAGATGATATGTAAAAGTGTAAAAAAGCACAGCCAAAAAATGCAGCCTTCCTACGCAGTCAGAAAGTAGAGAAAAATATATAAGACAGCATATATTTTTTAAAGGGGAAAAGGAGGCGCCACCAAACAATTTACAAAATGACAACCCGAGGGATTTCCGCTTTGAAACGGTGAGTGGCAAAACATTTGACACTGGGGATTTAAACAAGGTTCTAGGGTGCACTAACCACATACATGCCCCAACAGTTTATCGTAAGAACAAGCAAGAACAAGTTGTCTTGGTAAAATAACTCCAACCCAAACATCAACGCGACAATATTATATGCAAAAGCACACAATCATATAAAACATAAAAAGCTAATAGAATTGTCGAGTGAAAAGGTATGTACTCAATGGATTTACTGAGACCAGAGCACTTAGAGTAAAATCAGCAAGAATACGATGGTAGGAATAAAATATACTGATCGCGTTTCTACGTTCTTTTAATGATTAGAAACTTTCATAAACTTTTAAAAATTTGCCACCGTCGTGCAAACAAACGCGTAAGCAAAGCGATCAACTGTAGAAGGTTTAATCACCAAGCAGTCAGAGCGCTGCAAAATATCATAGTAGCCTTTCTTTTTGGATTGACAGATGAATTGTTCAACTAACGTGGAGAAATGAATTTGTTTTGTTACTTTAACTTATAAATCAAATCTCTTTGAAACACTGGTTAAGAAATGTCGTGTGCTTGTTGCTTGTTGATTTTAAACTGCATTTTTGTTTGTTTACTTTTTCACTTAAATCTGGGCATCGGCATTTTTTTGTGGTACCGATGCCCCTGTTTCAGAAGTTTTTTTTCTGTTATGCACATTCATTGAAATTATTTACTTTGTTACAAGCTCTAGAAAAGCGAACTAGCTGTGAAATATAAACTTCATATAATGTAGCGCATGGAACATCATTATCTATAAATGGATAATAACAATATTAAAATCAAAAAATATTTCTTTTGTGTATTTTGTAGCAGTAACAAAACCATTTTCATTAGAAAGTTTTAGATCAAAAAGTTTTTTTTCTTTACAAAAGTGGCGTTCATTTGTATATAATTTATTGACCAGAGATGGAAACTGGTAATTATCTATATTCAACAAATCGTTAAGATACTCCAGGTGTTGTTAAATGTTTTGTAAGTGAAGTTGTTTTAAGTCGGTGATGAGTGATATAAAACGAATAAAATTGTTATAGATACATAGTCTTCGGAAGTTGGTCTATGTTTAATCTTAAAGTAAACTCTGAAACACGCAAGATTAAGAACTAGTCCATCAGCTAGTTGCAAACGATAAACCATTTTTAAAAAATCAGAGTCCAGAATAGATTTAAACTTCTTGTGAACTGAGAAACACAATTATTAAAAGGAGATGAAGTTTATAAGACAGTATTGGGATGATTTGATAATTGCTCAATGATGCTTACAGCTTCTTCGTTACTTCCTACGGTAGATATAATTATGAACTTTTACTTACTATTCATGTGTCATTCCAAAGTCAAATCCGACATTTAACTAAATCAGAGTATCAGGTTTCAGGCGCCAAACGGAAATGATAGTAATGTATTGTGTGGACATTCCAGAAATAATGTCTTCTTTCCATTGCATAATGGTGTTAAACATCGATATATGTGATAATTCAAAATGAAAGGACTTTCATCTTAGACTGCGTAGCAGCTGTACTTATATTGTAAATCTTGCAACTGTATTATATTGATATGTCATTCTAAATATATAAAATAAAAATGCTGGTTTATATGTAAAAGAAGAATATCAGATTTTTATCTGTTCCCAAAATAAAGTAAACATATATCAAATCGACTTAATTAGCGAGTTTGCTAATTCTAGCAAAAGGTTACTTAAGATGTGCGTCGTGTTTCGTGCGACGCCAACAATATCTTTAAACAACATCTCCTCAGAAGCGGGTTATTAGATTTTGACTAAACTTCACAGTAATGATCTCTGGGTAGTCTCCTATCAAAGGTGTTCAAATGGTTCCGTTTAGTTGCATCAGTAGGTCATAGGGCTACAAAAGGAGTTTCAAAAATACAAATTTCAAAAATCTTCTTTTTGAAACTGCAGGACTCAGACCTTTGATATGTGGTATGTAACATCATGTAGAGGTCTTCTTCTAAGGAATTTTAAATTATGCCTCTCGGGGTAAAAATTGGCACTGCCCTGAGGGTCATTGGTTTTCCTTAAATGTTTATAGAAAAAAAAATCTTCTCTAAAACTCCCAAGGGCTAGAGCTTAAAAATTTGGCCAGAAACATTATCTATTGGACTTCTACCAAAATGGTAAAAATTATGGCCCTGGGTCCAATATTGGCCCTGCTCGTGAGGTAGGTGTCATGCGTTTTCCTCACGTATATAGTAAAATCTTCAAAACATATTATATATATTTGGCATGAAACATTGGCTGGCAGACCTCTATCAAGCTTGTTCAAACTATGGCCCTTATTCCAAGAAGCGATTAAGTTTTATCTACATTACAGCTACCCAGAAAGAGTTTCGTCAATAAACTGTGAAAAAAAAAAGAAAAAAAAAAGAACAACTTCTTGAAAGAACGTGTAATTATTTTATAATTTTATAATTTTATAACTTTATCTGGCGTTTGATGATCTGCACTGGTATCGAATTTAATGAGTACACCAAGTAAGCCATATTGAATATCTGTCATATTTTCTGACATTTAGTAATTTTAATATCAGTCACTCTATGAACCAGTCTATGCTTAATTTCAAAGGCTTTTTGTATATTAATAAAACATTAATCAAAATGCCACCCTCTATGCATATCTTTCATTCAGAGGGTTAGTTTAGAAAGAGAATGTCAATGTTAAGTACGAAGATTACGAAGTTTGTCTTAAGATGTATTAGTCAGTCAATAAGTTTCATTTAGTTTACTTAGTTCTGAATCATGTATGTATTTCGCTCAAACAGGAGAGTAGACAGTTAGCCAGTGCAACTATTTTTTAAATATTCATCAGTTAGTATATGTAAAAATTAGGGATGGCAACGAGTACCAATTTTGAAACTAGAGAACGTGGTTTTTTTCTGATCAAGTACGTGTTAACTCGAAAAATTGCTTAAAAATTGTTCAAGTATTCAAGTATTCTTTAGATAATGCACATAAACCTTGGCATCCCTTATCGGTTACGAGCGCAAAAAGTAGCAGTTCGTCAGTCAGGATTCTGGACTGACAGTTCGGTTTCTTATAGAAACTGAAGAAGTTATGCAGACGTAACATGGTTCGGAAATCTCTCGTCGGTAGCCGTCGGGTGGCTGGTAAACAGACGGTACCGAGAGTTCTATCGATGTTTAATAAGAACGATAACCGTCAATTGCCATCTGATATTTATGGGACCGATAGATACGGAGGACACAACTTCGAACACGAGCAACTTTTAATACAACAATATTGCCACCTTCTATAATATACTTTCGTTTTTCTATCACCTACTATAAATAGAACAGCAAATATATGTATGACAGCACGTCTGTCGTTGCGTGTATGACCAGGTCAAATCGGGCATCCTAAGACATGACCATTTGAAGTCCTTTTAACTATATTCAAGAAACACCCACACACACACACACACACGCACACACACACACACACCTATATGACAAAATGTCGAAAATATGCGAATTTTGAAAAAAAACCCCACAATATTGTTTGTCTGTCTGTTCGTTAGAATATTTTATCAAAATGCACATTTCTTTTTACGTTATACAGGCTCTTCACGTTCAACCAATCATCTAATTCTGACTTTTCTTTTCGAGGCAAAACAAAAATCGGTACTTGATTATGCACCAGTGTCGGCGAATCGAATTCACGCTAGATTTCATCAAGATATCAATTTGCTTATGTATATTTTAAGACACACAAGGTATTATATTAAATAACATAAACACCGAACAAACGTTACCAAGTATGTGAAACAATGTGTATGCAATGAAAAACAAAGCATAAAATTGAATAGGAAGTTGGGTTAGGTTGTTCCAACTTATGGAATCAGTGGCATGCTTGAAGACTTAAATTACAATTTTCATTCTATTTTAACCCGTATATATATATAGTCAATTATTATGCACAAACACATATAACTCAGGGGAAAAGTTATAAAGTATGGCGTGCAAACCCGGCCAAAATGTTATTTTAAGCTCACGGAAATTATATGTTTGACTTTCCAGCGATTGAATAGAATATACTGGATCAGGTGTAAAATGTGTCTTATTTTCGAATGATGTCAAATTTGAAAAGTTTTCAACAATAATCTGAACTAGTAACACAATTGCATTCTTGTCAGATCGTGGATTAAAAGTCATCAATGTGGAGCTGTAATAACCCTGAATGCTGACATTAACACTTTCATTCCGCCAGCGTATTGAACTGTTAGAGCCTGGTCGATGTTTCAACGGTTTCAGTATTAAAGTTAAGTATTGCCTATTTACTAGCGGTACAAACAATATACATTTACGATTGTTTACTACATGTACAAGCCTGACTTTTCTCTTCTAGTGCTGTGTGACCTTTTCCAATTCTATTGAATCGGGGATAGTCATCATTAAAACTGAGCCCTTCACTGTCAGTTTAGGTAATCGGCTATATATATATATATACGATCAATCATTATGATCCACAAAAAAGTACTTTAATAAATACAATCGTCTGTTACAATTCTCCTCGGATATTGAGTTAAACACCGGACCAGTGTCAGGTAACGATGACATATTTCAAGCTTTTATAAATAGTGGCGGTGAACTTAGGGCTAATATAAGGGCAATTAGGGATGACATCTCTAAAAAATCGTTTCGGACGTTAATGAAGTGACATGTGTCGATGAATCAAGATGTAATCAATACTCTAAAGAGCAACTGACTGATCTTAAAACAGTATAAGCGATGGTAAATCATTCCTAATTTCATACAATAATTAATAAGTGTCAAAGTATTAAAAAAATATTTAAATTCTAACATTTTATCCTGATATTGATACGCAGATGACTGACCATGTGATTAAGGTTGATACTGACTGTGAGTTTAATGAAAACCACTGATTAATTACTAGCCCAATTGCGCCTGACATGATACACTGAGCACAAAATATATAAAATAAGAATTATCCACACATGCCAAAGCATCCTAAAAAAGGGATCTTGATGGTGCAAGAAGTGTTTTAAAGTTATTGATCGGAATCCCACTTTTTCGGCATATATCCCTTTCAGATGAGCTACTGGTTCTGTAGTGCTAAAATATCACAAAGAATTATTTATTCATTATATGCAACAATCCTCTAAAGTTTGAATGTCATGAATGTAGTTGTTCTTCAGTTATTGATCAGAAACCATTTTCAAAGTCCTGACCGCTGACGTTTGAACTACAGGACTCAAACACACATTGGTAAATTAACTTATCATGCCCAACTATTTACTAAACCGCACGTCTCTGCACCGATGCTTTCACAATTAATTGTACAGACATGAACTGATCTACCGAACGACTTGCCGAGATCTGTTTCAAAGAGGGCATTTGATCTTCAATATCGTTTGATAGAGGTACAGCTGACAATGCTTCGAAGCAAATTTCAGAGATGTTCGGCCTCTTGGTTTCAGAAATGATGTTTTCTCGAAAAAGTCAATCTAAAACTTGTTAAAGGACGAAGCGAATAAATCCAAACATGTAAAGTTAAACATTCTTAGTAAAAGTCATCTAGGCCATACGTTTACCGAAATTTATTTGCCTTGTTTAAGATGAGAAGATTTACTAAAGTTCTCTTTTCATACTTTTTAAACGCCTATCATCTAAGCTCAGTTCAATAAATCCAGAGGGGAGGGCAATGTATTGCAGTGAATAGCATTTTTTAATTGTTTCCGTCCTTTCTAGTTTTGAATAGCAAGTTACGTGATAACCTTTAAAATGAAGTTGCGAACAGTTTAAGTCTCTTTTTTTTCTACATGATAAAAACATGACATATCAACATATCTAAATTTATTCTTTGATGGTGCAGCCTGATAAACAACATCTCTAGATCAGATGTTAGATAACTAAGGAAAACTTTTGTTGACTAACAATTTATAGGTTAAAACTTGAAAGGAGCACTCTAAACTCTTTAGTTTTATTAAATACATGTCCGTATGACAATGTCTATTAACCGAGATCTTTCTTAACAGGAATGATTAGATAGACAACACAGGGACATCAAATATGTTTTTTTTTGTTGTTGAAAACTGCAGCATACGGATAAAAGTGTTATTATTACTGAATATCGCTGTAAATGATCGTCATTAGAGTAAAGCCGCTCGCCCGCTTAGCTCAATAGGTAGAGCACTGGATTAGTAATCCATCGGTCGTTGGTTCGACCCCTGGGCAGGGCAAAATTTCTCCGTGACAATTGATCTCAGACATTGAGTCTAATGTTCATTTGTCTCTTACCGCTGATTCAGAGCAGATCATATGGAAACAGTAGTCAGTCACTTGCGGAGAAATTGGCAATTACTGGTTAGTTATACAGGAAAACCGGTTAGGTGGACTGACCGCCGAGACATAACTTATATGTTGAAAACGGCGTTTAACCCCAAATCAAACAAACAAACATCATTAGAGTAAAATGTCTTTTAATCAAGTTTTAATACTATCGGGTCAGAACAATACTGAACAAGACGGTAAGATTGATGCTTCTGCTAACAAAATTACTGTTTTAATTAGTCTTCAGTAATATTAATAAAATGTAGTTTTTTTCAGTAAGTCAACGAAAATGTATTGCAAATTGACATACTAGACGTCTTTCATATTGTTTGTTTGTTAGTTTGATTCATATCAGTAAGTCAGAGAACTATTCGAAGTTACATAATATGAAATGCTATTTGCATATTTGTGGAAGATATTTGCGGCTACCCAGAAAAAAATCGACCTCTATCGAGGATGTTCAGGCAACCGAAGTGGGTTAAATAAATGATTGTTTAATGATGCTTATTACTACTGGTAAGTATAATTATAAACGAATACGTACGATTTATATGTCATTCTTAAGTCCAAGCCAACAGTTCATGACAACTTAAGATCAGGCAATAGGCTACATACGGAAATGATAGTAAAACAGTTCGTGCACAGTCGAAAAGTGATGATTTATTTCCCCTTTATTAGGGCGTTTAATCCTCAACATATATGATAACTCAAGTTAAAAGGATTTTAACTTTTGACAAGTATGCGGCTGAATAATTGTAAGCATACAAAAATAATATAAAATTAAACAAACAAAGATGGAATATCAGACAATATAGCAAGCAAATATTTAAAAGACGTAAAAATAGTCCTCTGCGATTTGTTTTGAATGGTCGTAACAAATACCTAAAAATATGCAGTCCGAAATACAGCTGACTAGTTTGCATTAATGATACAATCGTAGTTACTCATACTACTTACCCTCTTCCGTGTACTGATTAGTCATCGAAACTTCTTTTCCACTCCTCTCAGTTGCCATGACATAATCTGTAACGGATTCAAATGGAAACGGATGATACCACTCTCTTTGAATGCGCGATTCGCTCGATGCCTTTTTACATTTTCGCAAAGGTTCACCTTCTGCAATGATTAATCATTATATATAAGTATGGATTTACTCTAAAAATAGATCAAATGGTGCAATAAAGCATAGGTTGAATAAATCTGAAAATTAACTGAACCATTTCTCATTAGATAGTACATCTATGTAATTAAACACTGTTTCAACATTATTGTATCCGAGATGTTTTGTGTAATACTGTTGAATACACATATGGTCTCCATTTGAACCGACACGGGCTAGTTAAAACGCATCAGATAAAGGTTTAAACACCATGTCACCATGTACAAATCTCAAAATGATATGCATACCAAAGATTCATAGCATGCTTCATGAAATTGGGGCAAACATGTGATCTCTGACAATCAAAAAGTTTTCTGCTTTCAAGTGATGTCCTCGTAACTGAACCCATATGACAATCAGTAAAGAAAAAAATACTCGTAGAGTTTTGGCCTTAGATATATCATTCTTACACGAAACACATACAGTCCAATATGACTGACATTCGAAATTCCTAACACTTAGAGGCATAATAAAACCAATGTTAGTAACGACTGGATTGACGCCATTTTGGAGCACATTGTACTTTAAAAGAGAAAGAGTTAAAAAGGTTCTCTTCATAATTCAAAAGCTTGTTTAAACATGTTATTCGTTGCAAAGTGTGTAATGAACATAAGGAGTGTGTTACCAAATTTCAATGCTCAACTCATAAATTTTGGCACAACTGTTTCCTTCAATTTTGAGGTAGCACATTTACACACACACACACACACACACACACACACAAAGCGGAGCAAAAATGACTTCCGGTATAATTTTTTATAAAACGTTGGGTAAAGGTTAAGGCGACAATGTTTCCAAAATTCCTCTGACAAAAGACAGCGGTCTAATGCGTGTGGTTTCAGATCCACCTAACATCTTATTTAAAATAAACAAGAGAACCATGATATCCCTAAATTACTCTCAAGAATACTAGAAAAAATAATGTAAGCAGTGACACATTACTGATATGTACTCATAAATGTTCTTTCCAGAATAATGTTGCCGATTGTAATTTTTTCGTACAGAAGTGTGTATGTAAATAATTATTATATCCTGGGGCAAGGCTTCAACAAGTACTCCAAGCGCTGCATACCAAGCAAGCAAGTTTTTTTTTTTTTGCCGTAGAATTCATGTCGAACGATTTATTTATGATTTCCTATGCTAGTCTACGTAAATAGGTGATCCTTAAAACTCGGCTATTCATATCTTTAGGGTTATAATTTGTAGACACTATCACACACTAATTATTTAAGCTGGTGGCATTCAAAGAAGAGTTTGTAAAAGTTTGTTCTCACAAGATTCTATGTAAAACTAATGACACCTAGGTGGTATCCTAATATGACTCAAAGAACACAATATGAACACACTTGTAACGAACTTCTTTACATTGATACATCCAAATCATCTAAGTTAAAGGCCTTACAGGTTATATTTAAATATAAAATGATTGATGTCTTGGGCGGTGCCAAGTTGTCCAAGGCTGATAAAACTTTATAGTTGTCAATGGTACACACCTTAAATTAAATATGTAGCCCTTGAAGTTTCTTACAAGAAACTTTATATGTTTTTATTAATTTTTGTTTAAGTTTGTTAAAACAAGTAACATCTTTGGCCGAACCGGTATGGACCCGAAGATCTTCATTGTAACAATCTTTGTACATGTTAACTATACACTGCTATCCCAGCTTTATGTTATTTCTGAAAATTAATATTTTCATTTCTGAAATTTACTTTGTCCAAATATGCATGAGACCGAACCGTTGTCTTAACTTTAGAAGAGTTCATGCAGAAAACCATCTTGCCAAGTTTCATGAAGTTTAGCCATGTTGATTCAGGGACAATATTGTTTAAACTGTTATTGTGCTATTATCATTGTGATAAAAAAGTGGGCCATTATGGCCCCTAAGTGCTGACGTGACGATAACTTTTAATAAAGACAAGTTCCGTGTAATGCATTGATATAAAGATAAAAAGAAAAAAACACAGGTAGTCTTAGAACAATATCAATAGAGGTCCACTAAGCAATGCTTCAATTCAAATTCAGAAGTTTCAGCCTTATTCTAAAGATTTTTTTTATATTTCTATGTAAAACTGGGACTTTATTTTCCTTAACTGAAGTAGTTTGAACACACTTGAAACAGTACAAAAAAAAACCGTTTAAAATCAATTTTCGATCTCAGTTTTGTAGTTTCTGGCAAATAGAAAATATTCTTTAGGCAAATATTTTTAAGAATTTGTCAATACAAGTATATATTAAAAGTCTGACATCAGATAAAGAGCCAAAAATGACCCCAGGGAAACAATTTGAACAATATTAGTAAAGGTAGAATAGAAAATACATTACGCATTTTTTAGAAAGTAGGGACTTGTGGTTTCACTCAAGAAAAAAATATTGCTCCAATTTTTGCATACCTTTGTATCGCCGGATTCGCGATTTTTGTTTCTTACAGTAATTATAAGTAAGATTCTTATATCAAAAATTTGACTTTTATCTAATATCAAACTAAAAAACGTACCTAATCAAGTTATCATCAGCGTATTTGCTGAGCGTATCCGAAACGTGTTATGTCCAAAATTGTACGGTAAAGCTAGCAATCAAAAGTTTCGAATAATCAATTTCTAAATAAAATACCAAATATTCTAAGGAAAATTTAAAAAGTTGTACACGTTCAAAATAGTTTATTTGATATTTTACGATTATTTAAGAAATTAATATTTTAGTTAATGATTTAAATTTAAAAATAGATTTGTACAACAGGGCTAAATACGATCTGCCGTTGTAGTTAGTTTCGTCTGCAACATAGATCAGCCTTAAAAATTGTTAAAACATGCTCTAATTTAAAGTTTGAACTGTTAGCTGCTTGTCATCATAATCTACTTAAATATTCACTTTTCACCATTTAAAAGAAAGTATAAATCAAAGTTTTCCTTTAGAATCTGTTCTGCTTTATATCAAAATGGCTGGATTATTAAATCCTTTCTAAGTTTATATTAATTGATGTTTAGATTGATGACTACAGATCTCTGTTTAATAACTTCGATATGTACAGGAGTATCGCAAACCAATTTGCATATCGCTGTTCTGTATCGCCATACATATTGTATCGCCACTTGCCTGTCAATACACAGCCCTGTGTACCATGCAAAATATCTAAGCACCAGGCCTTCGGATCTCACAGAAAAGATTTTCGAGGTGTTTCCTATGCAAACCTTTATTAAATCAAGTGACCTCTTGGGCATAGCCATTTATGACCCAATGGGCATAATTTGAACAAACTTAGTAGAGGAGCTCTATGAACCTGTATACCAAATATCAAATCCCAAAGCATAACAAATTCAGACAAGAAACTTTTGGCGTTTTCCCCATTTATGACTCTATTTAAACAACTGACTTCCGAGCGGGGTCAGATTTGACTCCGGGGACATTATTTGAACAATCTTGGTAGAAATCTACTAGACAATACTTTGTGCAAAATTTTAGAACTTTGGGCTTTGTGGTTTCAGGGAAGAAGATTCCCGACCTTTTCCTATATATTTCTACGTAAATATTTGACACCCTGAGCATGGCAAAATTTTACCCCAGGGACATAATTTGAACAACTTTAGTAGAGGACTTCTAGTTGATATACCAAGCCAAATAGCTAAGCTCTAGGTCTTGTGGTTTCAGACATGACTATTTTTGAATATTTTTTTTGGTTGCCAAAGCAACTAGGGTTCTGCATGGAACTAAAGTCTTAAACATCTTTAGAAGAGATTTTTAATAAACATCTCTGCCAAGTTTCATTACCTTTGGCTAAGTATTTTTCAGAGATGATGTCGCTTGTTTTACCGTGTTGACGGATTAACGTTCTGTATTAAATTTCGTTTATAGTTTATCACTATTTGTTTCACTTCTATTGAGGCATTTAATTTGTACCGAGTTAACACATGCCCCGTATAATCGAGCCCATCAAGATAAATAATTGGTGAGAGAAAAACACAGACATAAAATAAGGTTTCTTTTCTTTTGTTCCCGAAATATGACCATCAGGAGTCTAAAAAAACCTAATCTAAGTAATTATTTTCGTGACGCTCTGTTACAAAATATAGCTGAGACGTGACATGTTCTTACCTGGAAACTCCCTTTTCAAGGTGTCCCGACTAGGTTCAGGTATTCGAACACCGAAAGACATTGCATCTAAAAATAAAGACACTTAAATAAATTGTCTTTCTTAATATTGCAAGACAAAAAAATTATCTGAAAACTACAAAAAAAGTAAAGGAAGAAAGCTTAGAAATTTCGGAATTTCATTCTTCAATCAAACGCACTGACGTCCTCGCCGCGCACACTTCTTTTGTCGTCCTGTAAAGTTAGAACTGAAAAAAGTCTATTATCATGTACGCAATGGTTGTAAATATCTGGCAAATAAATTATTCATTTTCCCGATGTATTGTCTTACAATTTTATTTGAATTTATGACACAACCTAAATCTTGCTCTGTAGAAACGTAAAAGATACTGAAAACTGACAATTATTATGTTCTTACCTGTAACTGATACTAGCAGTCTTTTGCGCCGTTAAGTAAGATCTTCAAAAAGTCAAATCTGAATATATACAAAATTTAAGATGCGACTGAGTTTTATTCTCATGAAATTACTATTAATCTGAATTCTAGAACATAGCATAAAATTTTATGCACTAGTATTCAGTGTTATGTGTTTTGTTCCTGTTTAACGACAATATCCGGAGATACTAAACAAAAAAAAAGATTTGGAACCTGCAGATTCAATTATGAAGATACGTAATTGAACAGGAAGGTACTTTTATGGTAACAGTCACTTTCATTGTACAAAGCAGGAAACTGAAATTCAAAGTTTGCATCTCAAAAGGCAGTGAGAAGGCACATTTTGATAGAGACTGGCTGAGCAAAATTAAACCAGATCGGGAGAAGGTATTACCTTATTCGTTTCGCTTGTAAGAGCGGTCTGAGTCTAATCTCATCAAAAATAATACTGTGTTTAGTAAGAGTATCAGCAAACAAAAGGGATCAAGTAAAAACTAACATTGAAAGACGATGTACAGACAAAGTTTATAAATTCAAAGGCAGCTCTACATTTGTTAAAGCCGAATGAGCTACTTAAATTGTGCAAGCCGAGAAATGGTGACGTCAGGATATGTGGTGTCATCAAAGTAACTGTCAATCAGTGTCCTAAGCTAAAAAGTATACACTGCCGAGAATAGAGAATATTTTGCAATACTTTTCAAATGTGAAAAACTTTAATAAGCTTGATTACGACAGGTGTATCTGTATTTAGAGTGTGACAAGGAAATAAGGGAGATTTTAACATTAAACACCAGTGGTGGTTTATATAGAAGCAATAGATTCTTGCAAGGGATATTTTCAGCACAAGCTTAATGGATCCAATTCTGCAAAAATGCAATGCGTACTATGCATACTAGATTAAATGTTCATTTATGATTACCGGCAAAATAGACCCAATTCTGCAAAATGCAATGAGCACTATGTATACTAGATTTGATGTTCATTACCAGCAAAAGTAAAAGTGATCGATATAGGATTCACATAATAAAAACGGTCACCCATGGAACATTTGTTCAAGCTTATCCTCCAATCTAGCCAGCAGTTTATAAGAATGGAAATAAATTTCAAACTTCATATAAATAGTCTCCTTAAAAACATTTAACCAAATTCTTTTCAAATCGGGTCAACAATTTCTAATGAGAAGATTTTAAAAATTCCCTATAAGAAACAACAGTCGCGAACCCTAGCAGCTGATTCGATTTCTTTATCATTATTACTACCGCTTGCAAAACTGATCAGAGTTTCACATATTCGTAAAGCGGTAAAAAGTGACGTTACGATGTTTTATCTCAGTAGCTTAAACTGTCACTTTACTGATCATCCAATCACAGCGAGGCAGTTTTCTCAGGTATACCTGTCAATATAACTGCGTCTTGCAATCTAACCGCAGCCAGAAAAATGTGTCTGGGCGGCGCCAAAGTTGCTGTGTCGTAATTGTCGCTGCGTTGCTACCGGAAATCTTCACTCAACATGTTTTTTTCCTAAGCGCTTTTCCAGTTTGTAAACAGAATGGCACTAGTATGACACTTTTGACAGGTAAAAGGCCAAAGTTTGAAAGAAACAAATTGGGCGGCGCTTTAATTGATTTTTGGCAGGTGTACCGACGAGTCTCGTTCATTACCTAACAGTGTAAACTCTAATCAGTTTTGCAAGCGGTAGTATTGTGTCGTTTAAATTCAAACGTTAACAGACGGAGGACGCCGGACGGTAGACAATCTGATAGCTTATATATACCTATCTGCTCAGGTAAACAGACATAATCAACCTGTGTTTCTTAGAACTTAGTTAAGATGTTGTAGCACTTGGTCAAACTGATTCTAAGTAATAAGTCTTTTCCGGTTGAACTGAATTATTTATGCTAAATTTAATCAAATCAAATTCAACTAAACTAAATAAAATAAATGGATATGAAAGAAAATAGAGAATAATCTTGAATGGAATGAAAGGTTGAAGTAAAGAGAAGCCAAGTAAAACATGAAGTAAAATAGGAAAGTAGGTAAAAAAGCAAATAAGTTTATTGTTTATTCATGTCGCATTTACATCATTCTTAAGTTGGAATACAAAATACAGTAATAAATAACCATGAGAGCACCAAGTCCAGTGGACCTGTATGTCTTCATTGTTTCAGTAATAATGATTAACTATCAATATGTTGTGCACATAAAAGGCCATACTTTAGAACGTGTATATAAAAGACAAGAACCCATTTACGCAGCTGTGAAAACGTTGTATACATTAAAGAGTTGAATACACTCCGTCTTAATAAATATCTTTGGCAATATTTTTAGCGATTCCCTTTGAGTAGAAATACTTTTGATGTCTGAAGAGTCTTTATTGTATCGATTAGCTACGATGATTTACGTAGTGGACTAAAATTATGTAAGTTGTGTAAATATTTATTTTTATTGTATCATTGTTTTTGTTTTTACAACGCACATGGAAACTAAGGTTTTTTATGTTGATTTAAGTAGGTGGCTTTATACATCGATATATATTTAAATAGAAAGAAAGAAAAAGATAATACAAAAAAAAACTAAATCGAACTCAGGAACTCCTTTCCGTAGGCTAAGTAAATATTATTATAAAGATAACCTTTTGTTTGTTAAAGGCCTAGTTAAAATTTCATAAAAAAATAAATAAAACATGAATAAAACGCGGATATTTGAACATATAAAGGATATTTGTTTGATTCAGTGAAATGTCGATTTTATTTCACAAGTGAAGACCAAAAAAAAAAGTAAATAGAAATTTTTACGAGTGGCATAGTCACGAGTGAAACTGTCAGTTTTTTTGGTTTTCACGAGTGGAAAAAATCGATATTTAAAGGGGCTGTGCTCCGGATGACAAAAAAAAGAAAGTTTTCTTGTATTATAAATTTCTTGTAATATTTATGACTAATGCTTAAAAAATAACTTACTGACAAAAAATAAGTGAAATAATTACATTATAAATTGATTTTTTTCCCTTTCAAAGTGCTGTACCGTAACGCGACGGTATAACTATATCGTATAGTAACAGCGTTGGAAATATTTTGTTAACATGAGGGTCCAGAGTTCAAATCAGGCTGGAGCGAAAATATTTTTTTTTTATTCTATTTTGACTTTTATAATCAGTTTTGAAGTAAAATATTATGTTGTTATAATCTCACGGCATCTAAATATATAATTTATGAATTTTTTTTTTATGTCAAATCTGGAGTACAGCCTCTTTAACATAACAAACACATTTTCTTTTTGTTTTTCTGTTTTCGTGACGAACTAAAACTTACAATGTCTTGTTTCCTGTGGAGGGCCCCTGAAAATGGCCCTTTTATTTCTAATTTTTATTGATAAATCATCACAAAATAGTCAGAAACAAGTATTTTAAACTTCGTATCTATCCATATCATCTAAAGAAACCAAAAAAAAATCTAAATTTACAGAATTGTCAAACGAAACAAATCTGATTTTCGTCTCGTCATGGCGGAGTAATACACACCAATCAGCTGTCATTCGACTCAAAATTCCGCCATCTTGTAAAACTATTGAAACTCAACTTGTACAAGTTTGATTTATTTTTGTATTTTAAATTACTTAATCAGTGTCATTATCAATAACCTGCCTGATTCTCTTGTAGGAAGGACGAGCTGGAGATCCTGGATATGTAAATAAAGGACTGTTGTTTAGAACTTGTGACTAATGTAACAAAGGGAGGTAACAAGTTTAAAAAAAGTAGTTCGGCAAAACAATGAAAATAAAAATGGTACTCCACAGTTGTAAATCAGTGGATTATCAATTTATTTTACTGAGAAGACTCATAAATTCACTGGAAAACATAAAATGAAAAATAATATTCTCCTTGATAGTTGTATAATCAGTGCACTCATTGTTATAAAAAGATAAAATGTACCTTTCAAAGATATAGCTTAAAAACTGCATGCTCGTTTCCCACTTGGATTGGTTTTTACTCTGTGTATCAATTATATTTTGAAAGTGAAGTCACCACTTTGCTTTCACTTGTTCGTTATATACATATTTCCAAGAAGCTGTTATGACTTGACTTATCTAAAAAAAAGTCTAGATGCTCTCTCAACCAAACTAACAAACAAAAGCTATGATACTCGATAATATTGTCATAAAAATGTGTCAAAAGAAAAAAAAAAACACTATGTTTTTCTTTTTTGTTTGTTTAATTTGCTTTCAGTTATGTGTGTTCAGAGTGGTCTTCAGATATGCCGTGTGATTTACTAACCAAAAAAAGGAAATAGATTGATTAGATCAATTTCATTTCAAAATAATAAAAAAGAAAAACAAGTTACCTGAGCTATGTACATTAAGTTTTCCTCAATACTGTTCTTAAAATCATAAAGCTTAAACACATACCATATATATGTATGTGTATCGTTTACCAAAACTGTCTTTCTTTATCGTTGTTTATTATCCTTCGCTTCCAAAGCAATCCTGTATGTTAACTGATATATTTCTAACTTATTTTGCGAATAAATAAGGCGTAGAAAAAAAACAGCTTCTAATTTTCAAAAACGAGGGCTGTTCAAAAGGAATTGTGTTTTGTGATGATACAAAATTATACACCAGGAAATGTACATTGTTATTTAAAATAGTGAATTATTCTTTTCAAAAACTGTACTAAGGGTTATCAGGTATCCATATCTTATACCCGCATTGATGATTCGACTTGTACACTTCTACATTTATAACTTCAAAAATAAATATCCATTGTTTTTAACCAGGTTTTCCGAAGGAAAAAACTGGTTATTAGATTGAGGTATGTCGGCGCGTGGGCGTAAACAATTTCTTCTGTGCACAACTTCTCCTAGATTTCTCAAGGGATTTTGACGAAACTTTCACAGAAGCTTTATTATAAAGTGCCCTGGTGCTATTTTCGCGGTTTTGGGATTCGATAATGTTTGACCTAATTATGGACCTTTGATTTGTTTCCTTATATGGTATATATAGTGAACAATTTTAATATGTGCGCAACTCCTCCGACATTTTTAAGGGATTTTGACGAAACCCTTACAGAAGCTTTGTCATGAAGTGCCCTGGCGCATATTGTCGGGGTTTTGAGATTTGATAATGTTTGACCTAATAATGCCCTTTGTTTTTTTCCTTATTTGGAATATATAGTGAACAATTTCTTCTGTGCACACTCCTACATTTCTCAAAGGATTTAACCAAACTTTCACAGAAGCTTTGCCATCAAGTGGCTTGGCGCATATTGTCCTGGTTTTGTGGTTCGATAATTTTTTACCTAATTATGGCCTTTTGTTTTTTTTTCCTTTTATGGATTATATAGTGAACAATTTCGTCTGTGCGAAATGTGAAAAGCAAAAAAAAAAAATTCCCAAGCAACATAATTATATTATACTATAATCGAATGAATAGATTAGTATTATAAATAAAATCAATTTGTACCTAAGTTCGTTGTTTGCAATAATGTGCATATAATTAGATACAATTAGCATTTCAGATCTGTAGTACTATGAAAGATTCAAATTAATGTTCAACTGTTTATTATATATGTAAAAAATTTCAATTAAAAATGCTCACAATATGCACCATGGTACTTGATGACAAAGCTTCTGTGAAACATTTATGTTGAAAACCTGGTTTCGTCGCATTGCGATGTTTCTTGTTTTGGTATATATATATAGTTGCAGTCAAGACTCCTACTTCTTGAATGAGAATGTGTACACACTGAAGACAATAACATGTGACAATTTTTTATTGATTATAAAAGGGAACCATTAATATGTGCTAGGTAAGGAGCGGTTCAGAGGCCCAGTGATAGCACGGTAATACTGGGGTCGCCAATTCGAGCTTGCTATTCTACGTACATTTCTACTTTTCTTTATGGGAAGACGTTAAATTAGGTCCCACGTATCAGTGCTAAACATTAAACATAGGAAATAACAAGGAAAGTCTCTGGATTGTAAAGCTTTTTGTTTCTTACACTATCTCCCACAACTAACTCAGCTCTTTCTGGTGGCGTCGGTCATAAAGGTAACCAGTACCAACTGTAAATAAACTCCAATAGAAAGCAAAACTAGGTAAAGGTAAACAGTGCATGAAGATGTAAGCATTGTTGGTGTTTTGTTTTTTAGATTTCATTTAATTCTGTGGAAATCTTTCGACCAACTTCCAGAAAAATAGTGAATGTTGAAACAGTTGCCCAAATGTTGACCAAAAAAGAAAAGAATATGGCAAAAGTAACGATTCATTGAATCTGAGTAACGTATTTCACAACAGTGTAAAATTTTAACTACAAAATATGTGCTATGATAATGACAAAAGTCCAGTTACTGCAAACGAACTTGGAGTCTATATAATTTTTTGTGCGTCATATTTCTCTATAGCAGGGGTTTATCATAACAGATATCTGTATAAAGATAAAAATGTGGCTGGAAGGCATTAGCAAGATACACAGTAGATAAATGAGAAAGGATTGACTGGTACATGACATTGACCCACCTCTATGACAGGCAAGGGATCGATAGACCAAATATATATATTTCTAACTATTGGCAGAGCTCTTTGTGTACGATATGAAAACGTGCATGCCTCGACGTTTCGTGAAAATTAAAAAAACATTTTGAACATTCCTCGCGAGGAATATGTCCTCTGTCGTTTACAAATTAATTAATTTCGAAGTAATGGGTTAACTTAGTGGATGTTTAATTTTAAATCGAGGAAAAATAAAGCTAGCTAAGGTCTGAAAACAAATTTAAATGGAGGACATACGTCAGGCATGTTGTCAAGTCAACTAACAATGCCAAACATTGACATGTGATAATTTATAGCTTGAAAACAGCAATTGTTAAAAAATGTTAAAATTGAATACAGCAATGTAGCTTTCGCAGTTTGACGTTTCGAATTTTAAACCGGGTGATTGTTCTGTTGGGTTTAATGTTTGGTAAGATGTATTTATACTCTGCTTTTTCCAAACTATTAAGCTTTTATAATCTCTGCTTGTACGCGTCATACATCACCGAAACAGAAAATTTGTAAAATCAAATTTACAAGATATAATGCACAAAATGTCGAAAATATAAATGTAGAAAATATACATTTGATGAAGATTCTTGATAAAATATCATGCAAATAAAGAAAGATAATCAAACCTTAAGATTTTAAAGAAATCAGAGTGACTCTAGTGATCCTATTTGGTTGCAAAGCATTGTTACTATGATAAGTATTATCATTTATAATTGGTTTAACCTCCCGAGAACAACAGCCTCTCTACAACAAACACTTTTACTTTAACTGAATGGTGTTTGCTCTTGGGAAATTGGACTACATAACTACCTCTACCTGGACGTATATAACTGAAGCAAAATCAATTTGGACCTATTACTTGCCACATATATTGAAAGCAAAATCTCTTTGGACCTATTACTTGCCTTGTATACTGGAAGCAAATTCTCTTTGACCCTATTACTTGCCATGTATACTGAAGCAAAATCTCTTTTGACCTATTACTTGCCGTGCATACTGAAATCAACATCTCTTTGGACCTATTACTTGACGGGTATACTGGAAGGAAGATCTCGTTGGACCTATCACTTGCAATGTATACTGAACAGGAAGCAAAATCTCTTTGGACCTATTACTCGCATTGTATACTGGAAGTAAAATCGATTTGGACCTATTACTTGCCATGTACACTTGAAGTGAAATCTATTTTGACCTTTTTTTGCCATGTATACTCAAAGTAAAATCTCTTTGGACCTATTACTGTGAAATCATTTAAATTCGAGGGCATAAAATTTCGTGGTTTGTCGCCAGAAGGCAATTTCGTGGGGACGTAAATTCGTGGAATTCTATTGCAACGTAAAAAAAAAAATACGGTGGCCGAAAATTCGTTGATTTCAACATTCGGCAATATCCGGCATTTGTGCTTTGAAATTGTTGACACGTGAAAGTTAACGTTTTTCCACCTGACCAAACAACCGAAGATTCGTTACTATGGTAATTAACCTATCGATCAGTCTTCTCAATTAACAAGTGTCAAGTGTCAATTATACTTTGTGATATGTTGCGCATCTTTTTCATTGTTAAAATTTAAGGTGTGTAAAAACGGTCTTTATGACTTTTTTAAGCTGTGAAAAACGTCGGCCTTCATGCAACCTAAATTAGCGCCAATTAACCTTTTTGTTTGCAGCATTGTAATTAGTACAACAAAATACAGTAGTCAATTTACTATACTAGTTAATAAGTTCGAAAGTAATAATAGTTTACTCAATATCAGTAAAAATAAACATTTCATTCAGGGACCGTATTACTGCAAATAGCATCCGCAGTATAGTGCGGTTTGACAGACACGTGACGCTACGTCACTACAATTTTTACTTTCAGTTTGGATACACTTAGTAAACAAACCCAATACGGGTACACATCTGAAAAAAAAATCATCTGTCGGTTTAGTATCCGATTCATACCTATGTTTATCGTGGATTCATTGAATGAAGTACAAAAAAGCCGCGGTTAAGCACACGACGATGTACCAACTACGAACCACGTCTCACACCTTTTTTGGTGCTGCTGACTGATTGGGCATTCTTAACATTATCTTTGGGACAATATGTTCGTCGGGACTTGATTTCGTGGGTTACCTGAACCACGAAATCCACGAAAATTAATCCCCCACGAATATTAATGATTTCACAGTACTTGCCATGTATACTGGAAGCAAAATGTCTTTGGACCTATTACTTGCCATGTATTCTGGAAGCAAAATCTCTTAGGACCTATTACTTGCCATGCATAATGTACAGGAAATAAAATATTTTGGACCTATTATTTGCCATGTATACTGTTAGCAAAATATCTTTGGACCTATTACTTGCCATGTATACTGGAATAAAATTGTCTTTGGACCAACTAGTTGCCATGCATACTGAAAGTTAAATCTATTTTGACATATTACTTGCCATGTATTCTGGAAGTAAATTGTCTTTTGGCCTATAACTTTCCATGTATACTGGAAGTAAAATCTCTTTGGACCTATTACTTGCAATATGTATTGGATGTGAAATTCTTTTGGACCAATTTCTTGTCATGTATACTGGAAGTTGAATCTATTTGTACCTATTACTTGCCATGTATACTGGAAGCAAAGTCTCTTTTAACCTATGACTTGCCATGTATACTGGAAGCAAAATCTCTTCGATTCTATTACTTGCTATGTATACTGGACATAAAATTTCTTTGGGACTATAACTTGCCATGTATACTGGAAGCAGAATCTCTTTGGCCCAATTACTTGCCATGTATACTGGAAATAAATTCCCTTTGGAGCTATAACTTGTCATGTATACAGGAAGTAATATCTGTTTAAACATATTACTTGTCATGTTTAGTGGAAGCAAAATATATTCGGACCTATTACTTGCCATGTAAATTGGAAGTAAAATCTTTTTGGACCTATTGCTTGCCATGTATACTAGAAGCAAAATCGATCTGGACATTTTTTGCCATATATACTGGAAGCAAAATCCTTTTGGACCTATTACTTGCCATGTATACTGTTAGCAAAATATCTTTGGACCTATTAATTGCCATGTACACTTGAAGTCAATTGTCTTTGGACCGATTACTTGCCATGTATACTGGAAGTTAAATCTTTTTTGACATATTACTTGCTATGTATCCTGGAAGCAAAATCTCATTTGGCCTATTACTTTCCATGTATACTGGAAGTAAAATCTCTTTACACCTATTACTTGCCATGTATACTGGATGTAAAATTTGTTTGGGCCTATTTTTTGCCATGTATACTGGAAGCAAAATCTCTTTCGACCTTCTACTTGCCATGTATACTGGAAGCAAAATCTCTTTTGACCTATGACTTGTTATGTATATTGGAAGCAACATCTCTTTGAACCTATTACTTGCCATATATACTGGACATAAAATTTCTTTGGGACTATAACTTGCCATGTTAACTGGAAGCAGAATCTCTATGGCCCTATTATTTGCCATGTATACTGGAAATAAATTCCCTTTGGACCTAAAACTTGGCATGTATACTGGAAGTAAAATATTTTTGAACCTATTACTTACCATGAATATTAGAAGCAAAATCGATTTGGACATATTTTTGCCAGAAATACTGGAAGCAAAAGTCTTTTGGACCTATCACTTGCCATGTGTATTAGAAGTAAAATTCTTTTGGACCAATTAATTGCCATGTATACTGGAAGTAAAATCTATTTGGACCTATTTCTTGTTATGTAAATTGGAAGCAAAATTTTTTTGGACCTAATACTTGCCATATATACTGGAATCAAAATCTCTTTGGATCTATTACTTGCCATTTATACTGGAATTAAAATATCTTTGGACCTATTACTTGCCATTTATACTGGAAGCAATATCTATTTGGACCTATTACTTGCCATACATTCTGGAAGCAAAATCTCTATTGACTCTTGTCCTCTGATATGAAAAAGTATCAGAAACCTTTACATCTCATATGTAATTGAAGCAAAACTACGAAGTCTTTTAGGTGATTTCATATTTGATGGACCGGGTAACAAACGGATAAAAAATCTATACTTTCCTTTTGTTATGGCAAGCTACGTATGTTATCCTCATCAGTTTCCTTATTTGGCATCGAAAAATCTAACTCCGTTAAATGGAATTTGATGGGTTGAAAACGCTGGAATCAGCTTAAGAAAAACTAGAGATTCTGGAACCAATTGATATATAAAAGGCTAGGCATTGGACCCCTTAAGTGACATAAACACAAAAAGATGGAATGTCGTTATTTGGAAACTACGATGTGCACAGATATCTAATTATGATTACAATTCAGTGAAACTTCTCACTTAAGGACAGTCACGATTCTTTCAGAAAGTGGCCGGGGTGTCCTTAATAATCAATTTCTACCTTGCATGCGGCCATGACAACTTAGAACATGTCTAACATATCTTTAAAAATGTATTGTAATAGTACTGCATAAAATAAAAGAATACTACTGATGTATTTACTAATCCATAATGTTAATCAGCAGTTTCATTTATATATTGTTTAGTTTTGTAACGTTGATAAAGAAATAAAACATTTGTTTTGAAGAAAAAGTTCCAAATAAATGAGTATTTCACGCTGTGGTTATGTCTGTATGTGTGCATGTGTGTTGAAGAATGAATTGATTATAATTGAAACTATAATGAATTATTTACCCGTCCAGTAATATACTTGTCAAAACTCAAATAAAAGTTGTTTGATTAACGCTGCCAATCTAATTGAAAACCACAATATTCATTAAAAAATGGTAATATTCTCAAATTTCAAACACTCCTTGTAATTTCAAAAGAATGTAGAATGTTGTATAGAAGTACGCGAAATAAAATTCCTTTGTTATTTTGTAAGGACTTCTATTTAGAATAACTTCCGATTGAAAAGAAATGAAAAAAAATTGTCGCCGCCAGTAACGATATTGTCCTTAACACAACAGGCAACATATTTTGTTTACCATTTTCATACTGTCAACAATCATTTACAAATCGTTACAAACCATTGTAAGGTAAAGGGAAGAAGGGATCGAGTTTATCACACGGCTCATGAATATTCGGTAAATAGAAAACATTTCAACATCGTGAATGCCCGTTCGTAGTAAATGCTCGTACAGGTCTGTTTGCATTCTTTCAGTGTATACAGTAAACGCAGGATCCTGTAGACTATCATATATAAGTAGGAAAACCTTGTCTCTTCATCATTACAGGGGATCTTATACAGTAACCGGATAAAATTGAAGTACCATATATATAACAGCCTGTGGCTTTATAATAACAGGGGATATTATACGGTAATAACAAGGGGATCCTATTAAGTTGCTGTTAAGCCTTGTCTTTTTATCATGACAGTGGATCTGACACAGTAAACAGAGGATCCTATGAAGTACCATATACCTAATTATGACAGCCTTGTCTCTTTTTCATTAGAATGGATCTTATACAGTAACAAGGGGATCCTGTGAGGTACCATTCATAAGTATGATAGCCTTGTCTCTTTATCAAAATCAGTAACCAGGGCATCCAGTGAAATACCATACATAAGTATGACAGCCTTGTCTCATGTTCATAACAAGGGATCTTATACAGTAAAAATGGGATCCTGTGAGGTACCATACATAAGTATGACAGCCTTGTCTCTTTATCATAACAGGGGATAACATACAGAAATCAGGGAACTTCTTATTATAATATATATATATATAAGTATGACATATTTCTCTCTTTTTCATACCAGGGGATTTATACAGTAACAAGGGGATCCTCTGAAGTACCATACAGGACAGCCTTGTCTCTTTATCATTACAGGCAATCTTATACAGTAGCCAGGGTATGCTGTGAATCACCATATATAAGTTTAGCATTACCTGTCTCTTTATCATGACAGATTATTTTATACATTAACCAGGGATCCTGTGAATCACCATATATAAGTATATATTTTAGGGATGTAAGTGAACGTTCGAACGTTCGAAAGTTCGGATCCGATGCCGAACGTTCGAATGTATTTTTGGCATTCGAATGTTTAGAAAAAAAATCTATCATTTTTGTTTTCATGGGAAAATGAAATCATGATGTGTTGAAGAAGTAAGAAAGGCATTATAATCAGGTGAATTCACACCTATTGTTGCTTTAACACCTCTGTTAACACGTCTGGTCAGACGACCGTAAACTTCCGTCATCTAATGTTGGTGACCTGTGCTTTAAGCAAGTGTCACCTACAATAGCTAAGTCAAAAGGTACTGGTATGTCCGTGTCAGAGTGTCGAGTCTGTGGTCAAACTAGGAAACAGAAGGAAGAAATTAAATACACAGACGTGTCAGTCAGTTACTGGCACTAACCCCGATTTTACTTTATTGTGGCGCAATTTTCGGGGTTATTTTATTCTCTCGCAAATTCTCTAACAGTTCACATCCATAACGCTTATAATCAGTCAAAATGTCAACCATAACTTGGGCTTCGTCTCAATTTCTTTTTCTTTTCGACCTTCTCAGTATAAATTTAAATCGAAAGGTGATTTACCCATTAAGGATACCGGATACCGAGAAGTACACATTATGTCAATGAATTGGAAACACTCGGATCTTATCGAGTTAACCACATCGAGAAGCAATCTCCTGGCAGTGATCTCCCCTTCACTGTAAAACTTAGCTGGATTTCAGAAATTATTTTTTTATTCTTTTTTCTTCAGTTATTATTGGAATTGCATCGATTGAACATCCTTGATGTAATGAAATTGAAAAAAAGTTTAACATTTTGTTTATTTACGTTCGACTATCATCACGTGACATGCCTTTGTATTGAATGGAAAGTAAACGCAGCATGGAGTTTGGCCGAGAAGTTCGTGAAAACACTGTGTAACTATTTAGTACGAGTGATTCGAACGTTCGAACTTTCGAACGTTCGAATCCAAAATGATCCGAACATTCGAATGCTAAAATGAACAAATTTTGCCATCCCTAATATATTTATATAAGTATATTTTTTTTTCATTTATATTGTGACCCCTTTGAATGAATCAAAGCGCTGAAGGCACTGAAATTGTTCGTTACTGAACACAGACTTAAGCCTTAAAAAAATAACAGTCCTCGAATAAATAACATTTGATGACTTCAAAACCAAGTTTAACCAGTTTACCATTGTAGCGAGATAAATCTTGAAGGTTAAAGACCCTTGATCAAAGGGTGTTTCAGGTATTGGCCAGATTTAACCTTCAGCTTTGAGTAAATTCCCACAAAATAAGAGGGATCGTTTACTCTTTACTATCAACAATTCTTTGTAGTTGGAAGAAGTAGCTTTTTATAGACAATTTAAGAACTGAAACAATCATTTTATAATTGAAGCCAAATAAACTTCGAAGGTTAAAGACCATTGGTCATGTAGTTGGATGTATGTTGGCCTCCAAGTAAAATTCAGCATGAAAGTAGAGGTCATCTACTCATTACGTTTAACAATTTTATGAAACTGAAAGCTGTTGCTTAGCTAGAAATACAACAGCGGGGCTAAAAAATATAACATACACTACGGATAAAATAATGACCTCTCCAGTGAGAGAAAAAAATATTCAGTTAAGTTCAAGTTAAGGAAATGTGATGCTTTACAAGGTTTATAAAGTCTTTATGACAATCAAATGAACAGCAATCTTTGCGCTGACAAGAGGCATTATCTGCACAAATAAAAAGGGAAAGGAAGTATAGGAAAAACACAACTTTATAATCTATAAAATGTTCTTTCTAAGATTAGTCATATAGTAAATATCATGGTTTACAGATGTGACAACCAGGCTTGTATTCATCATAGAATATGAATTGAGCAGAAATGTAAGAAAGTATTGGCTTGAATTCAAGAAACAGCTTAATGCCAATAAAACATGCGTTGGGGGTATTTCCAAACAACTGACTTTGGTCAGGTTTCATAATAATCTGTTTCACAAGAAGTTGCATAGAAAATGGATTAAATGACATTTTAGTTACATTTTGAGACTGCAAATGACAGAGTTCAGAAATTGTTCTGAATCTAAATGAAAAGAATTATCTGAATAAAGTTTAGGAAGATCGGACCCAACATACATTTACATAGTACAGCTGAAAAAAAGAAAGTCAGTTACAATGTCGGCCAGGGTCACAGTTGACATTTGTATTTAAAAATATTGTTATAATTTAGATTTAATACATAAGCTGCAAAAACTAAAAGTAAGTCAGTTATTCAAGGTCAGAGTCAGCTAAAGCCAAAGTTGAAAATTAAAAGCAAGTAACTTATAAATAAATATACATACAAGGATAGTTTAAAAGCGGTTATCATAGAAACTGCAAACTATGTAAGCATATATTATGTTTTGTGGTTCAACGTATGATGAAATTCGATATGTGACACTTTAAGTCAAGATACATTAAACCGATCATATAAATAAAGTTAATTTGCGTTATAAACTCAATCTCTTGATATTCAGTAGCATTTGTTCCTAGCATTTTAAATGTTAACGTGTGCTTGATGCCTAAAACTTTGGTATATCCTTCATCCAGGCAGTGGTTGGTAGAAACTCTCGGCTCTCTCTGTTATACCTCTTTCATGGACCTAAAAAATTACATAACCTTTAAATGTCAATTTTTTTTTCATTAGTTTGTATGACTTACATACATTTTTGCCTGATTCTGAATATATGAGTTTTAATGTTTTCTAATTATTTGAAAACTTTTAAAAACAGCAAATATTTCATTACTATTTCAAGAGCTAGGAAATGTAGAAAAAAGATCATTGCTTCACTAAGTTTATCAATTTTACTAGTTATTACCTGTTCATTGTATTAAGTTAACAAGAGATTGTTTCGTTACAAAACAAAGGTATTGGTAATTTTACCTGACACACACCAAACAGATTTTGGAACAGGTATGTCCAGATTCAACGAGGCTCTGATGCTTTCTCCATGTAATCCTTAAAAAAAGACATGATAATATAATACATATGCCATTAAGATGCAACATTGCTTAGTCATGGATAAATATATATTAACTTTTATTCAACACCAACAATACTGATCTAGCAAGTGTACACACAGGCGTAATATACACACTATTAATCTCAGATCAACAAGCTCAAAACTGAACTTAAAAAAATAAGAATAAATAGCTATTTTAGGAAACGTTTTGAATATTCTGGAACTAGAATATTGAATTCAATGTCAGATGCAATCCGTCAGGCGGAAACCCTTCTCTAGCGTTTAAAGAAAATACATCGCATACTGGTAAATATCTTCTATCTAACTCAGATATACAATGTATAATGAATGTTTCTCATCATTTATAATCATGTCAAGTTGTATCATACTTCACACTTTCTTCCACATAAATGTTGCGCAATCTTTCCTGTTAATCTCTGCAAATATTTTCTGTAGAATTACTGTATTATTAGTGTTTTCTGATTATATTTTTGTGAATGTTGTGATTACGTGTAAAAGAGACTGAGAGTAAAGATAGGGCTTATTATTATTATTATTATTAAATGCTTTTGTAAAAACTTACAAACAGTAAAAAAAACATTTTTAGTAGCTGTGTTCAATGGCTTTGATTTGAAATGAGTACAAATGTTCAACATTCAATTACTTTTCTACAATACAATATGTAAAACTTGGAAAAGTTACGCTTACTTGGAACCTTAAAAACAATAGAGACTGACTAGCTAGTTTTTTGGGGGGAAGAAAGATCCAATTGTAAAAAAATTTTTTTTAGTATTTGATATTCTCTTCATTTTAAATGAATAGTAAATAATAAAACATCAGTTTATTCTCACTTAAGTTAATAAGTTTGTGACTGAACATGTATAACTGAAAAATCATTATTTAATTTCGCTCTCAGCTTTTGTTTGAGTCCTTTAACAAACTAAGATAAAGGTTATTTATTTTCTTTTCTTAAAACAACAAAAAAAAAGAACAAAAACAAACAAACAAACAAACAAAAACATGACACCATACATTGAGTTATGACTGCTACAAATATCTAACTTTTTAATATTTTTATATTATTATCCTAAAATAAAAAGAAGAGGATAGTTCCGAAATTCAAAATCATAATTAAAATCACACCTAGAGTTGTTTTTTGTTTTGTTTTTTTAGGGGGGGGGGGGGGGGGGGGGGTAAACTTAAATTTCATCATGTATGTCAAAAGCAATTTAGAAATACTTTCAAAGAATATAGAAACTTCAACAAGTTTTCTAACGTTTACAATCATGAAATAATTGCATGGGTATCTTAAAAGACTCAGTCATAGATTATTTTTAAAGGCTTGAAAGCAGAACTTTGTCTCAATGCAAGAAATGTAACTGAATGCGTTCAATAAAAGGCTATGTTGGAATATAACTTATTTAATACAAAGTCCTGTTTCAAATAATTTCTTCTTATACACAATATGCACTGGGATTTGACGACAACTACTGGCTTATTCTGTTACAGTTATACATATGGTATTTTGAAACATAAACAAACTAAACCCACTTTGTTATATAGTTACCTACCTTTTCAACCGGTGTTGATTTTTTTCAACATTTGAATAATTTTAAAACTGGTCCAAAGAAGATCAAATATAATGTTACGGACCTGCATACCTTCCTATTACTAGATGGGGACCCGCGCAAGCGCGTGCTTAGAAAATCTACCTATTTGCATTAGAAAGGCATGCCTGTAGCGAGAGAAGGACACGATCTTATTTATCTGTCAACTGACTAATCTACTAATTTTTATAATGTTTTTGATACCGGAATGTTCAAAAAGGCGTGTAAATTAGAATAGTGAACCGCCGCAACATGTTTAGATGCTTTTAAACGGAAAAGTTTCCTAAAAATGCAGTTGTATTGTACTTCAACAACAGGCTTGACCAATGTAGTAAAGTGCCACGGACGTATAAAAATGTAGATAATGTATTTAATATTTCTCGATTCACAGATTAATCGTTGTGCCACCTTGGTGACTTTTTTTTACCACCCTCTTTAAAGACATATTTCACAAGGCAGTCTGAAGGACAGCAATATGCCTCGTGCATTAGCTAGCAAATGTTGAAATGGTTATTGATGGTGAAACGGAAACGGAAGTGAAAAATTTGTTTATGTATGTATGAAAAATGTTCCACACTGGGCTCACCATTAAACAAAGTGATAGTACAATCCATGACAGGAAAAGGTCTGTGTATGGTAGAGTAAATTCTCCAGATTGGCACGACCAAAGTTTCATGATACTGCCTTCATGTGTTTAAAAGTCATGGAGCAGACACGAAATGCATGACCTAAACCGGCACGGTTGAAACATGGGTTCTCCCCCACCCTCTTCCTCCTCCCCTCCCAACGTAAGATTGTATCATGTCCTTAATTAGGCTCATTAATTAATTAATTAGGTTTGTTTTCAAAAACAATCCGGGTAAATAACACTTATATTAATTTTACAGTGATTTGACATAAGAACCATCACTTGTTTGGCTTGCTGCTCAATGTCGCTCAAAACTTTGACCTCCACTTGTGACCTTGACCTTGAGCCGGCCAGGTTGGAACATAGGTCTTGCACATTGTCTTGATGGAATGAACATTTGACCAAAGGTTCATGAAATTCCATCCAGGGGTTTAGAAGTTAAGACGCGGACACGAAACCCAGATGCGCACACATACGGACAGACGGACGCACTAAGACCATTCCTATATCCCACTACCACTATGCAGCGGTGGATAATAAAGACTAAGTTATTCATGTGCAGTTTATGCATTCCTACTATCCTACACTGCCCTGAAGGATACATGGCCTGCAACATTTTTAAAGAAAATAACTGCTCTTTTTAGCACATCTCCCAGGACTGGAGTGACGCGAGGAGAGGCGACAAAACGTTTACGGAGTGGTCCATTGAATCGTCCATACATCAAATGATTTTGGATGTAGCTATCATCAAAGATCCGTTCCCGTTGTTCTCCCACTGAATCCGCCAATTATACTGGTTTCCATACGACGAGCGGAAAGGGTCGCAGGGATTGATTTGAATTCATGAAAAAACTTCAAAACTATCAATTCTAGCTTCGTTACATCACAAAGTGCAAGCATGTAATCGTTCGTTCAAATTTAGCAAATCTATTTATAGTAAATTTAACAAAATTTATTTGTTGCATTTCTATTTTTAGCCTTAGGTGTTAATAAGTGTTAAACGGTAATTTTTTGGGCTATTTTCTCTATTTTCGTACATATCAGTGATTAATTCTAAAAAAAAAAAAAAAAAAAAAAGGAATATTAACTTTAGATGCTCATACATGAGTCCTTCGGCGACATATCACATAATAGTTTGAGATCGCGCTGTTTCTCCCTGACAAAACGGTGAACCTTTTCTTTTAATAGTATAGATTGTATAAATACAACCCGTGACAACTGCGCCAGGGAATAAATTCTTTGAATTCGTGGTTAGTGTGCTGGCCTTCGGTGCGCTTAGATCGGAATTCGAATCCAACTCAGGGTTGTGTATTCTAAGATGCATAACATTTTTCTTTTATGGACTTTCATTTTCGTAATAATATTATAACAGCGTCATTAAACTCACCTTAAAATCATTTCTCCTCAACTTATTTAAAAACAGACTGCACAAGAACCGGACACGTATTATTTTTGCTAGACTTGTTCTTCACTTGGTAATCTGCACCATGTGATCTACGCGGATGTAGACATTTATAATTTATACACGATTGTTTCAGGATATTTATATAAATTATCGTTTCGTTTCCGTTATAAATATTGGTGTGTATTGACTTGATAGGATTCAGATAGAAATTAAAAGCTTTTACCTCAAACGGCATGCGATAACATTAAGGACTATTTAACCGATTCACGCTTGAAAAAAAAAAAGTTTCAAAGTAGTAGTACTGAAGATACAGACCAGGACATTGGTTTGAAAGACATTGTGAATTATATAGTAGTTATACTTAAATATCCCATTTTCTACTACAAAACACATATTTTAAAACATGTACTACTTTCATTGCAACCTAATGTACCTATAAAATATAAATTTGCTTCTGCTGCTGAGACTGCGTTCAACTAAATGTTTTTGCGTAAATAAACCAAATGATGCAAAACAATAGAAATGAATGCTTGTTGTTACAAAGAAGAACACTAATCATATTTATTCTCAGCCAGAACTTGTACAGGCAGTGGTTACTGATATGGCAGGGGGAGTCACACTGCATGGATACTGCTTCAATCTCAACGCAGAGTTACTTCCTTTATCAAGCTAGTTATGCATATATAGCAGCAAATCATTAGTAGATATAGTAATCAAACGTAAGGATAGATATATTGAAGCAAGGGTAGTTTGTCATTTTTCCTGTACAATATAGAATGTTCGTAGTTATGTACTTATACATTGTATTATGCCGTATATCTGAAATCTTCTTTTGTTCTAGACACGTGATTTGTTGAACTCATTGTTGCCTCATGAATAAGAAAGTGTTTAGCCACGCCTTCATAAAGACTCAAATCCGGCGTTCATCTGTAATGCAAATTTATACGATTTTACAGCAGTATTGAAGTCTTTTATCGAAAGTATCGTGAAATATATATAATGATGAAATTGGATAAAGGTTAAAATGACTTTATATCCAAAGAAAAGTTTTGGAGAAAACATTGCTATAAGGTTTAATTGTCAATGATAAAACAATGGGGTCTGATTTTGTTAAAATGATGGAAAAAAATTTTGAAGTGAAAATAATATATGTCACCTATCGTCCAAAAAGCTGTAATATATTTCAACAATAGAAACGACAAATCAAATTGGAAAAGGTTTAAAAATGAAACAAAATGGAGTCAAGGCTAATGAATAAACACATAATATGACCTTCTCTATGGATCATAGATATTTACAGACGTCGCAGCTAGACTAAGGCTTAAAAATTTCAGTGAGAATTCTTAAATTATGCAGTAATTACAGGAAAAAAAGACTTCAGGTTTTTGCTCATCGAACAGCGTTTCCGTGTTAAGGGCTTAGAAAAACACTAAAAGATCTGTCTTTTCATGAGTGTTGTAAAATAAAACCGTTTTTGTAAAGCTTTGTATATTAAAAACTCAGGACATCAAGCTCCTTCATCGAATACTGGTCCTTGGATTCTGTAAGACTGAATGTAAATTTGATAAAAACTTATACATGTTTTGTCAAATTTCCTTTCTAAATAATATGGAGAACAACAGAGACTTTACAATTATAGCTGATTTCTACCACTTCGCGTTTTTGGCTGGAGGTCTTGACAATTTCAGAGAAGATGTATGGATATAAACCCATATGTGTTCAATTTTAGACAATAAAAGGCCCACAAACTCGCTGAAAATTACTGAACCGGAAAATGTTGATGTAATACTCATCTAGGCATGATACAAATAAATCATAGCAAGTTTCATCGGAACCTGCGGTTATGGAGAAGAAGCACAGACAAACCTTGACAAACAGAAAGTATAAAAACTATATGCCTCCTATAAACATGATAATAATGGAAACTAGGGATGCATCAATATTTTTCATTCAGCTCTGAAAATGTTTAAAATGTCATAGGCTGTAAAGTATGGAAATATTCAAAAATTGAAATTACTCAGAAAGTGTGGGGTTATTTTATGAATGTCCACAATAAGTTATGATTATACATATACAGAATGATTACTGTGATGGTTATTATCATCCAAATGTTGCTGTATGATACGTATCAGACTGAGTAAATGTACAGTTACTGATTTCTGACGCTAAAGAATACAGTTGATAATGAACACTATTCATTATCCATTTGGTTAATATCGCATACTCCTTTTTACATTTAGTTTTTCGGTAAGCTTGATAGTTAAATTTTGTCAATAGGACATTTATATTGATTCTCTATGATCTGTCCAATACTGATGACTTGGCATTTTATTCGATATTGATCACAAAAATGTTGAAATATTGATTTCAGTTTTTGCATTTTTCATGGCCAATTCAGACTTATGGCATGTTTAAAATAACATACAGTGATAATTAATTGTCAGCGAAAATAAAAGCAAACATGCAAGCTCATACTGACTAAAACATTGCATTCAGTACGATGATATATTTCATACAAAAACAACATGTGAACTGGTTACAATCAATAAATTAAATAACGACATGAACTGTTCAGTGTTATCACTTATATTGTCAGCAATTACAATTTACGGTAATTATTTAATTGCACATAATTTATGTTATAACTTCAGTAGTTTATATGTTAGTGATTGCACATAATTTATGTTATAACTTCAGCAGTTTATATATTATATGTCTTTGTAAATAATTATCCTATTTGGCCACACTGTTTGACAAACTTTTCTTCATAAGCTACCAGTAATTTGTTTAAAAAAACTGAGTCTTTCCAGTCTGCTTCCACTATGGAAAAAGAAACAACAGTAATTTAAGAGTTCAAATATTGAATTTAACTTATTTACTGTATTTTGGAAATACAAACTCTATAAAAAATAATTCATGAATATGTATACATATATATAAACAATATGCAAATCAGCATGAGAAAGAGTTACTACCAAATTTAATGTGTTAAGCAAATTTGGAAGTTGCAGATACATGAATATCTGGCTAGAATATTAAGTTTAAATACTAGTAAATGGTTCAAAATACTTATGTAATTTCTGACAGTCAAGTAAATTACTTGTATACTACACCAATATTTGATCTCTTGTTTATTTGATCTACTTCGTTTAATCATTAATAAAAAAATAAGAAAATAATAAAAAAAACAGGAAAGAAAAAAATTTAGTACGCTCTTACCTTGCTATCTTGTACATCATAATCCCCAAGAACTGGCATCATTCCAGGTTAATTGAATGATGTTGTGCATTCTTCCAAAGAATTGTCAATCAGCTACAATTATAAGGAGTTAGATTGTAACTCTGTATTACAAGTTGTATTCATTACTAAAACATGAATAACAGTACAATTATATTAATCACATATCAATCTACATATTAGATTGGGATATCATTGAACAATTATAGGTTGACCCTTATTTACACAATGGGATGTGGAAATGCTGAAGTACAACGGAATACTAAATCAAGTGTACATATTTCATTTTACTTATTGAATAAGTGATGTAGGATCAATAAGTTAGGTAATTAACTATATGTTTAGAAAAAGACCTGTATCTGTATTTACACCAGTATTTAGTATTTCCATATCTTATATGGGTAACTGTTAAATGTCACATGTATTATTTTATAGTAAATAAATCCTAAAATTCAGGCATGCAATAATTAGATACAGATCAATGATGATTTCTACATTTTTGTTTTCTTTAAGTTCATGTTCTTAATTTATGTTGCAGATAGATCATTCATATCAAGTAATAATCACCAGTGTATCAAAACAACAAATGTCTTATACACAAGTGTTGAAATATTGTAATTAATATTGTTTTTTAAAGTTCTTCACACAAATTTCTTTAATTTACTTTGTTTTAACACCAATATATTTTTCATTTTAATAACTTTCTTAATAAAAAACTGTATATTGTCAATTTTTGTTGTTGTTGTTGACTGTATTTTGTTATATTTCGGTTTATTACAGTATTTTGGTGTATCACAGTATTCCATACACCAAACACAATTCATTGTATTTGATATGGTATGATCAAAAACATGCAAATGATAATGAATGAAAGTATACCGAGCAAAATTAAATGGAAAAATAGAAAAAAGCAAAACCAAAAAAACACACACACAAAAAAAACAAGTTGACAAAAACAACAACAAAAATAAAAACAACAACAACAAAAAACACGAATAGATCTATGCCAAAACACACTGGAAGTAAATCAATTAGAATTATACATTTGTAATATTATAGTGAAAATAAAGTCAATTAGACATGCATATAGATCTATATCAAACTATGCTGTATGATTTGTTTTTCGACACTTTTCAAGACAACCACTTTTAAAGACATTTCAAAGTGTATTAAATAACTAGAATATGCCCATATACTTACTTACCTAATACTTCCAGGGAAATCATATAGATTCTTTTATCCCTTTCAAAACTTGGTATAAATCAGTGTCTGTACTGCAAGTATATGGATATAGCCAAAATCTGATAACATGATACCAATAGAACTACAGAACTGATGTGGCTATTACACCTGTTGAATTCGTTACAACTGATGTTCAGTTTTCTAGAAAACCTTCGTTATTTCCAGAATTTCATTTTGAATTGAATAGTAATGACTCTCACATCATAAAACGTATACGAAACCGTTAATTGTTAATTAACCGTTAATTGCATTGTTGACATCTTCATTTTATTCTCCGTTTTCTAATTCATGGAATCCTGCATTCAAAGAGCAGTATCGGAATGATGTTTTTTCAGATAAAAACTTACTTAACGATATCGTGAAAAATGGGAATTACTCTATTGAAGAAAAGACACATTTATACACTGATTTCATTGTATCGAGAGCTGAAAAATATTTTGAAAAATCATCGTCCGTGAAAAATTCAGGCTTCCTAAACGGAAAACCTCGCGAAATGAATAAGTGGTTTGATAATGTGTGCAAAAGTAAGTTGCAGAAATACAAGGAGGCAATAGAAAAATATACTTGCAGTAAAAGTGAAGAAAACTTTGTATATATGAAGCAATGTAGAAAAGACTATAAATATTGTGTAAAAAAGGCTAAGAGGCAGTTTAATATGAAACGTGCGAGAGAAATGAATGACATGAGGCGAAGAAAACCACGCGAATTTTGGAATATGTTTCGTACTAAAAGTAAAATATCAAGTGAAAATATCTCTATGGAGGAGTTTTATACGCATTTTAGAAATCTAGCTGCGGAAAGCGATGACGTAAATTCGGAAGTAGAGGATTTTTTGACGCATTTTGATCAGGGGGATAATACAAACGAAATATTGTTAGAAGACATAGACTTGCCTATAACACAGGACGAAATACGAAAAGCATGTCTAAAACTAAAAAGAAATAAAAGTAGGTCTATAGATAACATAATAAATGAGTATTTTATTGAAACGATTGATATTGTGATTGATTCACTCGAAATTCTGTTTAATGATATTCTCAACAGCGGAACATTTCCAAGAAAGTGGGCACAAGGTGTAATTGTTCCCTTGTTGAAAAAGCCACCGGCTAATGTAACGAACAACTATCGGGGAATAACTCTTACAAGTTGCTTTGGGAAACTTTTTACAAGCTTGTTAAACGAAAGGCTTAACCAGTGGTCTAAAGACAATGATCGTTTATCAGATGCACAGTTTGGCTTCAGATCTGGTCATAGCACAACTGACGCATTGTTTATTTTACAATCGCTAGTAAATATGTACAATAGTAAAAACAATCGTTTATATGCAGCTTTTATAGATTTTCAAAAAGCTTATGACAGTGTTTATAGAAATGGCCTCTGGTATAAACTCATCAAAGAAGGAATTAGCGGGAAAATGCTTACTTTACTGAGATCAATGTATGAAGACGTAAAATCTTGTGTTAAACATATGAACACAGTGTCTGACTTCTTCTCGTGTAACACGGGACTTTTTCAAGGGGAGATAACTTCGCCGTTTTTATTTTCATTTTTTCTAAATGACCTAGAAACCCATTTACAATCAAACATTTTCTCAGGTGTAAACCTAGATCAAATATGTATTTACCTTATTTTATTCGCTGATGATTGTATTCTGTTGAGTGAAACGCCACAAGGTTTGCAATCGCATTTAGACCTATTATATGACTATTGCAGGCGTTGGAAGTTAACGGTTAATATCAATAAAACGAAAATCGTTGTTTTCAGAAAGAGAGGGCGACTACATGAGAATGAACAATGGACATACTCGGGAGACAGCATAGAGGTCGTTGACAGTTTTAATTATTTAGGATTTATAGTGTCTAGTAATGGTTCATTTAAACGGGGTATTGAAACTTTGTCTGGAAAAGCATTGAAAGCTATGAACTCTTTACAAATGTTAACGAAAGGTATGGAAATACCTGTGAATATCAAATTTAATTTATTTGATTCTTATGTCACATCTATATTGTGCTATTCATGTGAGATATGGGGATTTAATAATGCGGAAAATCTCGAACGACTTCACAGAAAGTTTCTCAAAAGAACGTTAAACGTAAAAATGTCAACTTGTAATGCTGCTGTTCATATGGAAACAGGCCGATATCCATTGTGTATAAATTGGAAAATACGCATTGTTAAATATTGGTTAAAACTTGTAAAACGTGAAAATTGTATTTTAGAGAACATATATATGAAACTGTTGATTGATTGTGAAAATGGTGAGAAAAATTGGTTATATAATATTAAAATGCTATTATCTCAAATTGGACTTGAAGAAGTTTGGTTATTTCCAACTTCTGTTAATACTAATGTATTCTTACATGTACTAAAACGTAGACTGATTGATAATTTTATTACAGAATGTAGAATTCGCACGGATAATAGCCCAAGTTTAACCTTGTTTAGGGAATTGAAAGAAAACTTAGAGTTATCTGGATATCTCAGGAATATAAATAATTTCAAACATAGACAAATCATATCAAAACTTAGAATGTCTTCACATTGTTTAAATATTGAGTATGGAAGACACAGGAACATAGAGAGGCGGAATAGGCTATGCGAACTTTGCGATATGGAAACAATTGAGGACGAATACCATTTTGTGCTAGAGTGTAATGTTTATAATGATTTTCGAATACACTATATCCCTAGATATTATAGACAGAGACCAAGCATGATGAAATTTGTGGAATTGATGAAAACCGATAATAAACGTGTACTTCATAATTTAGCATCATACCTGTTAAAGTCATTTCAAAAAAGAAAAGATTTGATTACGTGTGATTAAATTACAATACTCTCTCAGATATGTAATTAGGTATTTTCACAAATAACGTATTTGTGTTGTTATTATTATTATTATTGCCATGCATTGCTTTGTTTATATTGTTTGTATATGTCTATATGCTGTACCATGCATACGACAATAAACTGTATGTTCTGTTCTGTTCTGTTCTGTTCTAATTCACATTGGAACAATTGGACCATACAGGACAAATAAAGCGGGTTCTGATATTGAAAATGCAAGTATACAATCCACAACTAAAGATATTACGAGAAATAAAACATTTTTATTCTGGAATTGCAGACAATCTTATGCGACAATAGTGTTGTTGTTGGTGCGTATCATGGAAAGAAAATAGACAGTTATTTTCAACAATGACAGAATGACACAAATAACTTTGTTGGAGATAGTATTTACTTACAAATCTATTATTGTAAAAATGAACGCACAAAACGTCTGCTTATCAGCCATCTTTATTTCAAGATTTTTTCCTTAACTTTTAAGGCAACATATGAGGTACCTTATATTTTAAGGAGAAAATCGACACAAGTTCAGGATTTTTTTATGAATAGGACCTAAGGAAATTCTTAAAAACTAAGGGAAATATCTAAAGTATTAAGTAAAATCTTAGAAACTAAGAGAAAATTATCGCTTAGGAGCTTTATGAATACGGCCCCAGGTTTACCGACCTAGAATGTGTGCTTGTCATATGTATATCAATTTGGTGGTTTAGCATTAAGAAAAAGTATTAAAAACATTCGGTTGTTTAGCCTTAGCCGATTTTTGATTAAGAAGTTATAAATGGAACTGGAACTAATCGATCAAATAGAGAAAAAACAGCAACAGTGAAAGCAGCCTATTATTCTGTATGCAGTCACTTTAAGTGCTAACATGACAAAGGGAATTTATAAAAGTATGAATTGAAGGATAAAACTCATAACTGTTAAATAAACTCTTTGAATAAATGACCATGTTTACAGTTACTCATACTATTTACTACGTGCGAAGACTCTTTTAAAACTTTCCAATATTGAAAAAAAAGTTATTACTTCCTTGTCCGCCGAATGAAAGTACGTTGTACAGTTATTTAGTCGGTAGTATTATCATTGATACAAAAATCAAAGCGCTTAAAGCGTTGGTGCAACAGGTGTGTACGTTATTAGTTAATTAAATACAAATATTTGTTTTCTTATTTAAAATGACCTTTTAATTTTTTTTTTTAATCTCAGTAATGTGGTCATAAATCAAAAATTGGATGTTCTGACTAAAGCGCTTGACATCGAATTACAAATGATTAAAAGCTGTATTTAGTAAAGCAATTGCAATTAAACATGTACTCATCTGTTTACAAACAGTACAAAAATATGAATTAACACAGAGTGTTCGTTAGCGTATAGCTAACCCTACTCTTAAAAGATTTTCGATAAGTTACGACTCGATGCAATCAAACTATAAGGTTCTATATTTAAAAAAAGTGAGTGTGTTTCCTTGCAGTGTTCTTTCTTGATAAATTTATTCATAAATAACAAATCTGACATTTTCTGAGACAAGATTGTTTAGTTACCTGCAGATTCCTATACAAATATCAGGTAAGATAAAAAATATGCATCGTATATATCAGTTCGCACATCCAATCATTAAAGGGGCTGTGCTCCAGATGACACAAAAATGAGTTTTCTTGTATTATAAATTTCTTGTGATATTTATGATTAATGCTTAAAACTGACTAACTGACAAAAAATAAGTCAGGTAATCACATTATAAATTATTTTTTTTCCTTTCATACATCGTCGGAAACCCACGTTCGATCCATTCCGTTTCACTCTATTTATCTACCGTGGGACAATTGGCTGGTAAAATTTCGTACTCATGAATAATTCATTACCTACTTTCATTGGTTTCCGCATGATTTCCCTTGCGGAAACTCAGCCAATGAAATTACTTGTTACAATTTGCCTTCCGCGCCTATGTTTAAATCCTGGGAAATACGTCTATTTTAAGTAACTTGTCATTATGCCTACTCTCCACACTGAAGAGTGTCTATTTGTAATGCGGCATCTCATTCGACGAAGAGTTACATCCCTTTGCTAATAAATATTCATGAAAACGAATAATCAGCAGTCAATTATCCCACGGTACATAATGTAGTTGTGCGGAATATGTACCGGGGGTCACCGACGATGCCTTTCATAGTGCTATACCGTAACGCGACGGTATAACTATATTGTATAAGATTTAAAGTAAACAATAGTTATTTCACATGCGGCGATAGTGGTGACAGTTAAAGCGTTGCTAATATTTTGTTAACATGAGGGTCCAGAGTTCAAATCCGGCTGAAGCGAATATATATTTTTTGTTCTATTTTGACTTTTATAATCAGTTTTGAAGTAAATTATCATGTTGTTATGATATTACGGCATCTACATATTTGATTTAAGTAAAAAAAAAATTATATCAAATCTGGAGTTCAGCCTCTTTAAAATATCTATAATATGATAATATTTTATCTTCTAAATGTGTGATTTCTATCCAAAAAAGCAATGACAGCCGTGAACAGTATGCTAGACATCTGTTCCAGAATTGTTTTCTCCCTGTTTTAATAAATCTTTCTAGTAACCTGCACCGGTAACAACAGTGCCAGCAGTACAAAAATAACAACTCTAGACACAAAATTAGTTTGAACATTTAATGGTAATGAAAAGATACGCGGCATAAACTAAGTTTTGTTGAGTTCTTATTGTGTTAGCGTAGCACCATACTGTAATAGCTTTGTGTTCGTACAGCAAATATATTTTTCATTGTCAAGTGAAAACAAATTTTACAGTCACGTAGAAGAGGCAATTTCTTCGTCTTATAATATAAACGTCACACGAGGTAACCGCATCATACATTCATGCATGTTTTAATCGTATTCACAAAGACTTAATAACCTCGATGTAAATATTAACATATTTTATCAAATTTCCTCCCTTTAAACATAAAGAAAAGCATGCTTTAAAATATTTTAGTTTTCTTCTTCGTTTTCAATCATAACAGTATAATGAATTAAGCAGTGGTAGGCAGGCATTTACAGAAATATGCGCCCTTGTCCTTCAATGATATGCAAATGTGGTCTATGTTTCTTTAGGTTATTCATTAAGGTTGGTATTGAGCGCGTGTAACTGTTTCATTGAAGTAAGAAAGCAAGCAACATTGCAAACTTCAACTTATTACTGCCAAAAGTCAATACTGACAGTACTGATAAACTTAGACATATGATGAGAGGCTTAACCATGTATGTAAAGATGTTCAAACATTAGTTTATAGTGAAACTGACCGTATATAATTATTTACAGAAGTGCCTACGTTAGTCTAGGATACTCTAAGAAATTGATTCTTAAATTTGCACTTTGTAAACCACTATTACAAGATGAATGATAAATATTTCTTTATATATTTCAAATCTAACACTGCAACACATATATATAAGAATTCTAAAATGGTCTAATATTAGACAAAATTTGATTCAAAAAATAATACGCAGGATGAAACAAAATAAACACGAAATATCATTAGCCACGTTTGTTATTATTATTATTATTATTATTATTATTATTGCATCTCTAACCTCGACTCTTTTACATAAGTGTGGCCTCTGTGACTTTGACCTTTAATCGAGTTAGCCCTAAACACATATTTCGTTTTAATTATAATGTTAAACAATCGTAGAAAGTTCAAGACACCTTGATTTTGTTATTCCTACGTTCTTTATCTGAAATAGTTTTCATCCTGCAGGCCCCTGTAGGCTTCACATTTGACCTCTAGAAAGCTAATATAATATTTGTCACATTGTTGTCATGTCCAGTCATGTGCGCGCCCTTGATAGCTTGACATTTAATTCAGTGAACGAAAACAAGGTAAATCAAAAGAACGACCGGCAGAACGTTTAACCGACCGACATGAGCAGAACTATATAAACCTGAATTCTTTGAAACGGTGCATAATGAAAAAATAACACATGAAAAAGAGGGTCATTATTACCATATATCACTTTCCCAAGTATCAGTGATCTGCTGGGCCAATATTAACCTATATAATTAACCTAAGTATCAGTGATCTGCTGGGCCAATATTAACCTATATAATTAACCTAAGTATCAGTGATCTGCTGGGCCAATATTATCCTATTTAACAAACCAAAGTATCAGTGATCTATTGGGCCAATTTTACCCTAAATAACAAACCTAAGTATCGGTTCTGCTGGGCCAATAATACACTACATAACTAACCAAAGTATCAGTGATCTATTTGGTCATTATTACACTATATAACTAACCTAAGTATCAGGGATCTGCTAGGCGAAAAGGCAAAGTTGAATTTCGTAAATTATCAAATCAATCTTTGCGATTACATTTCAAAGGGATAAAAACAAAATAATGACCTATATATTGTTTTCCATTTTATCTGGTAATCTGCTTTCTTATCTCATACTACCTATTTCAAAATAATTGATAAAAATATGTGAATAAATTTAATTAATTCTGAACTGTTACGAAAACTGAAGATCTAGTTAAGAATGCACAAGACCCAGTTTCAAACCTAAGCTGGAGACAAAGTCGCACAGAGTTAAGGTAAAAGTGAACTCAAGAGTTTTCGTATGGTTTTAAACTGACCTGAATTTGCCAACCAACGTGACTATGTTTTAATCTAATCCAAGGGAATATTAGAAAATCCGTTTAAGCAACGTTTATGGAGACTGGTTCAAATATATTATATTTAGTGTGTTCACAAAACTTTCCACTGATCCAAGCTCGTGCCCTTTGATTTTACACATGCAAGAAATTATCGAATCTAACAATCCTATTTATTGAACATTTAAACAGAGCTGATATCTCTAGAGATATTTCAATGACCTGCATTGCTGACCTTGTTTTAAACCAAATGACCCAATTTCAAAGTGCTGACAGAAAATATTAAGACGGACATTCTCATTCAACGCTGAATAAAACGAAACAGAACATTCCTGATATTCACGAAAGCCTTGAAAATTCAATTTTGTTAGACAAAATATAAATATAATGACATATCACTTTTAAACTATTTTGAAACTATTTGATATAATTATTGTATTCGTTATTTACAGTATGCATGTCAAAGTTACTTAGAATCCTATTACACAGTTAATGCATATATGGCAGAAACTGACAAACTTCATTTCTTACTTCACTCTCAAGGATGTCAAGAATGTGATAAAATATGTAAAAGCGAAGTACAGAGTTTCTGAACTGTAAAAGTCTTTACTGTAAAAAAATATCACAATTACGTAGGATATTAAAAGATATTCTAAAGAATACTTTGACATTTACTCTTGTTTTTTTTGAACGGAAAATAACACTTTCATAAAAACGTATATATTTCTATACGCATTTAAAATACACTTGCTATGTCAAAATGTAACACATTTTGATAATTTAGATAAAACCCTAGGAAGTTTTATTAAAATATTTTGCAAAGTCATTTTAGAAGCGGTGTATTTGTTGAAAAATATTTTGCTGTTTACCAATCTGTGTAACCCAATTTCTTCATGTTATTACAAAAGAGTTCAGTGCAGATTAAAATCTAAAATATGTATGTTTCGTATCTATTCAAAAAGAACAATGGCCTCATCCTTTAAGATCAAGAAAGTTTTTCAAGACTGATAAAAATTGTCGTGTCTACCTCCACTTCACGCTACTTTATTGTTTGGTTATAACGTCTTTTATGTTTTTAAGATTGCTATCAACTTTGTTCCCAACAGTCACTGAAATAAGAAAACCAATGTGCAATAAAAAGCGGTATTTCACACTGAATAACAAAATATTCGCACTTTTATATCATCTACAAGGATACAACATACAGTTACTACTGCTTTACATGCGATTTAAGTTACTAATCATTAACATCTCATAAATATTTACCCTGTTTTTGAAATGCCTTAAGTTCACGGTTTAAAATTATAAAAAATTAAGCATATTTGCCACAATAAGAATAAAATTATTATTGGCCTACGATTAAAATGCATCACATGAAGTCTTTCCCACAGAAGCATACAGGGGGCATTGAAGTATTTTCTTCACTTTATGTCGTGGGCACGAACTATACCTAAAAGAAAGAAAACAAACAAAAATACATAAAAATCGTCTGCTAAGTCCTGGCCACGAAATAATGAAGGGATCTGATTAGTCTGGTAAGTCATGGCTATTAGTGGACACACACCTACATTCTTTCCACAAGAAACATAGTGTTAATTGTGCGAAAGGTGCTATGATAGAGGATAGAACGCCTGGCCTTGAGATTGTTGCTTTAAATAGTCTCTTTCACGGAGCTTTAGCATGTCTTCAAAATTGTCTGTTTCTTTGCAGCATTTACTTGTGAGAAGTCTCTTATACCTTCATTGAAAGTGGAAAGTGTTAGTTGAAAGACTATTGGTAACATGCCTTTGAAGAAATTTGAATTAACTAAAATCTTCAGAAAAAAACAACTTCATATTAACAAATCTTTATAAGTTTTATATGAATAAAATTTATTTTTCGAAGTATATTCGAATCAAACCAAATTGATGACAGATGTTTTTGTTAAAATGTCTTTATGTGGTTAATTGTATGTAATTATTTTATTTTTAATAAGAGATATTGAGGATATTTTAAAATGGTACTTATAATTTTTGATTTCGTCCTTTACATGGTTTGTGACATTGAAACGACTAAAATGTAATCCTATTGCACAATGTACAGACTGTTCTACAGCTCATTTATGGTGGAAACAAGACTTCAGTTTAGTATTTGTAAGTCCATAAAGGGAATAAAGATAAAGTGCTGAAACATTAAAAGAACTTTATATGCGCATCTTAAACTATCTTCAGGTTATATCTGCTCCTGTCTTAGAGACTGATGCTGAGTAACAGATGTTCCTTTGATATGACTTTACTAATGTAAAAGATTGTCAAAAATGTAAGTGGAAAGAATGAAGTTATGTTTCTGTAGCAAGTTCAAGATTTTGACCTTAATCTGAAGTTTACATTTCAAAACAAAAACAAATTCAAAAGGATGAGAGTATCAATTGATACTAGGAAGTAAAAAGATAATCTGTGAATGTAAATTTTATTATACTGTGACATTTTTATGTAATTCGGGCCATTATGGTATGTATGCATAAACGATCTGAAAGCTGAAAAATGAGTATTGGTCTATTTATTAATTATATAGAATGTTCTGACAAATTAAACACAAATGATTAATGTACTGTGTTTAAAATTTGTTGTTGAGATATTCTAACATTCAGACCAGTAATTCTGTAAGTAATACATACAAATTGTTTTTCAAATATTATTATGACTAATTTCAACATAATTAGATAAATATCATGTTCTAAGATTTGGATTCTATAGTAACAATAGTTACAAAACCTTTTTTATTTTTTCTTTAGTGAAAAACAAAAAGACTTTGATTCAATAACCTTATGCAAATTTTGTATATCTTTCACAATTACTGTATTGTATTTCAATAGTTCAAAAACTTTTCCCGGAAATAGTTCCTTGTCCCTTTATAATTCAAATTCTAACAGTTGTTCAAGATCCTGAAAATAAACTTCCTTAAAAATGGATTGTTTCCTGTTATGGATTATTTTTTTTAAAGATATCTTCTACACATGCAGATGTTTACAAGGTGGGTAACTTTTGGTAATACTTGAAATGATAATATCCGTCTGAAGAATCATGTCTGCTTGAAGAGATTTTTAGCAACAGTTTACCTTATTTTTTTTAAATGAGAGTTTGTTTGTCTGTCAAACTTAAATGTTTAAGGTAAAAAATGTTCTATCCTAGAGCCAAAATCATGCTATCCATATAATTTTAAAGGAATATTCTGCAATCATTAAAACATCATATTCAATCTGTTATTTTCAAAATCTTAGTCAGAACCATTGGAGAGTTTCCTTTTTTGACAGTTACATAACTGAACAGTATAACTAAAACGAGTAAATCATGTGTATACTTTCCTTTGTAGTTTTATTTAATTAAATTACAAAATAACAACTGTTTTAGGATAGAGTCCAATAAAAGCAATTCAAGAAAAGCCCAGGTTTCTTTTCATTTCGGGGGTTTCAATTTTTCCAAAACTGCGAATTGCTGAAAATACTCTATTTTTTCTTATATTCAATTAGAAATAACAATCAGTTTTACATCTATTTAAGCAGACACGATACAGATCACTCCTTTAAAAGTTGTAAGCAAGCCTAGCTTTCAATGTTCAGTATTTCACGTTACACAGCTTTGATATTTAATTACAATTTCTTTTATGTTTTCAGACATATTTATAGTTTTTATGTACATGTATACTTGATACTGAAAAAAAACATGTTATAAATCTCACCTTATATTTCTGGATTTTGAAACTTATTTGAAACCAAAATCGATTATTATTTCGTTTAAACGACAATATTTTTATATATTTACGAATTAAAATTTTGTTTAAACGAATAATTATTTCGTTTGAACGAAAACTTATTTCGTTTAAAGGAAATCTTAGTTCGTTGAAACGAAATGAAAATAACAAAAAATAGTGTGTATCATGTTTCTTCAGGGGCTCCGTAAAAACGCATGATTATATCTATATACATCTATATTTCATAATTTTACGTTAATAAGACAATATAGTAATCTTAAACATTTTTATTAAAATTTATGATCCTGATTTGTTTAAAACATTATTTGTAGACGTTTTCAGTGTTTTAAGATATCTAGAATGGACGTTTATTTATGTCGCATAGTTCACCGTGTTATATCTTGGAAGTTAGGCGTTATATCTCCTTGTACTATTGCATAGCGTCTTGTATAAACTAATATATGTCTTGACTATATATAGTTTTTGAGCACTGTTGGTGGTTAAACAAAAGGACTGTAATTCTCAATGACTGCGGTGAGAGTTTCCATGTCAAGATTGTCAACACTATGTTCAAAATTTATGTCAAGTCAAAGTCAAGTCAAACATTTTATTGGCATAAACATTTACATGTTTCTCGCCAAAAACTTAGTTTGACAGTTTGTTTTAACAATGAAAAGTATGATTAAACATGGAAAGTGGCTATATGTTTACAAAGGAATTTACTGTAATAATTTATAAGAATGTTATAAGTTTATAGGTATGAAGTATTTCTACATATATATATATATATATATATATATATATATATATATATATATATATATATATATATATATACACAAACACATACATATACATATCAAGAGTCACTACCGTGATTTCATTGCCAGATAAATAAATTTTGCTAGCTTAACAATTACAGATTTTTGTTGATTAGACATGAGTTGCCTAAATTTTGTCATGTTTGGCCATGTATAATAATATCTGCTCAAAAATTTAATCCTAAATTCTCTGTAAAATAGACAAATTAACAAAAAATGAAAATCAGATTCTACTTGATTCATATTACATTTGGTACAAAGTCTATCATGTCTGGGTATATTTCTTTGACGTCCTACTTCTATTTCTAATTTGTGTGATGAGCAACGAAATTTCGTAAGTTCCTTCCTATGAGAATCATTTTTGATTACAGTTAAATATCTCTCTTGCATAAGGTTTACTTTATATTGCTTATAGTAATCTAGTCTGTTTGATGAGTCTAGGTTTGCACACCAACCCTGTAAATACTGGTCATAAATTCTCTGCTCTACCTTATTAATATCAATCAGAGTTACTGTTTCCTTATTCCATAAAAAAGAAAACCCAAGTTCATTTAACATATTTCTTACATTTATGGACCAACTGTTTAATTATATATTATTGTTTCCTTGTAACATCATTAACTTAAATAATAATGAATTACGCATTTGTGTGATTTTGTACCAATACTTTATGATCTTTATCTTTCGTTGTACATTAAGCGGGAAATATACCTAATTCTCCATAAACTGCGCTACTACAGGTATTTCGCTTAACACCAAGAACTTGTTCCAGAATTTTAAGATGGATTCGCTCTATGTCAGGAGCCTTATGAAACCCCCATACCCTGCTCCGTAACATAATATAGGAAGTACCATGGAATTAAATAACTGCAACCTTTCTGGTACAGCTAAACTAACATTATCAAAAAGAGAATTAAGAGAAAATAGAGCTTTAAGTGCCTGTTTAGATAATGTTTTCTGGGCTTGGAAAAAACTGCCATTCGTTGACAATGTAACACCCAGATAAGTAAAAGTTTTAACCTGCTTCAATACCTGTTGGTTGTATTTTAAAAATATATTTTGGTGTCTATTACCTTGTTTGAAAACCATTACAACTGTTTTGTTTATATTTACCTCTATACCCCATTCGGTACAGTAATTATATAATTTATCCAACAATACCTGTAAACCAGCTTCAGAGTACGAAAATATAGCCGTATCATCAGCAAATAATAACAAATATATCTGCAATTCATCTAAAGTAAAAGCATCAATGTTATCAACAGCTAAGTATTCTCTCATATCATCGATGAAAATAATAAATAAAAAAGGAGATAATGGTTCACCTTGTTTGACACCCATGTAACTATCAAAAAAATCTGTCAATGAATTATTAACTTTTACACATGACTTAACATTTACATACATGCTTCTAAGTATATTTAACATTTTGCTTGAAACACCACTATTTACTAATTTATACCAAATGCCATTTCTATATGTTAAATCAAACGCTTTACGGAAGTCGACGAATGCAGTGTATAACTTTTTTTTCACTACTACTTTTTCAATGATAGACTTCAGTACAAAAATACAATCAGTAGTACCTTTTCCTTTCCTGAAACCATATTGGTTATCAGACAACTTATTATTTTCTTCAGTCCAACATCGCAGTCTATTATCAAGGATTATTGAAAATATTTTTGAAAAAAAATGCTTGTTAATGATATACCCATGTAATTATTCACGCCACTAGGATCAAGTTTTTTGGGGACGGGTACTATAACAGCTTTTCTCCATGCTTCAGAATAGACGCCATTTGTACACAGATAGTTAAAAAGTTTGCACAAAACCGGTGACAATAAAGTATTACACTCAATAAACATTTCGGGTAAGAGTAAGTCATAACCTCCACTTTTATTTCGTTTAAGAGAAGAAATAGCTTTAGATACCTCAGCTATAGTTATTTCAGAATCCAACATTTCAACATAGTTAACATTTAAAACTTCACCATTAAGAGAGTTTCATTATTTGTAAAAACATCATCATCACTAAATATATTCTTAATATGGTCATAAAATTCATCTTTAGACACATTTGAAGATGTATATTTATTCTTAAACTTTCTTATTTCACTCCAAAATAATTTAGGACAACTTTTAGATAAATTATGCATTTTATTTTTTGCGCTATATTAAACCTAGTCTTTGCCCTGCGTTTCGCCAGTCTATATAAACGTCTGTTTGTTACAAGATTATTTCTATTTAATGTTGATCTATTTTTTGAATATGCCCTATTTGCAGCAACAAATTTTTTTCTTGCGTCTACACAACTATAATCAAACCATTCACTCTTAAATTTTCATCTGTATTTAAAAGATTTTATGACTTTATTTACACCAAAAATATCATCCGCATTTTTGTATAAAATGCTAGCTATAGAATTTACATCACTATCAATACTCATGCCATTTCCTACTATATCATTTACTATTGACTCAATATTAGTCAGTTCTGTAATTATAGACTCTATATCTATCACTTAAATTATTATCCCATTTTATTTTTTTTACAGTAACAGGTTCGCAGTCACGTTTATTTTTTTACGATAACAATACAAGTCCAATTGTACCGGTGCATGTGGAGAAAATGATAACAGATCATGTATTACAAAATTGCTTATAATCGGAAATAAACGATACGACAACAATGCATAGTCGATAACACTATTACCTGTGTTTAAAATGTATGTAAAATTACCAGTCCCGTAATCTTGGCCAATTATACCGTTAACAATTTTTAATTCTGAAGACAAACATAAATCTATAAGTTTAATACCCGACGAGTTCACTGTTTTATCGAGAGAACTTCTCACTGGTATTGAAATATTATTATGCATCGGTGACTCGTTATCAACGAAATGTACATACCGTTCAAAATTTTCAGGCGGTTCTAAAACATCAGATTTTCCCCGCACCGCGAGTTTAAATCTCCCAGAATCCCAACTGGACCCATACTAGAATATTTCCTAACATTTGTTTCAATAGTTTCAAAACAACCCGTTTCATGAGAATGAAAATACACAGAGTTACTCGGAGGAATGTAAGCAAAACATAGAAAAATATTATCTTCATTTCCCAAAAAAAGATTTTAGCAGTTTTACCCAGATAATACCAGAATTATCAATATCGACAATATGCACACCATCCTTTAAGGTGTCATTATAAAACAAACAAATACCCCCATGACCCCTCTTGCCAGTTCCATTCAATGATTCCGGTCTAGGGACTGTAACAGACTCATAACCAGGAAGATTAAAATCTTCAGCAGTACGTTGCCCCGTTTCACTTAGAAAAATGAAATCAAATTCATACACAAAATTTAAAAAATCTTCATCGTCTAAACATGTCAAACCTTCAATATTCCAAGATATAAAACTCAAGTCATACTTTTCAAACCTATCCTAACTAGAATGAAAAGAAGCGTTTTGCGCTGCAGCATTAGAACCATTCTGTTCAGTAATATGTGTTGGGACGTACAACTTATTGTCAATGAAAAGTTTATCTCGTACGAGAAAGGCCTTTTTATTCTGGTTCCTGGCTTCAATCATGACAGGAATCAAGTCGCACCTGCTTTGCTGAACTTCCTGTGGGTACTGTTCACCTATGTTAAAACCAGTTCCTCTCAAGTCAACATTCTTAAGAGCGTTTTTTACCATCATTTTCGACGATGTATCTTTGAATTTCACTACTACAGGCCTAATTTTACCAGGGACCGGTTTTCCGACACGGTGAGCACGATCAATAAGTACTGAATTCTTAACATCTGGAATTTTTAACATTTTTGCACAGAAATAACGCACTTTCTTGTCACAGTCATCAGTAACAAAAACTGGTTCTCTCTGGCGTGTGTCCGAATGCACAACACTATAAGCCCCGTTTGGAGTTTCGCTCACGAGTTGGCTATCCTGGGATACACTAGGCTGAGTCTTTTTGGAATATTTCTGAATACAGAACACTATGGGCCCCGCGTAATGTTTTGCGCATGGGTTGGTTATCCTGTGATTCACCAGGCTGAGTGACACTCAATCTTTGAGAATTATGTACCGACCACTCGCCAGCGACATTTGAAGTGTGATCCTGTGACAGCAGAGTCATTAGACCTAGCGTCTTACCCTCCGACAGACCATAGAACAATAAATTGTCCCGCATAGACCGGCATTTTAGATCTATTATGTCCTCTTGAATTTGCATTTTTTTTCGGAACGAATCTTAAAATTCTCATCAGACAGTGCTTGAACAATTGATCGATAGTAGAGGTGTTCTTTTCGGTAGCTGTCGACATATCATCGTACTGAGCACTTATAAACTTCTGACTGGCCTTAATTTCACTAATTTGTACATCCATATAGTTTATTCTACCTGTGAGCTCCTGTACTGAAATCTGTATAGCGTCTAGTTTCTCCAACTTAGACTCAATAGTTTGTAACTTAGTCATGACGTTTTGTAAGTTCTGTATAATGTCGGTGCTAGCTGAGGCATTACAGGAAGCAACCATTCCTACACCCTGATATTGGTTTAGTACTGGTGATCCGGAATTTAGTACTGATGAGCCAGAATTCATCATGTCTTGAGGTACTTGGTATACTGGTGGCATAATAAAACTTCCATTACCTGCAGTCTGCAGCAAATGCTGGCTAAATCCATGACTATTTGTATCACTTTAAATGGTCCCTTGTATAGTCCCCTTTTCACTTTGACCAGAAGTGTTTGAATTTGTAGAAATGCATGAACGTTTTTTACTCCTAGTTTTCTTTGTTTGAGCTTCGGATGTTTTGTCCGGAGGCGTAATTGTCTCATAAAATCTCTTTTAGCCCATTTATCCTGCATTTATCTGCATTAAAATACACCTTTTCAAACACAAAACTCGAACAATAATAAGTTTCAACCACAAAGTTTTCACTAAAGCTCCTTATGTTTCTCAGAAATCCAATTTAATCATTTTTTTCATCCGTCTTTTAAATAACAAACCGCAATTTCAAGGGAAACAACTCTATAAGGCCTTCCAGAATAAAAAAGGAAATTCCATTTGTCCTTTTTCTGGGGGAACATAGATGGGGGAACATTCCCCCATCTCACATAAAAGATAGGGGAACATTCCCCCATCTCACATGTAGATAGGGGAACATTCCCCCATCTCTCTAGTAGATAGGGGAACATTCCCCCATCTCTTTAGTAGATAGGGGAACATTCCCCCATCTCAGTAGTAGATAGGGGAACATTCCCCCATCTCAGTAGTAGATAGGGGAACATTCCCCCATCTCAGTAGTAGATAGGGGAACATTCCTCCAACTAACTAGTAGATAGGGGAACGTTCCCCCATCTCGTTAGTAGATAGGGGAACATTCCTCCAACTCACAAGTAGATAGGGGAACATTCCCCCATCTCAGTAGTAGATAGGGGAACATTCCCCCATCTCAGTAGTAGATATGGGAACATTCCCCCATCTCAGTAGTAGATAGGGGAACATTCCTCTAACTCACAAGTAGATAGGGGAACATTCCCCCATCTCAGTAGTAGATAGGGGAACATTCCCCCATCTCAGTAGTAGATAGGGGAACATTCCGCCATCTCAGTAGTAGATAGGGGAACATTCCCCCATCTCAGTAGTAGATAGGGGAACATTCCCTCATCTCAGTAGTAGATAGGGGAACATTCCCCCATCTCAATAGTAGATAGGGGAACATTCCCCCATCTCAGTTGTAGATAGGGGAACATTCCTCCAACTCACTAGTAGATAGGGGAACGTTCCCCCATCTCAGTAGTAGATAGTGGAACATTCCTCAAACTCACAAGTAGAAAGGGGAACATTCCACCATTTCAGTAGTAGATAGGGGAACATTCCCCCATCTCAGTAGTAGATAGGGGAACGTTCCCCTATCTCAGTAGTAGATAGGAGAACATTCCTCCAACTCACAAGTAGATAGGGGAACATTCCCCCATCTCAGTAGAAGATAGGGGAACATTCCCCCATCTCAGTAGTAGATAGGGGAACATTCCCCCATCTCAGTAGTAGATAGGGGAACATTCCCCCATCTCAGTAGTAGATAGGGGAACATTCCCCCATCTCAGTAGAAGATAGGGGAACACTCCTCCAACTCACAAGTAAATAGGGGAACATTTTCCTATCTCAGTAGTAGATAGAGGAACATTCCCCCATCTCAGTAGTAGATAGGGGAACATTCCCCTATCTCAGTAGTAGATAGGGGAACATTCCCCCATCTCAGTAGTAGATAGGGGAACGTTCCCCCATCTCAGTAGTAGATAGGGGAACATTCCCCCATCTCAGTAGTAGATAGGGGAAAATTCCTCCAACTCACTAGTAGATAGGGAAACGTTCCCCCATCTCAGTAGTAGATAGGGGAACATTCCCCCATCTCAGTAGTAGATAGGGGAACATTCCCCCATCTCACTGGTAGATAGGGAAACATTCCTCCAACTCACAAGTAGATAGGGGAAAATTCCTCCATCTCACTAGTAGATAGAGGAACGTTCCCCCATCTCAGTAGTTAATAGGGGAACATTCCCCCATCTCAGTTGTAGATAGGGGATCATTCCTCCAACTCACTAGTAGATAGAGAACATTTCCCCTTATAACGATTGTCTTTCCCCTATCTTACCATTGTCTTTACTATTAGACATGATAATATCCTGCATCTCTTATTCATTTTACCCATTTTAGTGTAAAGTAGGTTATTATCCCCTGATAATCTTTATTGTGTATAAAGAAGTATGATGTAAAATTTCAGGAAACATTGTTTTGTTTTTAAATGCAGAAAAAAATGAGAATTTCTTGTATTGAGAGCAAGATCTATTATTGTGTTACTATATATAAATGTATACAAAAAAGACAGGATTTTTTATGTCTTTAGTTCAAATTGAAATTTGGTGGATAATAGATTTATTTTATATTACGAGCAATCTAAAACAAACTGATTTTATACAGATAAATGAAAAAAGTCTTGAAATAACTGGGGGTTGATAATAATGTAACTACTATTTTAATAAGAACTTTATACTAGAAGTATCAAAGCAACAACACCACAACTTAAAAGGTAAGTATCGGGATAAATACAGCAAAGTAATGGAACATTTAACAAATACACTAAATAACTCAGAGAAAGTCCAATATGCTAACATCTTATCAAAATTAAGGCCAATCAACCATATTGTCTTAGTAGCTGGACAAATAAACATTAACTGCATAGTGACATTGCTAAAATTACACTATTGTCCCATTCATTCCGTCCAACATGTACACCACATACCAAGAATCGTCATTTGCAGAAATCTTGTCGCAGCTTCAGACTGGTTTCTTATTCAACTTCCACATACATGTATATGAGACCTATTTTAATGCAAAAAAATAAGTACTTGCATAATTAGGTCATACAGACTTTAAATAAATAAGATATATATCTTTATCATTTGTTATAGTAAAAGCCCTTTTCTTTGAAAACATGGGCTAGTGCATTATGATGCAATATCTTGTCACTTATCACTGTGACTCAGTGCCTTTTATATTTGATAGATTGCTAAGTCTTGTTTATAGTATTTGAAGATGAGGCTGTAATGTAAAAATTTTTAACAATCATTTTTTTTAATAGTTAAACTGTTGATCAGCTATTGTGTTATCAGAATCATCATTATCATCATCATAACTTTCACTATTTCGTCTATTTATACAGCAGTTTACAACTCTAAGTTACTTTGTTTTCGTTAAGACAAACCTTGGGAAAAAAAAACAGTGATTGTCAACAACATCTTTTCTGAGTGGTGTCACCAAAGCCCATCACTGGGGGTCAACTTTGATCGTTTCAACTTGTTTTCACCTGTCAAAGTCCTTGTTATGTCTGTAACACTGTGACTTTCTACGTTTCCAGTATACCCCATTTTTGTGATGTTATATGTATTTCCGCAACTGTACAAACCATCCATTTGCTGAAAAGCTTCTGGCTGCCTTTTTTCCGGAAGATTATTTATTAACCTGGAAACAAATCATCGGCTTTAAAACTCTGTTCCACATATTCATGTACATGATTTAATGCAGTTCTAACTGCAGACTGCACTTAATGTCACATTCTTGTGTCTTTCAGTATTTCAAATTGTGAATATCAAGTCTCACAAAACATATCATAACAGGATCAACACTTGTCTGTTTTGTTTATGAGAAGAAAACATGCAAATACTTACCCATGGCAAAAAAAAGGAAATATATCTTTTATCAAGTACTTAATCAAACCGGAAAAAAGCAAATTAAAAGAACAACTGAAAAGGGGGGGGGCGGGGGATGAGGGGGTCTTGTGCGATGGGGTGTGTTGACGGCCAGTACCTACTCATCCCAAAAATTAAAATAAGCAAAAGAAAAATGAAATGAAAAGAATTAAAAAGGTGTAACAGTGGGATGAGGTTGGTAAGTAAGAATTAAAGTTACCTTATCTATAATCATATTTTGAACAAAACAAAAGAAAATTAAACACTATCAAAATACAGGATATTTTACAGTGCTCATTATATTGGCTTTGTTGCAGACATTCAAATACTGTTCAGCAGAAGCATGTTATGTCCACATATAATATCTATTAAATGACAGACATGTGTTTCACATTTTCAGAAGGGCCAGACAAACACTGATAAGATATCTGTATTACTACACAGAACAGTTGTAAAACAATGGCAACTTATAAGACAAGAGCCACCGCAAGCGGGGCCACGCTCGACTTTTCCTATTTCCAAAGGCAAATACAACAGATGAAGCGCATTTTGGTGAAGGATTTCAAATAAAACATCATTTAATAATGTAATTATAAATTCCATCCATACATAACAAAGTTATGGCCAATTTTAGCAACATTCATTAATTTGACCTTAAAGGTCAAGGTCAAGTTCAGTTTAACCTTCTTTGGAGGTATTGTCTAAAATGTAGTTATGTCTTAGCATGAAAACACTTCATCAATCAACATAAAAATATAGTGAAGATAAGCAATTTCAAGGGAATTTAAAGGTCAAGGTTATACTTGAATTGTTCAACACATTTTTTTATTCTCAGTGTTGTTTTGTCCCTGTATTGATCAAATCTATCTATTAATAACAAAAAACTTGTCTATTTTAGCAAATTTCAATAATTAAAACTTGCATATGAAGATCATTTTTGGGTTCAGGTCATACTTGAATAACTTAACGTTTAGGAATTGTCATAAACGTTGTTTTGTCAAAGTATAAATCAAAAAGAACTAAAAATGACGTTATTTCAAATATTAGCAAAATTCTATAATTTGACCTTGATGGTAAGGGTCATTTGAAGGTCGAGGACATATTTGAATGATTCAATGTCTCAGTTTTGTCATAAATGTTGTTTTGTCCTAGTATAAATCAAATCAAATTATAAATAACAACAGTTTGGCTATTTTAAGCAAAATTCAATAACTTGACCTTAAATGTCAAGGTCATCGATAGGTCAAGGTCATACTTAAATAAATTATGATATGGGTTTTGTTGTTTATCAAAGTACATGTAAGAATTAAATCAATAAATAAACAACAGTTATGACAATTTAAGCAAAAAAACAATAATAGAACCTTGACTGACGAGGTCATATAAGGGTCAATGTCATACCTGAATTATTCAGCATGTCAGTTTGGTCAAAAATGTTGCTTTGTTCAAGTATGAATCAAGTATAACCATAAATTACACAGTTATGATCAATTTTAGCAAAATTCAATAATTTGATTTTGCTAGTCAATGTCATTTTTAGATCAAGGCCGAACTTAAATCAAAATGTCTGATTTGTCAAAAGTATTGTTTTGTCCAAGTATGAATCAAATCCATAAATAAATGACAAAGTTATGACAATTTAGGATAAATTAAAAAATCTGACCTTCATGGTCAAGGTCATTTTTTGCCGTGGTCATTCCTGAGTTTTTCAACATGTCGGATTTGTTATAAGTGTTGTTTTATCCAAGTATGACTCAAATCCATGAATAAATACAATAGTTATGACAATCTGAGCAAAAATCAATCATCTGACCTTGACAGTGAAGGTCATTTTTAGGTTATGGTCATACCTGAGTTATTCAGTATGTCGGTTTTGTCATACTTGTTGTTTTCTCCAAGAATAAATCAAATCCAACCATAAACAAGAATGTTATGAAAATTTAAGCAAAATTTAATCATTTGACCTTGACGGTTTCGGTCATTTAAAGGTCAAGGTCAAACTTAAACATTTTATCATGTCGGTGTTGTCATAAGTGTTCTTTTGGCCAAGTCTTATTCAAATCCAACATGAATAACAAAATTATGGCCAGGTTTTAACAAAATTCAATGATTTGACCTTGACTGTCAAGTCAGTCAGGCAGTCAGCCAGTCAGTCAGTCAGTCAGTCAGTCAATCAGTCAGTCAGTCAGTCAGTCAATCAATCGTGTTATATTGTAATGAGGTGAGACTTAGGAAATGAAGTTAACTTGCCCAGGTGTTATCAGTATCAATATACACTAGATGAATAAAAAAAAATTCAATGTAAAAGTGATTTAAATCACATTTGCTGGTTCAATACATGCATCCAGTCATTTTGCCTCATTGTGTTCGAGTTTGGCAAGAAGAGGCCAAATTAATATCTCCTAAGTCACTGTAAAATATACTTTCTAGTGTAAATGAAAATGTAAGTTTAAGGATATTTTTTTGTTTTCTTTACAATATTTCATAATCAACTTTTTCTGAACTTCATTTCGAAAAGAGCGTCTTAGCAAAAAATTCAAACACATTTAGTTGGATATCACAGGGTCAAATGAAATAATGTGACTTATTTGACTTTTGTTACCTTCTGCAACTCTTATCATATAACTTTTGTGCATTTTTTTTATTCATGTTCCACACATGTTACGCTAATATTCTTGTCAGCATATATATTCATTTAGAAATGAAAACAGACAAAAAGGTACCCCATCTGTCTACATTGATATTGTTCAGGTTTTCATTTAATCATTGTTTGTAAGACCTTTTGTATCCCAGTAAGAAGATGCTTATCAGTAGTTCTATTTTTAGAAACAGTATACATGTACCTATTCGATCTTTCCTATATTTAAGTCCCAGAATATCCAAGAAATATTGCTACTCCCGTATAAAATGTAGACCATTGAACAAATAAGATTTTAAAGTCAACTATAATAATGCATTCAAGCTGCATATTCTCCTCAAAATGTAGGATCCGATATAAACAAATATAATGTTTTAATAATTCTTTCAGATGCGTGCATAGTAACACTGACAGTTTTACAAAATTAAGCATACATGACAGTGTGTCTGTGTTTTCACCTGTACACTCTATATGCTGCCAGTAGTTGACTTTTTTCTAATGAATTGTTGCTTATCTTTTAAACAAAAGTTGATTAAAGTTTTCAATAACTACATAGTTTAAAAATGTCTCCTCTTTGAGTTTTTTCATTTCATAAGGTAAATCTTAAAATGAATATTCTTTATTTTGAAGAAAAATAAAAGTTTAAAATACCTGGAATGAATGTATCCTGACATAAATTAGAATTCTTGGTGTAGAAACATGACGAAGCAGTATTATTTGTAAATTCTGTCTCCCTCAAAATTACTCGAAAATATAATCTGATTGGTTAAGATGTTTGATAAACGGCTTTGAATATCTAACCACAGAACTGTAGCAAATCAACACAAGGTTAACCTTCAAGGCTTTCCAGTATTATCTTTAGCTGCTCAGCATGACATTATAGCCTGACTGTGACCTCTGTTACTCCTAATGAATTGATACACTGTAGAATGGTGCAAACTCCACAGAGCGGTTACTTCCCTTCCATACTTTCAGTACAGTAATCACTGCCGAAAGTCATGTCACGTGATGATGGTCGAAAGTAAATAAACAAAATTTTAAACTTTTTTTCAAGTTACACTTTTTAAAATTTAATTACACACAGGCATGTTTAATCGATGCAGTTCCAACTGTAACTAAATTAAACAGAGAAAAAAATAAATTCTTTAAAAAAGTTTATACATGTTTATATAGCTGAAATCTAGCTAAGGTTAACCCGTGTCTACAGAGATCTTTCCAAAGAATGAAGGGGACATCACTGCGAGGAGATTGGATAATGTGATATGTTGTTATTTATTATCAAAATTAATTTATTGATAAATTATTTGTTTCAGAGGACTTTATAAATATAAAATAAAAAAAGTTAAAACTTGTCATATGTTTTTTGCTTTAGTTGAACATTAAAAAAAATACCAGTATATTTCTTTTAAATTCTCACACAAATTTCATTATATTTTTATGCCTAAAATGCACCAAAATGAGCCATTTAGTCCACCTTTTTAGAAAATTTTCTTGGGGGAGGCCCCCCCTTCAGAAGGGGGTCACCCCCTTCCGTACCTTCCACCAAGCCCCCCCAGTCAAAAGTTTCTGGATCCGGCCCTGATACAGAGCAAGATAACACACAGCAGAAACTTCTATAACCCTATTTTACAAGCATCTAGAAAATGCATAGGCCTGTAATGTGATTAATTTGCCTGGTCAATTAAGTTGTTATAAATATTTGATGACCTGCTGTGCACAGACCAGCAGTATTAATGTTATTCTAACCACATTATGTTAACAGATAAGTTTTCAAAACTTTGAAATAGAAAAGTGTTAAGTTGTATTGGTCTACAAAAAATAAATGAATGAAATAAAAAAAAACAGAATTAAGTTTAAAGATGATAAACAGGTATACTCCTGAAAAGTAACTTTCAATTGTACTATACCACTTGAGGAAACAAAACTGCTTTTCTTGTATGAAAAGTCTTTAAAATATAAACACGTTTAGATTTATTTCAAGTTTGCTATAATAAACAAAGTGTGTCCTCACTTGTGCTTGGTGTAATAACCATTCAGGAAATATTTTATAGGCAAATTTAACATAAGTTTCATAATTGATGAAATGAAAGTGAAATGGTAAATATAGTTACTCTATTATGTATGCATGTGGCCAGTTATGCATAGAGCAGCTTATATTTTGAATAGCACGAAAAAATTAACAATCAACTTATCAATAATTGTTGTATTATGTCAGGATATTTTTCTTAACACAAACATTTTATCCTTTATTATTATTATTAGTAGTATTATTATATTTTTTTTAAGTTGAAAAATCATACTTTGAAACTTTAAGACACAACTATCCGAATAATCCAGATTATTGTATCAACTAATTTTAAAGTGTAATATGAAAGAGTGTAACATGCAAGTAGCATGTTGTTTGTTAAGATGTAATTGCTTTCAATTATTTTTCAAAAGAAAAAAACACATGTAACATGAATTTCAATCTATACATTTTAAGCCCTGATTTGTACGTAAGAATTATAATGACTGTCATCAATTCATCTGTGTATTCAGACAAAATCAGAGTTTAAAATCAGTGCATTGACACATGTCTGAGTTATTTTTACAATTTTGCATTAGATTTTTTTCATGTTACCGTGATGATTTTGTAATCTTTTTGACATATTTAAAAGATATGAAATATTGAAAAAAAATAATTGAAAATAAAAAGCTGATGTTTAAAACTTGTGACTATTAACTTTTTTGTTTCATTTAGTTCTTTGATAAATTTATACAAGCGAATCTGAAAATTCTGTTAAACTCAAAATACTGAAAAACGTAGAATATTTGCACTCAGAATAATGCAGATAACCAGTCTTTTGAATGATTCTTACTTTCATATTCATTCAGTTTTCAAATGTCTGAATAGCAAATATATAATTAGAAAATATTCAGCATATTTTCAGAAATTTTCAGTCCCTCCTGTCCCCCCCCCCCCCCCAAAAAAAAAAAAAATAAAATAAAAAAACAGAACTATTCATACAGATAAGTTTTTTTTAGAGGTATTCACTATGAATTCAGATAAATTCAGAATTATTCAAACAAATTCAGACAATATTTTTATGAGGGAGAAGTAAACAGTATATTTCAAAAGAAAATAATTTCAAATTCTTCACAAGCATGGTTAAATTTAACAGTAAATACAGTTTTGTTACTGAAAGAATACAATTAGAAAGTTTCCAGTTCAAATTAAATGATGCAGTGGTTCATCGATTCACACCTTTTATTTTCAAAGCTATCGATCTTTTATATAAAGTCTCTGTAAACTGAGTACCTAACTACATTTTATCTAACTTATTATTATCAATATGAACATGTTAAAACAGGGGCATTATCTAAATTTCTACATTGTCCATGAAGACACATGTAAATGTGTAAGACTTATAAATTTGCAAACTGGATCAATACTTCCACTTAAAGCGACTGACTCACACACAAACGATGCAAAAAAGAATATGTTTATACATCTTGCTGGAAGTAAAGAACATATTTAATCTAAGCAAATGACTCATTATTTGTTACAAAAAATCAAAATATAAAGTTTCACAAGCTTTTATTTGTTAAAATATTTACCCTATTTGTCACAGTGTAGATACTTCAGATATAGCATTAGTTTTGACACATTTTGTTAACTTGATGCTGTGGCTCATTGCTCAATATTTTATTGACCGAAAGGACAGGGGTTCGAATCCTGGTTAAGTCAAAACTTATTTTGTGTGTTTAGAAGCATTATATCATTTTTTCCATAGTATATCTACTTATCTTAAATAAGAAAAAAATCACAGCTAAATTCTGTGAGTCAGTCGCTGTAAACCTCCTTGAAATTTTAGGAATAAAACAAATAATGTTTCAGGATATGGTAACATTTTTACTGGTACGCATTCAGAAAGGTTTGCTTTTGAACTTCAGTGTGAACTGAACTTATTAAGTATCGTATATTATACTTTCATACAGTACTGTGATATGAAAGCTTTTATTTTTTCTTTTCTTGTGAGATCATTCTACCGTTACCGTAAAGAGAATATCAGTCCAGAGAAATAATGAAAAATTAGAAAAACATATAAATGATAAATTCGCGCTGTTATGCTACTGTTATAAAACCAAAGAAATGTAAAACTGCCAAAAACGAGAGAAATAAATGGCTTGAGTGTGGTTTGAACCCATGTTCTTCAGTGAAAATGTCTCAATCCTACACAAAGTAATAAAATTGAATACCCTAAAGAGTGGAGGTAGGGTATTAGGAATCTAATATCGTAAAGTAAGAGGGATTTTCTCTTTTATGTTTCCATTTGAGTTATTTGTCTTTGGTACAAGTGCTCATATGACCTACAATCCCTGCAGAAATTAGTTTATTAGTGGAGAATAGTGCAAGATACAAAAAGCATCCCATTCAGCCACGTCCCTCAGGTTGCATGCTCAGTGTACAGCACTGATACATTGGATTCAACCGGAAGACATTTAGTAAATTTAGCAGAGGAGCGGGGAATCGATCTCAACACCCCTAGAATACCAGTCAAGCACGTTACCACCGCACACTCATCCACTCCATGATTCTCTCTTAATTTCAACTTAAGTTATGCATTAGAGTATGTTTCAACGGAGCAAAGCTGAAAAAAGTTCACTGAGATCGGTTGATAGTGATATGAATATCCTCTTTCCAAATTATTGATATTACCGAATAGCATATGCTTGTTTTGATTAATCTAATAAAAACTGCTTTACATATACAGTATGGAGGACATTACGGGAAAATCTGTATGATCGAAAAAATACTATAACTAACTGTAATATCTTGCAAGAATTTTGCAAACCTCAAATTGCATTCTCATTTTTTAAAAGATTTTTTTTCAATTTACTCACAGTATGTTTGTAATTAAAAAAACTGTCCTCTCATAAATTTCAGTTGATCAACCATAATATCAACCATGTAAATATAAAAGTTTTTTTCCTAACCTAAATTTTGTTCAAATTTGGAACGAAATTCATTGAAAATTTCTATCAAAACCTAAAAGAGTTAATCAATACCTTAAAGTTATTTGTTGAAATCATAACGATGATCACTCTTTGTCAAATGTTATGACTAACAGATGGGTTGGTGATGCGAAAGAATAAGGTTTATACACTTACATGTTCCAGCTGTTTTTTGAAGAACTTATCTATACTAAGTTGCTGGCTCATATTTTCTTTATTTTCTCACAGAAAAACAACACATTATAAGGTTTTACACATTTTTTGTGATAAAAAGTTCCCCTGTTCACAACGGGGTACGTATTTTGTTTATTTTGATAAATCTTAAAAAAACGAGCCTCTGTGGCTTAGTTGTGTAGATTACAGCTCTTTATTTTACTGACCAAAAGACTGAAATGGGTTCGAATCGTGGTATTTTTTTCAGTTTTCATGGTGTATAGAAGCATAATATTATGTTTCCCTTATATAGTACTGTGAAATCATTTATATTCGAGGGCATAAAATTTCGTGGTTTGCCGGCAGAAGGCAATTTCGTGAGGTCGTAAATTCGTGGAATTCAATTGCCATGTACAAAAAAATGCGGGGCCGAAAATTCGTTGATTTCAACAATAGGTGAAAGGAAACCTTACAAACAATATCCGCCATTTGTGCTATGAAATTGTTGACGCGTGCAAGTTAACGTGTTTCCACCTGACCAAACAACCGAAGAGTCGTTACTATGATAATAACCTACCGATCGGTCTTCTCAATTAACAAGTGTCAAGTGTCAATTATACTTTGTAATATGTTGCGCATCGTTTCCATTGTTAAAATTTAAGGTGTGTAAAAACTTTCTTTATCAATTTTAAAGCTGTGAAAAACGTCGGCCTTCCGTCCCTGATAATGTAAAAATAAACATTTCATTCAGGGACCGTATAAATGCAAAAAGCATCTGCAGTATAGTGCGTTCGACAGACACGTGACGCTACGTCATTACAATTTCTACTTTCAGTTTGGAGGCACTTAGTAAACAAACAAAATACGGGTACACACCCGAGAAAAAATTCATCATTCGGTTTAGTATCCGATTCATACCTATGTTTATCGTTGATTCATTGAATGAAGTACACAAAAGCCGCATGTAAGAACACAACTTGTCTACGGACGATGTACCAACTACGAACCACGTCTCTCGCCTTTTTTGGCGCTATTGACTAATCGGGCATACTTAACATTATCTTGGGCACAATTTGTTCGTCGGGACTTGATTTCGTGGGTTACCTGAACCACGAAATCCACGAAAATTAATTCCCCACGAATATTAATGATTTCACAGTATATTAACTTCTCAAGTTTTAAAGAAAATGTTGGTCTACTAGATCATGCTATAACCAAATATATAAGCTCTATTCTTTGTAGTTTAAGATAGAAGATTTTTAAAAATTATAGGTCAGAATTAGCTTGAGCCCAAGCCCCTACTGGTTTTCATTGAAACATTAATATGTACACTGCTAGGCTATGCATGGTCTTATATTACAAAACACAAAGGTCATTTTTATTTATCCATTTGGTTATCATAAAGGACTTCAGCTTCATGAGGAGTGTTTAATACTTCAAGGACAACCCTCTATGTCTTTGATAGTTTCAACTTTTTGGAAATGTCTGTCGTCAAGAATTATGTTTGTTTGGTCATCTAATTTGTCTAAACATTTCATGAAAAGCAAAAGTAAAATGCAAGATCTTGTTTACTCCAAATGCAGGATGCCCACCTTTTTCTTTTTCCAATTTTGTCTTTCCTTTTAGCCACTGAAAAATGTTGCTACATTTGATTCTTGTGTCATTTGCATAATGTTTTTTCTTTCAACAGTGATATAAAATCACTGAATTTCTAAATCTTGTTTCAGCCATCATCGATTACATTTAGCTCCGAGAGTAAAGATATGTTAAATGCCATGTTTTTCCAACTGTTTTAAAAGGAATCCCTCATAAAAATGTAAATTTTCATACTTATGCATGCTATTTCTTTAAAAAATAATAGTTAAAAAAATGTAAAGTTGTTCTTGATTCTTTTCCGTTCATTTTTACTTAAATAGTGAAATTTTGCAGCAGTTTTTATTAACAAATATATTTTTTAGTTAACTTAATGTTTACTGAAATAAACTTTCACTTAAATACAAGTACAGGTTATAATTCAAGGGACAAATCATTATAAATCTGAATCAGACCCTAAAATTCTAAATAGTGCCTTCATTTTAACCAACTAACTGCATGTGCAACAAAGATGTTGATTGTGGTCAGTTTACATTTCAACCCAGCAGGAGTGAGAGATTTATTACTCTCTAACAGTTAGGCCAATTAATGCTGCTGATAAGCCTGGGCTGAAATTCATACTATAAGCCAGCGTAAAGTGTAGCACTGAACAGATAACATTGTTACAAACTTGACCTCTGATTATCGGTCAAACCAAGTGCAATGTGTAGCTAATAAGTCCTAGCCTGGCTGCAGGCTATAATATCCTTTTCTTTTTATGTTAACGCATTGATATACTAAATGTTTTTTTTTTACCCGTTAATAACATTTTTTCCTCTCCTAGCAATCATATAATTCCAGACAAAAAGATAAATATGTAGTTTGAAAGGGACTTGTTAGTATGTAGCTTAACGTAACTATGGAGTAGCATATTAATTGCTGGGTCTGAAACCAGTCTAGATAAGCCCCAGTGTTTTAACATAAAGTGATAAAAGTAATGGTATAATCGAATTTTCTTAGCATGGATAGTAAATTTTAGATTTTGACTGTGATAACAACATTTGATTTTGTAAATTGAAGCTACCTATCAGAGATTTATAGCTTTGCACTTTATATTGTTTTATCTCCAGACTGTATTTTAGCTTGTATGGCTGTTTTGTAACACAAGAAGTTAAAATGAAATTGCCATACCTACTTTATATGCAATCATGCAAACTATAGGCCATGGAATATTATTAAACTATTTTCCGTGCAAATTTGTCAAAGCATTTTGTTCTTGTGTAAATTCGGAAATAAATTTTAAGTTTGAGTGTTATACCATTGAATATATCTCAGTGTCTAGTTCAGATGCATAGTAATTTAATTTAGATGTATATGCATATGAACAAGAGACCGTGATGTATATGACAATAGATCATGAACATTTTAAAATCTATATCCATTCTAACACGTACATATTTTATAATGGGCACAAGTACGTGCATTATTTAATGGTGACGTTTGCAATGAATTTATCTTAGTTTAGTGTCGGCGAAATGTAAATTTTAGAAATCTTTAGAGAAAATGAAAAAAGTTAAATAGGGATTTTGAATGCATGATACATGTAACAATATGAAACGAAGAATCTGTCACATGGCAGTTTTTCGTGTCATCATATCAAAAAAGTCACCGCTCACTGTAGCTCTTAAACAGTTATTATACTCCCAACCACGAATGGGGGGGGGGGGGGGGTATACTGGAAATTTTTGTCGCGTCCATCAGTCGGTCCGTTTCAAACTTGTCCGCTCACTAAAACATATACTTATTGAAGAATTGTCTTCAAACTTTGCTTTGATGTGAACCTCAATATATTTGACAATGAAGTACAAGACAATGATTGTCTTCTAACTTCACCCATATTTGAAGGATTTTATTCAAACTTAGCTCAAATGTTTCCCTGACGAAGAGGATATGCAGAAATGGTGTTGAACATGTGTTCCCTTTTTACTAACTCATGATTATGGTCACATTTGAATAAAAACATAGACAATCAAATGTAAGATGAGGATTTTATTTTTACTCGGCTAAATACACAATACACTTTAATTTAACTCATAATTTCTTTATTTTAGTAAATTTGCAAAATCAAAGGTTAAAGTTACCTGTTTCCTGACTTGCTAATTCAAAATTTGTTCATCACCATTACCTGTGAAGTATTGTCTATTTTTCATCAAACACAGCGATTTAAAGCCACAAAAGTTTTTCCTATTTTCCTTTTTCCATCTATTCAAATATCCAAATAACATATTCTATCATTGACATTGGTGGAGGTTTGAATCGCATACAGTGATAGTTCTAGTTGTAACTAGAAAAAAATAAAGTAATATTTTGTGAGCACAATTCACAGTTATTTCTTATTGGTAAATATATACGAGTGTTTAAAATTATCTAACATTTAAGGACAATTTTCTTTGAAAACGGACAAGCATGAAATGTAGAACAAAACAAAAAATATATAATTGAACAGAGATTAAACTTTTATTCATACTGAGAGAATTAGTGCAAATGTTGAGGAGTGTTACTTTTTCTTCTCTTTACCAGTTTTACTTTCCTTCTTTTATTTAGGAAGAGAGATGAATACACTGCATGATTCTGGTTTTCTTACCAGTGCCATGACTAAGTTATATGGGATCTTCGTTGCTTGATGTGATAATAACATTACACGCTTGAGCAGCCTCAGTTCAACAATTCAAGACAATTCCCATGGAGATCATAAAATGCTGAATAGTGCAAACAAAGAGAGAGTAGCAACCAAGAGTGCCCTATTTACACCACAGAACTAAATGATTTCGTGTTGTAAATGGCTGAATTATTTAAACACTATCACAGAAGGAAAGAAGACATAAATATAGTGGGTCTTCCAAATAAAACTTCGGACAGAAAATTCAGTATGCTTAGACATTTCATCTTCAAGGTGTATTCAGATCAATAGTTTACGTAAAAGTGTAAGTAATGTTGGATTTGCAATATTATAATGATCAGGCAAAAAAGAATTTGTTTTTGGATACTTTTTAATTAAGTGGAAAATACTGGCAGATATGTAATGTAAATTGTATATATGGACGACTTTAATTTGTGTTTTCAAGTTAAACGTTGTGTTTTCTTGCTTATTTTATGCCTTTTTTCATTTGTTTTTTCAATTTTAGATATAGTGATACATTTGTACACACAAGGTTACACAGCATTGGCTGGGTATAACTTAGGATAAAGGTTATCACAGGAGGAGAATGTTGTTTTAATCATTTCTAATTACATTACGTCACAGTTTTCTTTATAGTAAAGAAACGTTATTGTAAACGAAACTGATTTTACATTAAGTGCTATTCTGAAATTTTGGTAATTGGTAATGACTAACCCAGTAAATCGATTACCTGTTCTGTAAAGTGTTCTGTAGATAATTATTGGCTCCAGTCCTCATGTTTTGATATTTTCAAAGCTAGATTTTAGGGATGTTTCTGTGTTTGCAATGAACATGTAAAGGTCAAGCAGTAGTAAAATAAAAACTAATAACCAGCCCTTACATAACATTAGTAGAAAAATGGGATTGTTTGATTTGAGCAAGTTGTTTTCCTTTTGTTTGCAACTGGTAAGTGGAAGCACAGCAAAGAAGAAAAAAACTGAACTAAAATGGGTTATTCATATTTGGGTTTTTCTTAACATATTTTGTTAACTTACTATACTACTTCATATCTGAGATTACAATTTTGGAACACATGGCTTTTGAATTTTGAACACTGTAAAGACAATATGTGGCAGTATATTTTAGCTGACAAATTTTTGTTATAACCTAATAGGAATTATTTCTTGGATAAGAATTGTTAATGGATTATGTGGAAAACAAAATTTTTGATGAAATTTTAATATCACTATGCAGGTTATACACCACCAAATTTATGTTATCAGGAACCAGTCATTTTTTGCCCAACTTAAAAAAAAATCGACTAGTTGCTATAGTCATGGTGTCGTTGCCGTTCCCGACCGAAAACTTTATCATTGATAATAACTGTTTTATTCCTTGATGGATTATCTTCTCATACTTGGACACAATAACGCTTTGGACAAGACCTTCAAGTAGAGCAGACTAAACTTGACCTTGACTTTAAATGAACTTCAAATTCAAGGTCAAAATATTGAATTTTAGGAGACTAGACTAAACTTGACCTTGACTGTTAAATGACCTTCACCTTCAAGGTCAAATTATTGAAATTTGCTAAAATTGTCCATAACTTTGTTATTTATGGTTGGATTTGAGTCATACTTGGATAAAACAACACTAATGACAAAACAGACATGTTGATTAACTCACATATGACCATGACCTATAAATAACCTTGACTGTCAAGGTCAGATGATTGAATTTTGCTCAGATTGTCATAACCTTCGTAGTTATTTATGGATTTGATTCATACTTGGATAAAACAACACTTACAACAAATCCGACTTGCTGAAAAACTCAGGAGTGACCGTGACCTAAAAATGACCTTGACTATCAAGGTCAGATGTTTGAAGTTTTCCTAAATTGTCATAACTTTGTCATTTATTTATGGATTTAATTCTTACTTGGACAAAACAATACTTTAGAGGAATCAGACATTTTGATTAAAGTTTGACATTGATCTAAAAAAATGACCTAGACTAGCAAGATCAGATTATTGAATTTTGCTGAAATTGATCATAACTGTGTAATTTATGGTTAGACTTGATTCATACTTGAACAAAACAACAGTTTTGACCTAACTGACATGTTTAATAATCCAGGTAAAACCTTGACTGTTAAATGACCGAGACAGTCAATATTTGTTATTTATGATTTGATTTGATTAATACTGAGACAGAACACACTTACAGCAAAACTGACACATTGAATCATTCAGGTGTGACCCTGGCCTTCAAATGACCCTTACTATCAAGGTCAAATTATAGAATTTTGTTAATATTTGCAATAACCTCATTTTTAGTTCTTTTTGATTAATACTTTGACAGTGCAGTCTAGATTAATCAGTTAGCACTGATTTGATGACAAAACAATACTTTTGACAAATCAGACATTTTGATTAAAGTTTGACCTTGATCTAAAAAATTACATTGACTATCAAGATCAAATTATTGAATTTTGCTAAAATTGATCTTAACTGTGTAATTTATGGTTATACTTGATTCATGCTTGAACAAAACAACACTTTTGACCTAACTGACATGTTGTATAATTCAGGTATAACCTTGACCCTTAAATGACCTTGTCAATCATACCATTATTGTTTTTTCGCTTAAATTGTCATAACTGTTATCTATTGATTTCATTCATACTTTGAAAAAACAACAAAACCCATATTATAATTTTTGTAAGTATGACCTTGACCTATAGATGACCTTGACATTTAAGGTCAAATTATTGAATTTTGCTTAAAATAGCCAATGTTTTGTTATTTAGGATTTGATTTGATTTATACTAGGACAAAACAACACTTATGTCAAAACTGAGACAATGATTCATACAAATATGACCTTGACCTTCAAATGACCCTGACCATCAAATACAAATTATAGAATTTTGCTAATATTCGCAATAACGTCATTTTTAGTTCATTTTGATTAATACTTTGACAAAACAACACTCATGACAACAGTTCCTTAATGTTCAATTATTCAAGTATGACTTTAACAAAAATATGACATTGACAGGCAATTTCAAATTATTGAAATTTGCTAAAACAGCCAAATTTTTGTTATTTATAGACAGAATTGATCTATACTGGGACAAAACAACACTGAGAATAAAAAAAAAAACGTGTTGAACAATTCAAGTATAACCTTGACCTTTAAATTCCCTTGAAATTGCTTAACTTCACTATATTTTTTATGTTGATTGATGTAGTGTTTTCATGCTTAGACATTACTACCTTTTAGACAATACCTCCAAAGAAGGTTAAACTGAACATGACCTTGACCTTTAAGGTCAAAGTTATGAATGTTGGTAAAATTGGCCATAACTTTGTTATGCATAGATTGAAATCCTTCCTTCCCCACAATGTGATTCTTCTGTTGTGTTTGCCTTTGGAAATAGGAAAAAGTCAAGCGTGGCTCCCACTTGCGGTGGCTCTTGTCTTAGATGCTGCAATTGTTTTACAACTGTTCTGTGTAGTAATACAAATATCTTATCAGTGTTTGTCTGGCCTTTCTAAAATGTGAAAGACATGGTACCAATAACTAAAACTGACGACATAGCTATCAATCTCTTCTATTCATTTCTTACTATCTAAAGTTCAAACTATTTGGATATATCACTGTTTAAATCTTACCACAGTATAAACCTTATTAGTATATCTAGTAAGCAAAAACTGCATGTCTGTCATTTAATAGATATTATATGTGGACATTACATGCTTCTGCTGAACAGTATTTGAATGTCTGCAACAAAGCCAATATAATGAGCACTGTAAAATATCCTGTATTTTGATAGTGTTTAATTCTCTTGTTTTGTTCAAAATATGATAACAGATAAGGTAACTTAAATATTTACTTACCAACCTCATCACACTGTAACACCTTTTTAATTCATTTCATTTCATTTTTCTTTTGCTTAGTTTATCTTTTGGGATGAGTAGGTACTGGCAGACAACACACCCCATCCCACAAGACCACCACCCACTCTTTTTAGTTGTTCTTTTAATTTGCTTTTTTCCGGTTTGATTAAGTACTTGATAAAAGATATATATTTATATATTTTTTGTTTTTGCCATGGGTATGTATTTGCATGTTTTCTCTGATAAATAAAACAGACAAGTGTTGGTCCTGTGATGATATGTTTTTGTGAGACTTGATATTCACAATTTGATATGATACTGAAAGGCACAAGAATGTGACATTAAGTGTGGTCTGCAGTTAGAACTGCATTAAATCATGTACATGAATATGTGGAACAGACTTTTAAAGCCGATGATTTGTTTCCAGGTTAATAAATAATCTTCCGTAAAAAAGGATTGCCAGAAGCATTTCAGCAAATGGATCGTTTGTACAGTTGCGGAAATACATAATACATCACAAAAATGGGGAATACCGGAAACATAGAAAGTCACAGTGTTACAGACATAACAAGGACTTTGACAGGTGAAAACAAGTTGAAACGATCAAAGTTGACCCCCAGTGATGGGCTTTGGTGACACCACTCAGAAAAGATGTTGTTGACAATCACTGTTTTTTTCCAAGGTATGTCTTAACGAAAACAAAGTAACTTATAGTTGTTAATTGCTGTATAAATAGACGAAATAGTGAAAGTTATGATGATGATAATGATGATTCTGATAACACAATAGCTGATCAACAGTTTAACTATTAAAAAAAATGATTGTTAAAAAGTTTTTCATTACAGCCTCATCTTCAAATACTATAAACAAGACTTAGCAATCTATCAAATATAAAAGGCACTGAGTCACAGTGATAAGTGACAAGATATTGCATCATAATGCACTAGCCCATGTTTTCAAAGAAAAGGGCTTTTACTATAACAAATGATAAACATATATATCTTATTTATTGAAAGTCTGTATGACTTAATTATGCAAGTACTTATCTTTTTGCATTAAAATAGGTCTCATATTCATGTATGTGGAAGTTGAATAAGAAACCAGTCTGAAGCTGCGACAAGATTTCTGCAAATGACGATTCTTGGTATGTGGTGTACATGTTGGACGGAATGAATGGGACAATAGTGTAATTTTAGCAATGTCACTATGTACTTAATGTTTATTTGTCCAGCTACTAAGACAATATGGTTGATTGGCTTTAATTTTGATAAGATGTTAGCATATTAGACTTTCTCTGGGTTATTTAGTGTATTTGTTAAATGTTCCATTACTTTGCTGTTTTTATCCTGATACTTACCTTTTAAGTTGTGATGTTGTTGCTTTGATACTTCTAGTATAAAGTTCTTATTAAAATAGTAGTTACATTATTATCAACCCCCAGTTATTTCAAGACTATTTTCATTTATCTGTATAAAATCAGTTTGTTCTAGATTGCTCGTAATATAAAATAAATCTATTATCCACCAAATGTCTATCTGAACTAAAGACATAAAAAAAATCCTGTCTTTTTTGTATACATTTATATATAGTAACACAATAATAGATCTTGCTCTCAATACAAGAAATTCTCATTTTTTTGCATTTAAAAACAAAACAATGTTTCCTGAAATTTTACATCATACTTCTTTATACACAATAAAGATTATCAGGGGATAATAACCTACTTTACACTAAAATGGGGAAAATGAATAAGAGATGCAGGATATTATCATGTCTAATAGTAAAGACAATGGTGAGATGGGGAAAGACAATCGTTATAAGGGGAAATATTCCCCTATCTACTTGTGAGTTGGAGGAATGATCCCCTATCAACTAATGGATGGGGGAACGTTCCCCTATCTACTACTGAGATGGGGGAATGTTCCCCTATCTACTACTAAGATGGGGGAATGTTCCCCTATCTACTACTGAGATGGGAGAATGTTCCCCTATCTACTACTGAGATGGGGGAATGTTCCCCCATCTACTACTGAGATGGGGGAACGTTCCCCTATCTACTAGTGAGTTGGAGGAATATTCCCCTATCTACTACTGAGATGGGGGAATGTTCCCCTATCTACTACTGAGATGGGGGAATGTTCCCCTATCTACTACTGAGATGGGGGAATGTTCCCCTATCTACTACTGAGATGGGAGAATGTTCCCCTATCTACTAAAGAGTTGGGGGAATGTTCCCCTATCTACTACTGAGATGGGGGAATGTTCCCCTGTCTACTACTGAGATGGGGGAATGTTCCCCTATCTACTACTGAGATGGGGGAATGTTCCCCTATCTACTAAAGAGTTGGGGGAATGTTCCCCTATCTACTACTGAGATGGGGGAATGTTCCCCTGTCTACTACTGAGATGGGGGAATGTTCCCCTATCTACTACTGAGATGGGGGAATGTTCCCCTATCTACTAAAGAGATGGGGGAATGTTCCCCTATCTCCTACTGAGATGGGGGAATGTTCCCCTATCTTCTACTGAGATGGGGGAATGTTCCCCTATCTACTACTGAGATGGGGGAATGTTCCCCTATCTACTAAAGAGATTGGGGAATGTTCCCCTATCTACTACTGAAATGGGGGAATGTTCCCCTATCTTTTATGTGAGATGGGGGAATGTTCCCCCATCTATGTTCCCCCAGAAAAAGGACAAATGGAATTTCCTTTTTTATTCTGGAAGGCCTTCTATATGCTTTAATTTTTACCTTGAAGTTCTGAGATAACCTATAATTATTCATAAAATTTTGAAGATTTTGAAAATTTTGAATTTTAAAATTTTGGCTCTTTGCAAAGGATGATTCGTCAAAATAAATAGATCCTGACGTGAATGATAAGCTAAATGGAACTTCATTTTATGTAAATTCTTGTTACTGTCGTGTTATATTGTGTTACATTTTATAGTTATATTTATTTTATGAAATATGACACAATTAAAGCAAAAATGTAAATTTTGACAAGATTTGGTGTATTTAGACAAAAAGCAAGCCTTTTCTAGTCATGCACTTATTTATTATTTATGAAGTATATACAAAAACAACTATTTTACTATCAAAGATAAATAGGGTTTCTGCAGACATGTCGCAAATTTTGTGATGTGCATTTTCCGCGGAAGCGTTTCCAGTGTCAGAAGATTAATCCACAATAATAAGACGTTCAACATATTTCCGTTATTCAGTAAGTTCTTTATTTCTAAACACACTATAGCCTCGTTAACGCCTACTTGTACCGTCATAACGGCAAAACAGTTGTGATACCGAGACATGTCTAGTTAATAACGACTGACTGATGGGATACCACGCTATATCCCATTAAGAACAACTGGCTGACGAGATACCATGACATATCTAGATAATAACAACTGGCTGACGAGATACCATGACATATACAAAATCAAAACTTTAAAAATGCAGAAAGTCTGCGCCAGATTGCAGGCGCGGGATCACGCTGAGTCTCAAACGTTGCTTTTATCGCGCTATTTAAATAGACACACAATGTTCTGTTGTGGTCTTCCTCGGACACCCTTTCTTAGGTAGAACAGGTCGTGACTTCGAGCAAAAGTAAGGCGGTTAAACAGTTGCTGCAACGACGGCTATGCAATATTTATGCATGACATACTAAATTTTCACAATACTAAGCCTAATAGTTGAAATGTGTGTTCAAAGAAATGAAATTCCATTCTTTCAACTGAAAAAAACTTAAAGCACTAAAAGGATCTATGGTATTCATTTCTCGAAGGGTATTGGACACAGACTTAATTTGTAATTTTATTATTTTGTTGCCCGGAGTTTAAGAAATCAATTACTTTTGTACCTTTTATAGCTGTTCCATGTGTATTGTTATTTAAATAAATTTGTTTATAAATTTTGATAAATTAGAACGAAAACCAAAGCACAAATGGTCATGTTCTATTTAATTAGGTTTCTTGACTGGGTATACGGCGCCTCTTCATAGCTTTTGAACTGAAATAAACGCTCTACTAGCGGCTTGAGTTGTATCAACTTAGCATTTTAACGTTCCAAGAATGACTATTTGTATCTAGATTTACAAGGGTAAAAAAGGCTAGGAGTAATGAATGGAGACTTATTTATTGCAATCCTACATGTATGAGATTTATCCATAAATCAAATTCCTTGGTTTATCGTCTCTATTCCTTGACTAACTACCCGGATTTAAATAAATTATGACAATTAATAAAGACTTATGAAGACTTATGAAGAAGGAGCTATGGGCTATGGTTCTTGTATATTGCACATTGTATTAATTGGACCTATCTATGCATAAAAATTCATATTTGTACCGCTGAGGGTATTGAAGGAATGCACCTGACAAAGAATAAATATTGAACAAAACTCTAAAGAAGCAACACGGTATGTTTGTAAAACATATGCCCCCAGCACCTTATCCCTAGAGGCAACCATAAACGTATAGGGAGGTAGAAGGACAGGGACTTGTGTCAGTACAATAAAGGGAGGATGACAGGGGCTTCTGATATCAAAAGCTATTGACCATGGCAAGTAGATGAATGAGAGGAACTGTAGATTTTGACAATGACACTTCGGTTATAAAGTGTATAAAGGTTAATTACCGAATAACACGAAAGAGTATAGGAACTGCATTAGTAGAAAGGTAGGTAGTAATGCGAGAGTGTAGGTAGGTAGGAAGTTTTGAGGCCCAAGGGTTAACCAGTTATCAGAATCCGATTTCCTCTTTATGGTGTATGGCCACCGAGAAATTGGCCTTTAACCTTGTGACCTAAAAGGCAATAGGGGTCATCTCCTAAACAGACCAATCTGCATAGCAAGTATGTAAAGCCAATGCTAGAGGACTTTGTAGTTATTTATTGGGAACCATTTTACTGTTAATGGTCACTCTGACCTTCAACTTTGATTAAATGACATCAAAAACAGTATAAATCATACACAGGTTTTTATCAACCAGCATTGCAAGTTAAAAGGACCCTACGCTCAAGCATTCTCTAGTTATTATTCAGAAACCATTTTTTATGACATGAACAATTTGACCATGACCTTTGATCTAGTGACCATAAAATCTTTAGGGATGATCTACTGGCCTTTACTCACCTCCCTATTAAGTTTTAGGAAGCCTGGACCCAGGCAGTCTAACGTTTTTGAATGGAAACCCTTAAAAATTTTCAAAATCACTGTGACCTTGGCCTTAAACTTTGTGATCTGAAAATCTATAGAGGTCATATACTGGTAATGAGCAACATACCTAACAAATTTGACGTACTAGGGCCCAAGCGTTCTATATTTATTAATCAGAAACCCTTTTGCTTTTCAAGGTCACTCTGACCTTGGCCTTTGATCTGGTGAGATGAAAATCTATAAGAGCTTTTACTTGTCATGACCAACCTACACACCAAGTTGTAGGATGCTTGGTCCAAGTGTTCTCTAGACATTGATCGGAAACGAAGTGTCCATCGACTGACCGACATTTGCCAAACAATATCCCCCCTTATCTTCGATTGGGGACATAATAAAAAATTACGGTTCTTGTGTACTCCCTTATTTTATCATCCAATTTATCCATTCTTAACCTGAACAAACATATTCAATATGGGTTATTTTTCTTAGACATTGCACCGTTTTTACTAATATCTATTCAACTTAAGAGGTTTCAAGACTGTATCTTCGAGGAATGTGGAGTAAAGATCTGAAAAAAAAGACTGACGGACGGACGAACAAAGCGGTAACTGTATACTAATCATTCTGGGAGCATAATACGGTGCCAAAAGCGCAGTTTAATTTAATTAATGTGCACGCACTAATAAACACTAACCGCCTAAGTTGGTGAAAACATATTTCAAGTACTAAGCTAAATCGGTCCATTTACTTAGCTAGCTGGCAACTTAAGTAAATTCACGAGAAATTGAAAAAAAATCTCTAACAAGATTTGATATAATTTTACTTAAGCAATTCATATCATTACCTCTTTACTTCGGAAATATGCATCACAAGAGAAATGTAAGCTACTTTAGTATCCTATACACATGTAGATAACATTTTACATATAACTTCAGGTACGGGTATCTTATTTAAAATCGTAGGAAAAGGTTCAGGGGCAGTCAAAAACAAATTGACGTTTAAATTGCGATTTAAATAAATAAGCTAATTATTTATTTTTGAATTAAAAACGAATTAATCAATCTAGAAATTGCTCATCTAATAAAGAGGAATCCAACCTTAACCTACAAGATGATTAATAAACTTGTAAAATCCGCGTATGTGCGAATGATATCTAGAGCACGACGCAGTCGAGGTGTTATCGCACAGGCACGATTATTTCGAGTACTAGCTTACACAACAACAACCACACAGGCATGATATATTGATACAATCTAGTGCACACCTATCTGTAATTGTATAAATACGACATTTGACTTTGGAATCGATTCTTTGGCTCTGTGCTTAGAGCGTTTGCGTGTCACGCAGGAGATCGAGGTTCGAATCCCACTCTGGGTTGTGTATTCTTTCTGTTGCAGACATTAATATATCGCATTAAACTTAATGATAACAGGAGTGAAAAGTGATGCGTTGGTATATTTTGGTTACAAACGGACTGAGATAAATAAATAATAATAATCGTCATCATCATCATACTGTCTCATATCTGATTTCAGTCATGTATTCATCTTCCGTTAATTTGCGTGTTGAAATATCCAGAGTTTACCATGCAACACCTTTGTTAAAGGTAAACCTTTATTTTGAACCTAATAAGGACTTCCTAAATCTGTTATGATAAGACGTTTATATATGTATATTAACACAGGTGATCCGGATACTAAGATACGGACTGAAAGTTGCTATTCAAAGAAACATTTCTCACAGAATGATCAACCCTTTCACAATCGCCAGGAAGAAAATGGTAAAAACTGACGTAATGTTTTCTCTTTTTATTGTTCAGATAATAAAGAACCTTTGATAAAGAATTCCTTTTTTGTTTACTAAGTTGATAAACCGTAACAGTTGCACCTATATGTTTATTTTCTTTTCTTCTACAAGACTTAGTTAAAGTTTATGTATCGTTCTTGCAGAGAACTTAACTCTCGGATCGAAACAAAAGGCAAGAAAGATAATTTTTCTCAAGTTTCTCTCATGCTATGACTAGCGATTATTCATTATGACACCCTGATAGTTAATGACTCTCCGGTATATATTCCATTTACCAGGTATAAAAAAAATGATAAATCCATAATATTTCATAACTGAATACAGCCTTCATGCTGTCATTTGCACGTTGAAATTTCCAGGCTTTTTTATCTTGCGCCACCTGTTTAAAGGGTAAATCTTAATTTAGACCTAATTGGGGACATTAGTGGACTATTTACCCTGAATACTCTCTGATAGTTCATTGGTCCTTCCATTTGGATTCTTCTCCTTTTATCGCTATTTTCACTTTTGGTATGGGATAATTAAGCCTAATTATTTGCAACACTGGAAATCAAATTACACATTACACAAGTTTAGCAACATGTTTTGTTAACACCATTATCTTTGTTTTTTTATAATCTTAACTTTTTATTTAATATATAAGTGACAATTTTCACAAGAAAAAGTCAAGGCCATCACAATTAGAAACAATGATAAAGTAAGAGGATTTCAACTGAAAGGACCAATGTGCTATTTGGGCTACCTTTGATGTTATCTGTGTAAGGGAGATAATTTATCAGGAATATCCCTCATTCCGCAAAAGAAAAACTATCAATATAATTCTTTATCATATAAACACAGGTGTTTCTGATACAACTACTGGGAAAATACTCGATGAACCATTTCAACCACAGTCTGGAGGATACTATTCAAAATGTTATTTTTCACAGGAAGATCGAATCTTTCACAATCGTCTGGAACCAACAGTAAACACTGGTAATTCTTTGTTTTGCTCTTTCGGACAATTAAGAAAATGCTTTAAATAAAGAATTGCAAGTGTTTTCTCATTTTAACGGTAATTTAACTGTTCAGTTAATATATATAAAAACAAATTTTACTTCAAGAGAAATCTACTAAGAAGCACTTATCCTATTAATTATACTTTTTTAATTCGAGCTTAAGGTTTTCAGTCTAACGGGTGCTATCGCAAATTGGTAAGCTTTGAAAGACTTATAAAATAATAACAATCCAATTTATTATTCACAGAAATTATCCCGAAATAAATAATATATGAAAATAATGGGTACTTATTGTGTTGTTGTTGTATGAAATAGAGTATGTACCCAAATTATGACTTTTTTCTATATAAGTTTTTTGTTTTTTTTTGTTTTCTGAGTTTTTGACATTAAATGTTTGTCACTGGATCATTGATACTAATGTATTGTTTGCTTGTTAATATATTATAAGCTTAATCAAGTGCGTTCATACAGCTAAGTAAATAAAGACACGACATGCGTTAATCAAAATACGTAATTTGATCTTCCTAAACCCCAACAAGTGGCGGTAGATTTCTACTAGAATTCCAGAGCATGCGCAAACAAGAATTATACAAAAGGGTCAGTTCAAGTTCATGATGTACGATAATAATACAAATACCTACAGAGTATTCTTAAAAGTGAATACAAATTAATATGTTGGTTTCGTGGATGGAGAAAGTTTATCTGCCAACTCGTAGGAGTTTATGTGGCTAACAGAAAGCGAGCCCGATAAATATCTGAGCCAAATCAGATCCACAACTAACCTATTATTCTATTTATTGTCACATTCCTTCTTTTCATTTTTACCGACAAAAAATGCAAGCGCTACATCGATAAACGTTTGGGCTAATCACAAGATCAGGTAACCGTATATCAAAGTTACAAAGTTTTAAGTGACAGAATGAAATATTATTTTGATCCAGTTTAGTAGCTCGATGAATGTTGAATGAAAAAAAGGAAACAGACCATGAAGAGATAGATTCTTTTGTCAGCCCTGACTATTCGCGGCTAATATATATATATATATATATATATATATATATATATATATATAAGAGTTTATTATGCAAAAGACATTACAGTCGATGAGCATTCATATACATACAAACAAAAAATATTTACAGAAATTACATAAATCCGGTTAATGGCATGCCTCGAGGTACCATCATTTATCATGTTTATAACAGATTCCTTTGATACCGAAGGTCTCTGTTTATAAAACTTAACATTTATATATCATATATATTTTATTAAACATAATTATACATCATTAAATAAACATATAAATTATTTCATTAAATATAATTATATAATTATACAATTTAGTTATTTAGCAAAATAAGTTTTATCAACTGTTGATAACGAAATAACAAAAATCCCTTTGTTTATTTATTCCAATGTTTATTTGTTATTTGGTTTGACATAAAATTCTTTCAAGGTAAAATTAAAATTAATTCGAACTAGGCTAAAATTGCAGCTTATCTTTCAGTGGATTTATCGTAAAATTCACGGAATTATATATATTAATTCACATCATATTCTAATTTTCTGTATCAAATACAATGTCTGTAATAAATTTTTGTTTTAATACATTTACTTAATCAACTTTAAAAGAAAAATCATGTCCCGACGATAATTCGCTTTGATTTCATGATGAATTTTATCCACCTTTGAGAAAGTAATGTGTAGGTATTTAGTATAATGGTGATTTTTCATCTATTTGTTGAATAAGACGGAAAAAATACAGAAACTGGCGATATTTGCCGATTTCATTACAGTTCGAAGATCTTAAATTACCGAAGTTTCATTTTGTGCTACAAATCTGATAAAAAAATAAACAAAAAGAAAATGAAAAATTTATTAAGCCTTTTGAGAATGTTGTTCAACGCCTTTCACACTTTTTTGGGAAATGTAGTTTACTTCGTTTCACTATGTCCCTTAAGAAGGGAGAAAATTTCGTTCCATCCTTGAGAATATACTTTATTGAGTTTCACCCCGTTCAATGAGAATGCAGTTTATTGCGTAACACCAGGTCTCTTTAAGAATGTAGGTTATTGTGTCTTTATTGATAACATTAAACTCTTTCACGAGATATCAAGAAACAACTAAGAAGCTACAAAAATAACCCACGTCCTAAATTCTAAATTCTCAGGGTGTAGCGCATTCAAATTTAAGTTCAAAGGAAGTTTACCAAGAACACAGCTGTTTTTTGTTAAATATTACCATCGAAAATTTGGTGGAGAAACATTTAAAGGCAAAATTACGGTGGCACAGAGGTGACGTGCACAATTTTTTTTTTAAATTGCACTTCTCTTTTTTTATCTCGTTCCTACGAGTTATCAAGTCATGGGAACGAGATAAAAACAGTGCAAATCTGAAAGAATTTTCGCATTTAAAAAAAGTACCGCAGTAAAGAAAAATTCGTGTTGTTAAAAAAAAGAACAATGCATGTAAGTTATGTTGAGGGAACGACTAACTCACTTGTGGAAACGAGATAGCTATGTCGTGTGAACGAGAAAGCAAGATATTGTGCAACACTTTCCAAAGTAGTACTATTTTTAAATTGCACTTTTCTTTTTATATCTCGTTCCCACGAGATACTAACTCGAGTTAATAAGTCGTTTCCTCGATAAAGCTAACATGCACTGTTCTTTTTTTATAATACGATTCTTTTTTTCATTGCGCTTCTCTAATTTTTCAAATGCAATGCTGTTTTTTTAGATTTGTTTTTCTCTTTTTTTTTATCTCGTTCCCACGACTTAGTAACTGGTGGGAACGTTATACTCAGTCGTTCCCTCGAGTCAGTATCTCGTGGGAACGAGACAAAAAAAGTGAACTTCAGTGTTGTGAATGTCACCTCTGTGCCACCGTACAAACTGGAAATCAACGAGCACAATTGTGTAGCTTAAGTCTCTTTAGCATTTAGATACGCTTAGATAAATTATCTTATAGAGACGAGGTATCGAACATTTCTTAGAAAAAAAATTTGTTATTTCTATATACGTTTATCATTAAAGAATGAGTCTGCCGGAAGTCCCGGTACTGGATTTGCACCGAGCAACGCAAGTCATATTTTTTATAATTTGTACGTCATATTTTTACAGTGCTGTTGATATTTTAATAGATGTTTCAGACAAATGTCAATCAGTTTCACAAATGACGGTCCAACTTCCTCCACAATTGAGTTCAAAATATAAGTCCGAGGTGAAACCTCCACAGAATCAACAATCTGGTAAGATAAACGTATTTCTTTTAAGAAGTATTTAGATAGGGAAAAGGCAGATCGTAATCAGATAGATACTTTGATAAGTAAAAAAAATATGTTTGTAATGTTAACTACATTTTCTATGTTTTATTAAATGTTTGAATTGGTTTTTATTTTTTCGCTGTGCAGTATTTATCAATTTCCGTTCTGTTAACAGTTAGCCTGTTAATAAATTCAGAGTAACAGTTTAAAATGAATACATTGTAGGACTTCTTTCTGACCGATATTTGAGGAATCGAAGCCGTCAGGATTATTTGCGAGGGTAAGGTGAACAAACATGTGCAGTATACACTTTAAGTTGATATTTGTTCCTGCAACTGGGTCAGTCAATTGTAGTCTTATTAATAAACTGGGTGTCCTATTTAATAAACAACGAAACAAAACTACATTAAGAATTAAGTGCCAAGAAGCACTTCGAAATTCCCACCTCAGTCGGAAATCTTAATCACCTTTTACGACATGCTTTGAGACATGTCGAGGTTAAAATACCTGTGCTAAAATGCAATATGGATCTTAATAAAAACCAAGTAAGTCAAGCCATAACGAGTAAAGTTTAGAATTAATGATAATAGTAACTATATAATAATATTAATAAATTAATAACTCAGTTATAACTCAAAATCATAGCCGCAAACCATATCTATACGCCTAGTTATATCTTTTGTTCAGACTCTGATAAATGTCGATGCAGATTCAGTAACAACCTAAACACAAGGCCTTAATGATTACATCTTTATTGTAGGATTGATGCAGGGAAGTCCAAGATACCACTCGTTCTTTACGTCGCGTCTGTTAAAAGTTGGCCAAGAGTTTATAGGTCACAACAACTTATAAAAGACTTTTCTGATAGATGCACCCATCTTGAAGGCTTGCTTTTCTCACGTACATATTTGGAAGAAACAAATGAATTAAAATCAGAAATGGACATTCATCTAAACCAGCAACTGCAAAAAGACCCGGCAGGATTGCTTGTAAGAGGAAGCGATATCACCATGCAAAAACATTTGAACTTACGAATAATAGAGGAAGGAGACGAGACGGTTGCAAGTTCATTAAGTAATTTTGTTGGTATTCTCGTAGACATAGATGGAGTAAAGTTGATCAGAAAGGTTACAAAATCTACATTGATTGTAGCTGCTGATGACGTCAAAGATGACGTTAAGCCACCGCTCGAACGATCGGAAAGGAGACCTGACCTAGATTTTGAAACTGCAAAGTCTGATATATCGTCTTTGCTAGAGCGTGTTGTTTTCAAAAATCTACAAACAAAATGCGTAACTCTGTCAGCCGTTCGCGAGAAAAAGGTACCTAGGAAATTTAAAGGTATGTTACCTCGATCAAATGACAGCTTCTTTTGTTTTCCGAAGTTTGAAAGCAAGAAAGGACAGTCACATTTAGTAGAACGAGTATATACTTATTTACAAATTAATTCATTTAAACGTGTCAACAAACATGTGTTCTGTTTCAAAAAATAATTAATACGTCTTTTTCTTTCAGTATAAACCGTTTCTGACATTTTATTTGGAACTGTTTCTTTATATCTTTCTTTAATTTGATGTAAAAACTATTCAAGTTGTCAAAATAAGAGAAGAAAAAAAACATTGTGAATGCTCGCTTAATCAATTTTTTTCTGAACTCGTTAAATAGAAATGGTGAGTAATACTTCCAAAATGATAAATATTTTCCTCAAGAGTTTTGTATGCTATAACGACGCTTCCTTTGATTGCTCTTAGAGTTCTTTAAGCGACATTATACAGAATCTGACGGGGCAGAAATAAACGTTTGCAACAGAAGGTGTAATTTTGACACTGCAAAATCATTCTAATTTATAGTTTGAGAACACAGCGTCACTACATATATTCCGTCAAGTGAGGTGTAAAATGTTTGAGAAAAATCGGCAAGTAAAAATTTGGATTTCGTTCCATTTCGTTTAGTCTACTTGTGTGTTATGAAGATCTGTATATAACAGTGGTTGTAGCCAAATGTAAATTCAGTTAATTCAAAATTCAGTTCAAAATTCTATGAACATTTCTGTCGTAAAATCTGAGCTAAGATGAAATATTCGACTCGCCGACATAAACAAAATAACTATTTAAACCAGGTAAACTTCTTTTATCTATTTATATATGTACAATTTATACAAATGTAACAGTCGCCCGAACTAGTTAACCAGTTTTCAAAGTACACGTGTCTTAAACTTTCGGTACCGGTAATTTGTCATTTCAAGTTCTCAAATGCATCTTTTATTAACTTTTAAGTCTCAACATGGTTTTAAAAAGGTTTACGACTGGCGCCACTCTTAGGGAATACACGACAAGATTCACCAATAAACCTATATCGTAAGGTCAATATTTCTCTTCCTTGATAAAGGCTTAGCTATAATCAAGATGAAAAAAATAGCTCTCTTGTGTTGTTTGTAAAACAGAGTGTAACTATATTACCTGGCATCATCCAGAATAACGCGGGTCGTCATGCTGTGAAAAAAAACAAAACATACTGTGACTTAAAAAAGTCAGGTCAGTTTTATACCGAAACATATAAATTTTACTTCGGTTTTGTATTTCTTTTTCTTCTTTATAAGTACAGGCCGTACTTGATTACTTTTATAGGCCTAAGAATAATACGATATCTGTTTTTATAGATATTAAGGAAATACTCGTTATATTTCCAATTCCTCATTAATGTCAGATTCCGTATATGTATGGGTTATGTTCGATTTGATTATTCGAGGACGACATGTTTGTAATTTACAGAAACCATAAGATCAACGACCATAGTATTCTTGCAAAAGTTATAATGAAACGTTTTCAAACCAAACGAGCAAACATTTGTTTGCATATTAGACAACCAAACGAATTCAAATGTATTCAGTATTGATAAAAACAGTTATCAAGCATTATCCGATAAGAACATGAAGTCTTGTTGAAGTCATAACTGTCTTGGAGGTCGGATTGACGTCACACACTATACAGTAAGTTGGGACAACCTTGCGCTTGGCTGTTGACAAAAGTAAAGCTAAAACAATTGACTGATTTTTCTTTAGTTTTCTGTTGCCTTTCAGTTAGGGAGGGATTTTAGGCTAAGCTGAAAGAACACAAAGATACCATTGACCAGCTACTTGGTGAAATGATTGCACTGTTTAACAGAAGAACTATTCCAGTGAACGAACGTCCAGAGGTCAAAGGATTTGAAAAGAAAATAAACAAGTCAGTAAAAAGGTAGTTTAATCTTATTTGTAAAGGTTTTTTAAAATTCTAGATATACAGTTACATGTAATGAATATCTAGTAAACAATTGTCTTAGTCAGTAGGCTATCGTTAAAGTCGTTTATGGACTTTCTCAGAACAAATTGTATTCTAACATTTCGGTATAGTAAAATTCTCGATAGGTGATAGTTCATTTCCCTGGGACCGATGATTCCGGCAAAAAGCGTTTCAAATAATATTGTAGGGGCATTAAAATAACTAAAGGGATTCTTGCAAAATTCAAAAGAAATATATTTTGGGGGGTTGTCATTTAAAAAAAATAAAATAGTGACAAATGTAACCGACCACTCAAATCAAATCTTACTACTTTAGGTAGAAACAGAGTTGTTTAAACTAGACGAAACGGTACAAGGATGTGGATATCGGTACAGCACATTCGTCATCAACATCGAACATAGCGCTGATGAAGAAGAGAGAATGGAAAAAATCAAAACATTCTTGAAGGATCATGGGATAGATGATATACAGTTCTGTTTTGTATCCAAGTCGATAAGGGAATACCTTCACGTTGGCGCAGAAGTATGTAAAAGTAAAAAAGGTGAACCACTTGGTACGCTTGGGGCTTTCGCTCAGTTTAAGAAAGGTGACAAGACCAATCCAAGTGCTTTAATCTCAAAGCATGTTGCAAAACGTTTGTACAATGGTACATTGTACATTAAAGAAAATGAAAGTACAAAAAGCGTGGGAGAGCTTATAGAAAACACGTTGAAAGGGGGGATATATGATATTGCAGCAGCAAACCTACATCAAAATTACATGGGCAAGTATGATCCCAGATTTAAAAATTCAGACAATGAGCCAAGACCAGGTGTGCTTTATGACGGTGGAATTGATATTCAGGTACTACTTTAATTAGGAAAAATAAAACTTCATGTAGAACTTTTTTTCTCCTTAAACACAATATAACTGACATAGTAATTCTGGTTTAGACTATGTGTTCTATACCTGTAATTCTATTAGCATGCGTGCGTAAATGAACAGGTACGTAAAATAGAACGTTGAGAATGTTGGTAGTAGGAGTAGTAAAGATAGAACAATATCATAAATCATAGAAATGTTCTTTTTCAGTCTCTTCCTGTCCATATTTTTGGAGCAAGGACAGCCCCTGGAAAAGGTATAGTAGACATACCGAAATTGAATTATAAGTCCTCTCAAACATATATACAAATAAAAGACAGACCACAACCAGCTGACGCACCAGTTCAAAGGATGGCTGAGCCTGGAGACAGTGGAGCTATCATTTGTGCGGATACTCTCGACGATGATTAGGTTCACGTCATAGCGATGTTGATGGGCTCAAATAACGAGAAAGAGAAAGATGAAAGTAAAAACACTAACACTCCAAGATCATACTTAGCACTTCCTTTAAATGAAGGCATTAAACAATTAGAAGACCTAACTTCTGGTAATTTTGTACTAGAGAAGATGCCCAGTTGTGTCACACTATATTCCAGACGTTAAAACAGGTCTTGCAATAATAGGAATTGCGTGCTGACATGTACCATCTTCTTACTTAATAAGTTCTTTTTTTAATTTGAATTACGATTATTTTTGTTACCATTGAGAAAACTCAAACTCAAGAAACAAACAATGCAAAGGGTAGTTAAGAAAATGTTATATTTAATTATAGTATAAGTTGAAATACCCATCTCAGTGATTTAAAGGTAGCTTTTTTCTTCGGGAGTGCTCGTGCCGAGACCCCTTTTACTGTGTACATGCTGTCAGTACCATGCCCTCAACGTTTGGGGACAGCGAAATAAAGCCAATACAAAACATGTGCTACACTTAATTATCACACAATACTTTGGCGTACAGTTTATTAAACCATTTGACAAATACATTTCATACATCTTGTGACTTATGATCAGTGAACTATACATCCAACAGCATCTTAATTTATGGCACTCGAGTTATTTAGAAACATACTTTAATCGCCTTCAATACCTAAGCCCAGAAAAAAATGCATAGAAAAAGATAACATGATTTCAGAATTTAATAGGATTTTAGAAAAAAAATAAACTAACAGTTTAGAATACTATACACTATTGTGTTAAAAGGTAGATTTAAACTAGCATATTTTAGAATACTTTTCAGTCTGTAAAGTATTGTTTGAATATCTATTGATGTTATAAATTTATGAAGTTTTTAAAATTTGCAGATTGCGTAGATTATGATTTTTTACATTGAATTCAAACTAACTTATTGATGCCAGTATTGATTTTGAATGTTATATTTTAACATGTTGCAACAAGAAATGAAAACAAAACGTCTGACGCTCAATAATTAAACAATTCTCGTAGGATAATTCATTGTAACATACGTTATTTTGTTTTGTTTTATAGTATCTATTTAACAGCTTTTGCATTGCACGGCTCTGAATGTTATTTTGTTTATGTCAAAAGTAAATTCTCCCTTTGTCGCTAACTTAGAATATTGTTGATCTTGGACAAATACATTGTGTTCAAAATTAGGCTACTAGACAATATAATCATTATTGGCTGCGACAGCAGATTGCTGTAAAAAAGTTGTGCTATATTTCCGAGAATAAAAAACATCAGGTTTGTCATTTTATATCCTTCCCATGTAGTCAATAGAAGAGAAATCAGACCAGACTTTTAACAATGACTGCATTACTTACTTATTTCCTGATTTCTGTAAGAATCGCCGCCTTTATATCTTACTGATATAGATAAAGATAAACAAACGTTAGCTAATTGATACTTTTCATCTGTTTGATATCAAACTATTCATAAAACTTTTATGCTTCCTTTTCTTGACAACAAATTGTTCCACCATTCTAATTCGTATTACCCATAACTGTGATCTTTCGGAAATTGATGAGATATGTACATAATGAATTTGTGTATTTCACACGATTAAATTACATCTATTATTTTGGTGTTTTCTTTTAATATTGAACCGTTTATTTTACTATAACTCTCATATAAAGTGCATATTTCTCTTGCTGCTGAGTCATTTTTAAATGATGTAGTATCATTATTTAACAAAACATCATATTTATATGTTTGTTATAAGAAACACAAAACATGCAATTCAGTTCCCTTATCATTACCGCTTTACACTTTCACTGACCTTGTAAAAGGTGTATATTGTAATTGAACAGGGGTGAAAGTTCCATGTTTTATGTCATGGCGTTTATTTAATATGATATATATTTAAAAAAAGACACGCCGTTATCTTAAGTTTTTGTTATGATCATTTGTATCATGCAATTAGTTTTGTTTTGTATATATTATTAATAAAGGTGGTAAACTTTGGATTGAACTCTCTCGTGATTAGTAAATTAACAATTTGCACAACCCTACACGTTGACCAACATACAACTATAATGATATTTTTATGCCGCCACAAAGTGGGGAGCATATAGCGTTGCACTTGTCCGTCCGTCCGTAAGTCTGTCCGTCCGTACGTCTGTCCGTACGTCCCGAAATCTTGTGAACGCAACTCCTCTTAAACCGGATGGCAGATTTTGCTTAAACTTCCAGGGATGAACAACCTTAATGTGTAGATGGTAGTAAAGGAAGGAATTTTTGCTGCGACCAAATTTAACAGAATTATGGCCCTTTGTTGATTTTTTCACTATGTACTATGCAGCAATTTTGTGAACGCAACTCCTCTTAAACCGGATGGCAGATTTTGCTTAAACTTCCAGGGATGAACAACCTTAATTGTGTAGATGGTAGTAAAGGAAGGAATTTTTGCTGCGACCAAATTTAACAGAATTATGGCCCTTTGTTGATTTTTTCACTATATACCATATATATGTATATGTATATATACCATATGTCTATGTAAAAGATGAGTTGCCACAGCCAAAAGTAACTGTATACCCAACATATTTCTCTGATCACAGCATTGTGTTCCTGCAGTTTTAGGAGACCATACATGTGTTTCAAATTTTTTTTTCAGACACTAATATTGTATTCCATCTGTAAAGAGACCAAATATGATGCCTCAAGAGTTAGGTGACTTTTTTTATCATTAATACATGAATTTAGGAAATTTCAACTGAAATGCTATGATAAGAACAGAATTTTGTAGACATTAAATGAAGCTGCTCTTGTTTACGAGCACATCTGCACAGTGGGGGCATCCGTGTCCTTTGGACACAGTTCTAGTTTTATTATGGATGATGACTGAAAGTTTTAGGTTGAGAAGATATTATATTTGTGTTGGTACCTTTGATTTATTTTTGAGCTGACGTTCTTTGTGTTAAAAGCGTATTTAATTTGTTAGAAGCATGTTTGTTTTGTTCGAGTACAATATCAAATAAACTCTTCCCGACTTTATATCAACGTAGTTTGTTACTTGTCTGTTGTTAGGTAGAACAGTTTTTGTCGCATAAAAATATTTGAAATAAAATAGTTGTTGCTGTAAATAACAAATAGTCCTGATGGGTATTGTCGGATATGATGTGTTAGACAGGCAGACAGACAATATGAGAAACAGTTCTGCAATAATCTAGAAAAATCATAGTAGGTAATAAAAATGACGCAAACTGAATATCTAAGTAGGCAGTATTGATATCATTTTGCGATCAAATAGACGGATGGACACCTTAATACAAATTGTTTCGCTAATGCCAAGGTATCCTAAAGTCCTGTCATGCAGCAATGAGAAACAAAGCCTATTTGATGGCAGCAAGAGACAAAGACAAGCGTTTAGACGGACATCTTGCAACACGTTGATTATTTCTCGTGAACAACAACATAAAAAGCATTTGACGACTACAGACCTTCAGAACGCACACAAACATAAATGCCCGATTGTACAGTCAGCCGTAAAAGAAACTTATTTTCCTGGAAATAGACAAACTAACGATCGATATATGCATGGTTGATGTTAAATTTTGATATTGCTCCAACACAGATATGCCTAATAGTCTTACTTATGCATTTCTGTGATGTTATTGACATAAGTTTCTTGCATTATTTTGAAGATAATGTTGTATGGTTCGAGACTTTATAATTCCTAACATTTGTTTCTTTTTTTGCATTTAAAGCTCGTCTGTTTCGAAAAAAACTGGAGCTATTATGACCGCTGCGTCGTCGTCGTTGTCGCCGTTGTCATCATGCAAAAACTTACAAGTAGCCCATTAGTACAATTTAAAAGGTATCAATATGAAACCTGGACTGCTTGCTTATCATGACAAGAGGCAGTTGTAACACAGGGGGGCATTATTCTAAAAGCTATATATTTGTAGTAATGTCCCTCTTTAAATTTTTTGTCAAATTGCTTATTAAGGTGAACGATTGACGGTATCAATATGAACAGTATAAACATATGATGAAATGTGAAAAATGAGGTATATAGACCTCTTTCAGGAGTAGTGCACAAGAACCATAACAATGGCCCCAATTATCGAAATGTTAAACAGACGAACGTTGGCGCCTCTATGCGGAGCTTTTGTTGTAAATTGGTATTGACTACCTCTTGTTCTTAAAAGGGTCTTTCGGCCCCCCACCCCCTCAACCACTCAATAACTTTTTAAATGTTGTAAAAGACGGTTTTGCATATTATTCCATTTCGTTACTACCAAATGGCAATGCAATATGCTATGCAGCACATATTGAGGGTAGATATGTCTCATCAGTTAACGCAGTGCGTGATTTAGTGGATTCCTGTCAGGAGACGTTGCTGGTGATTACATACGTAAAAAGCTCATTCAGACTCACTTAAACATACTCCTAACGTCAAAAACAAAAGCTACACCTTACAAACCAAAGGTCGGCATTTTTCTGCTGAAATAAAATGGTTTAAAACAAGAAATCCTAAAAAATTACATACTTATGAGCATTTAAGTTTCTGTAAAGGGTATTGTGTCACCCATCAATGATATCACAGCTCACAATATGTGGTGGATATTTGTGTTTTTTAAAAAAAACATCACGCAAAAATTGAGTTACAGAGAGTCACGAATTGCACATAGACATTCTATTCATTTTACTAAGGCAAACAGAGAGAAATACAGATTAGACAGTTGCAGAGCGGTCAGACACATAAAGACTTACTGAATTATAATTTAATTGGACAATAACGCTTGATAACTAGTCTGTGACTCCGTGGTGTAGTTTGTCTATGTTTTACTGACTGAAAGGGCATGGGTTCGTATCCTCGTTATTATTTTCAGTTTTCATAACGTATAGATGTATTATATTTGTTTCCCATAGTGTGTTAAATTTGCTTTAATTGTAAAGAAACACAAATCATCTGAATTATGTGGGTCAGTCGCCTTTACATTAATATTTTTGTTGAGCGGGCATACATTTTTTGGGACACTCTATAGTTTAACCAACATAGCAGAATCTGAAAATATTTAAGATATATTTCCGACATACCGATACGATTAAAAACGACGTAAGTAAAAGAAAACTGACAAAAAAAATGGATTTTTTTTTAAATTTCATATACTGTAGAAAAATGCAAAACGCATTATTGTAAAAACTCTGGTTATCAAAAAACAACACAGAGGGGCAAGGACATGTTTTGTATCACAAAATCATATAATATTAACAGCAGGTCAAATATATAATTAAGTTTATCACTTAGATAAGAAAATCAAACATAACGAAATCATGCATATATAATAAAATATTTTAGTTAAATATATATAACAAAATCACACATAATAAAATAATGTAAAACAAGAACTGTCACTGTAAGATGACAATGCCCCCGAAAGGTGCTTTGACCTTTGAGCTGAGAACCAGTCATTCTGGGGTCAAGGTCAAATAAATATAGGTCAGTGGGAAAGTCTTATTCAAAGGGGGTTGTGTCCAAGTATGAATAATTCCATTTACTGATAATGAAGTTATGGGCAATGTTGAAGTTTTTGGACAATTGGATCTTTAAGGTGAAGATCATTCAAGGGTCAAGGTCAAACAAATATAGGTCAGTGGAAAGGCCTTGTCCAAAGGGGTGTTGTGTTTAAGTATGAAGTGTATCCACTTACTAATTTGGAAGTTAAGGCAAAATATTAGTTTTTGGACAATTGGATATTCAGTGGTCAAGGTCAAATAATTCAAAGTCAGTGGGAAGGTCTTGTCCAAAGGGGTGTTGTGTCCAAGTATGAAGTAAATCCACTTACTAATAAGGAAGTTATGGACAGTGTTGAAGTTTTTGAACAATTAGATCTTCAAGGTAAAGGTCATTCAGGGTCAAGGTCAAATAAATATATGTCAGTGGGAAGGCCTTGTCATAAGGGGTGTTGTGTCCAAGTATGAAGTAAATCCACTTACTAATAAAGAAGTTATGGGCAATGTTAAAGGTTTTGGGCAATTGGATCTTCAAGGTAAAGGTCATACAGGGGTCACTGTCAAACAAATATAATTCGGTGGGAAGGCCTTGTCTAAACGGGTGTTATGTCCAAGTATGAAGTAAATCCACTTACTAATGAAGAAGTTAAGGGCAATGTTAAAGTTTCTGGACAATTGGATCTTCAAGATAATGGTCATTCATGGGTCAAGGTCAAATAAATATAGGTCAGTGGAAAGGTATTGTCCAAAGGAGTGTTGGTTCCAAGTATGAAGTAAATCCACTTACTAATAAGAAAGTTATTGCCAATGTTAAGTTTTCAGACGGACTGACGGACGGAAGCACTGACGAACTGACCGACGGGCAGTTCAAAAACTATATACCTCCCTTCGGGGGCATAAAAATCATGTACAATATATATATAAGAGATCATGTATCCAATAAAAATAAAAATTTAAGGTAAGATGTTTACAATCATAATAAAATGAATGCTGTTTTAAAGGGATATACAGGCAAACGTTTTATTTGTTCTTTCTCTTCTTTTTTTTTTTTGATAAAAATAAATACAATGTTCAATCACAGTAACACAAATTCCTCTTCTTTTGCGGATTAAATGATGGGACGGTTGAAGTACCTGTCACGTTATCTACCCAGTCTCGTTTTGAAATAGCGATGCCTGGACCACTAGAAACAACAAATACAGACTGGCATTGAAAAGGTTCGTTTTTATATGTTTTTCGGTGCATTTCCGTTTATTTCAAAATGATGATGTGGAATGACAATTTTCTTACGCCGTCCGGCAAGTTTGTTTTTTTTCCCCGATAAGTTGTTTTGTCTCGTGATCTATTAAAAATAACTCGGTGATTCTGTTCGCATTTTACTATATTTTAAAGAATGTTCATATATTTACTTACAAATCCGCAAATGACTTTTCATATGGACAAACATACTTGGAATTTTAAAGTTCTTAACACTGAACGTTATATGAGCAAATAAAATCAGTTTTAGTCTTTTTGCGCATTGATTTGCCTGTGTATCTCTTGAAGTCACTTAATACGCATTTAAAAAATTAAAGACCTTATTGAGTTTCTTTACTCGTGAAAAAGCACACACACTTGAAAGGTATGTCATATTAAAAGAGAATATACATTACTTCCTTTATGAAATTTACTCAATGTTTTATTTATTACATCGTCATGCTAGACGAAGCGTACAATAATGATTATCAAAAACATTGTTACTGACTCAAATCTCACTTCCTGTTAGTCAAATGTAAAGGAAAGATCAGCTAAACACATGTCAGCTTTACCTCTGACTTACTACTTGCTGTTCTTCTCAAACAATTGTTTTTTTTCTGTTTAAGTTATCTCATATACACCACACGAATCAAAGGAATGTGTTCTTTGTGACAAAAAAGTAAATCTAAGTCTTTTCGTATTCTGCTACAAAATTGTTTTCACACGTAATTATTCACCATTGCATTTTTGACCTATTCTAATTTGACGCCTTGTCATTATCCGATGAGTGTAAGACAAATATGATTGACAACAACAACACGAACAACAACAACCCAATCGCCTTAAAATGTGTCCGATATGAAATTATCTAAGTATGTACCGTGAAACAATATATTTTTCTTCTCTTTCAAAATGTGTAAGACAAGAGTTTTTTCATCGCGCTTTCAAGAAAAGAATTCAACGTTAATTTGTCAAGATCGTTATGATATGATATTGTATATACAGATGACATTCCTTAGTTAACCATCTGCAGGCAGCAGAACACTCGGTCACAATGTACAATTATTGTTTATTTATAACATTTTCTCTTTTTCGAGGAAAGTATAGCAGCAAGATCAGTATTAGTCCACTTCCAAACCTAAATTATTTTAACAAATCATCCGTGTATATACCTGACATTGTTCTGTATGAATACTGTCGTAAATCACACGAGATACTTGAACAGAAAAATATACAAAAAATAAAAAGGAAACGCGTGATACTTTCACATAATAAATAAACAGAGATAAACATAGTACGTTTGACTTCGAAATATTTCAGCTTTTCTTTTGACTTTCAGATGTGTTACTGTGGATTCTCTCTGTCAATCCCAACAAGACTAAACTCGCCAGCAGCAACGTTTTGTAACTGGTCAATGCCTTCACGCAGCGGAAATGATATGTATGTTCTTCGTTCGTCAGGGTTTTCACTTTCTCCTGTATAACTATTTGAGCCAATCAGCATAGATATCACATGAACCTTCTCATCGTCAAGATCATCAGCACAAATGATGGAACCACTGTCTCCGGGAAAAGCCATTCTTTGTATTGGTGTATCAGCTGGTGGTTCCTTGTCTTTAACTTGTATGTAAGTTTCAGTCGACTCAGGAAACCGCAACTCTGGAACGTCTATAATGCCATATCCCGGTTTTGTTTTAGCTCCCCATATATGTACTGGTAGATCCTATTAAAAACGCATTAAAAATTATGTAAAACATCTTTTGTTTTGTATAAGATTATGAATATGTATTACAAATATTACATTTCATCACTAAAATAAAATAATTAAGTATAAACTACATATTAATATGATTCAATTGAATATGCACGTTTGTTCCTACTCTTTATCGCCTACGTTTAACTATGACAAATATGTTTTCATTGTTCTTATTCAATACTCAAATATCTTGAATAAACAACTGTCAACATAGTGCTTAACTGAAGGTTTTATTCTCTAATGTGAACAAGATGGGTCCCATTTTTTGTATTTTTCAAATAGATTCAAAAGCATCTTGTGATAACTGAATAACATCATGTATTGCATGCACGGAAAACTAAATACCTGAAGATCCAACTCATTAGTTCTTCTGTAATAGAGCAATCCAGGTTTTGGCTCATTGTCTGAATTCTTAAATCTTTCGTCAGTGAAATTTTTGTATTCCGGATGTAGTTTTGCGGCTGCTATGTCATAGCCTCCACATCCCAAGGTTTCTTTTATAAGCTGTCCAATTTCGTCCATTTTTTCACCTTCTTTTGTGTATAGTTTTCCTTCTTTCAAACCGTTTGTCAAATGTTTGGAGAAAAGGGCACAAAAAGCTGTATCATCTTCTTTTGTAAAATCAGCAAACGCCCCAAGCGTTCCAGTGGACTCGCCATTACTGCGTGCACTAATCTCTGCGCCAAGGTGTTTGAATTCCTCTACCGACTTGGTAACAAAATTGAACTGTACATCATAAATGCCATGCTTTTCCAAGCCAGTTTTGATATGCTCAGTTCTCTCTTTTTCGTCGGAGCAATGTTCGATGTTCACTACGAAAGTGCTGTACCGGAATCCATATCCGCGTATCTTGTCATCCAGTTTGGATATTTCAGCCTCCAGCTTTTAAAACGAAACAAAATGTAACGAAATCCCAAAAAAAAAAAACAAAAAAAAACACAAACCTTTTTTTCAAGTGAAAATACCGGAACGTTATATTTTAACTTAGTATCATATATATTATTCATATTCATATAGTTTCACCTTAATTAATATATTCAAAATCAATTAATTGTGTTTTTTGTGTAACCATATTAAATGTTGTCAAAAAGTAAGTAAATGATCTAGTTTCTCCTGAATTATTTTATGCATTTTCCAGGACCAAAATTTTAATATACCTAATGCTATTCTCTGCCGCTGATCTCGAATTCGAAACCGATATTTGATATCCGATATCTGCCAAAAACAAAAATGTTACAGAACAATATCATTATTCAAACATGAGGGTAAACTACCTCTTTACTGACTTGCTTCTGTTCGAATCCTTCCACCACTGGTCGTTCGTTCAGAGGAAGTGTGCTTCTTTTAAACAGTGCAACCATTTCACCAAGAAGCTGATCAATAACATGTCTGTGCTTCCTCAACTTGGTTTCTTGATTTACTTTAAAAGAGATTTAATATTTTGTTTTTCGATCAATATATTAGAATTAAATTCTTTTAATTTTAGCTTTATTGGTCTTTAAGAAATAGAGAAATTTTCAACTCGTGCCGCACATACAGGAACACACTATGCTTCAAAATCAAGTTTAAAAATAAACTTATGCCACGGCCAAGTGCATACCTTCCTATTTGTATAATTACAACCTTTGACAACTGTGCCAGGGAATCGATTCTCTGGGTCAGTGGTTAGTGCTGGTCTAGGATGAGCTAAGACAGGGGTTCGAATAATCTAAGATGCATTGCATCTTTCTGTTACTGTCTTTGTTCGAAAGACTAAATGGAATCCTAATCATAACGGCCCTTAGCAGGTTGTCAATAAATCAAACTATTAAGACCACTTGAAAAGAGACATATGATTACACACCCTAATCAGTATATATCTAGCTTTTAAGCAGTATTAGTAATATGATATAGGCCTCTCAAGTATTATTCTAATATTAAGCGTATAAACCAAGCGCAAGAGAAACAGCTACATTGTATTTAAATATATGTTTTGCTTTTTTCAGATGCCATGCTATGATTGCGTTTTCTTCTTTGGTCTTTAAATGAGAAACCCCTAGTTTTTCACTCATATTTTGCTTAAGAACTTTGCACGTTAAATTGCTGATAACTATTCAATTGTACGAAGGTTAAAAACGTTATGATGTGCTGTTTAAATAACAATGGCATGACGGTAAAATAACGATGACATATATTTATGATCATAAGTTTTTAGTTTTCGTGATATCATTTATGTGCAATCACCTATTAATTCAATAATCGAGGTTTAACCAATGTACATTTCCTCAGGATACCATCACGCCAACGTTTTACTTTTTCTACGGAAACAGTCATGTAGTACTTGTAGTTTTGAATTTAGCTTTCAGAACTGGAAATATTTATATGTGGGTTAATATCATCTATGAACATATTACTTAAAAACCGACTATGACTACCATTTTCCGACTGACAAATATTTTTAAAAAATAGTCCTTTTGTAAGCATACGTAAGATAAAATAAATGTATACATACGTTTGTGCCTATAAGGGTTATTTCCCTCACGTAGATTTCTGACAATGTTTAACTTTGTCCTGAGATTTCGGAAAACTATCTGCTCCAGAAAAGAGGATATCTGGCACTTTGCAACACTGAAATCAATTTCCGATTTTGAAGTTTGTTCCAACTGTTTCTTTTCGTCAACAAGAACATGAATTTCAGTTTGAGTAATCTTACTGACTAGTTCCACCCCATTTTTGTCAACAATAATTCCAGCAAAACTGCTCGGAAACTGACCTTCTGCTACCTCTACAGTTTCCTTTATAACATCTAACCGAACCGTCTCTTTCTCTTCAAAGTCTGTTTTTCTAGCAGACAATCTACCTACGTTTTCTTTCAGACTGATGTCTAAATAAATATCCACTTCTGATACTAAATCATGATCTCCCCTTGAATGTGAAGAAAGGCCGAAAATGTCCTCTAGATGATTGCATCTCTCTGTTAATTCATGTACCTGTTTTAGGGATTTATAAACCCTCGGCCACCCTTTCAGATTAGCGATGAAATGTACCAGTTCTTTTGACCCCGCTGCATGAACCCTACAATGATATATTTAAAACTAGACTTGTCCGCCAGACCCTGGTGCCCCAACATTTGGGAATTTGTCACAGAAAGGGATTTCATTACCATGGAAAACAATGGAAAGATAGTTAAGATAGACTAAGAGTAATTTGATTTACAAGTTAACATCTTTCAAAATTTTTCAGCTGTCTTACACCTTTAGCAATGTCTTACTTCCATAACAATGTAAGTAAACTTAACGATGCATTTATTCCATAACTAAATCACCTATTTAACACTATGGTACGTCCATAAATCAGGACCTTCGAAAATGTCAAATATTCACACAGGTAAAATGGGTTTAGCTCAATCAAATATTAAACAACTTATACTGCAGTGTTATAATATAAGAGGAAGTGGAAAACATAAGAGAAATGTTTCATCTGACTTATTCTTATCAAACCAAGTGTGCCAGTATGATAGGATGTTGAATTGCATTTGGCAGGAAAAAAGAAACAAGAAAAACACAAAAATAGCGGCTAAAGATAAGAGGCAAAATTATATGCATTTATTTCGATCAATTCAAATAACAAGGTTTCTTAAGTTTGAGTTTTATAATAACGTAGACTTGAAAACGTGCATTGTTTCAAGCGGAAATTTATGCGAAATTTTGACCTACTAGAGCAAAAATGATAACACAGTACTTACCTTTCTGAATGGACTGGTGTCATCGTAAATTGTTCTACAATAAGCGTAAAAAAAAAATCTACGAGAGAAATAAAATGTGAACAAAAACTACTGTCGTGACATAATTATTTTACTTGCATTAGTTTTATACAAAAGATTAAACGAAATAATTATACATGTTTGCACCAAAGGGATTAATTACATACATTTTACTTAGGTCAATTGTGTATACGTACAGTTGTGCAAAATAATTTCAAAGCCAGGCTGTTTTTGTAGCAGAGGTATAATACGGCACTTGTACTCCCTTGCCTATCAGCTAGCTTTTATGGCGACGTGCTAGAGTGTCTGCTTAGTAATCGAAGGTACCCGAGTTTTTTACTTAAATCTTAGATCATATTTGCTTGACTATGTTAAATTATCAAGAAATCTTGGCCTACTAAATATAAGATAGTGTTTATTATTTTAACTAATAGCTTTCTTTTAAAATCCTGGAAACCATTTAAAGCGACTGACTCACAAAATTTTGCTGAAATGTTTTATTCTTTCAAATTTAAGAGGATTTAATATACTATGAAAAAATATAATATTATGCTCCTATACACAATGAAAACTGAAAAAAAAGTTTTGACTTAACCAGGATTCGAACCCACGACATTTCGGTCAGTAAAATATAGAGCGACGACTTAGACCACTGAGCCACGGTAACTAATGATTAGATTTCTTCAAAATTATTATTATAACTAAAGTATCTACCCCGTGACTAACGGGATATTTTATTTACCGGTAAAAGTGTGTAAAAAATATATTTTGATGTTTTTCTGTAACAAAAACTGAGTCAATAACTTAGTTTAAATATGTTCTTCACGATTACAGCAAGAATTTCAAGATGTATATACATTTTCTTTTGATCATCATCTGTGAGTCAGTCGCTTTAATACTTCTAACGGTGAAATCTAGAGGTATGTACAAAAATCAAGTCTTTCAGTATTTTGTTACGCTTTAAATGCAAAACACTTTCTTGAATTATAACACTTAGTATATTTTTGGAACTTGAAAACGATTAAACGACCTTTTGAGAAGGTAAAGCAGAAACGGCAGAATTTCCTCTGTAAAAGTCTAATGTGCTATAAAAGAAGCCTTGGTGCAAGTGAACACAATTCTTAACGTCTTACACGATGTCACACAAAGCTAGTTAAAAGGTTGCCATCATATGTCATCAAACAATCCCTTTTCGAAATCTATTAGCAAATCTTAAGTCACTAAGCTTTTCATTAGTTGTTTTTCAGACTTATAAGTATCAATGACGTAAAGATATCAGGCTATCAAAGAAATTACTTCACCAAAGAAGAAACAGTCTATGTAATTAAGAGAATGACAAGCAAGAAAATTTAATTTCTCAGCTTAGAACAAAAAAAATCAGAAATTGTCTTTTAGAACTAAAGAGATGCAGGTGTCTCTTGTATGTTGAAAATATAATAACTTACGCATTTCTTTCTCTTAGAAAACTGACAACTCTGAACAAAATATTTCCGAGAGCATGTTTAAACTTGGCAATTTCCAATGGAAACAAAATTTCATGTTATTTATATTTTACAGCTCAATAGAGAAATCAAACAGCTTATCCTGCATATGGTAGAGTATAAATCCTACATTCACAACCTCAAACATGTCAGTTGTTGTTCAAAATTCTTAAAAAAGTTTCCATTACTCTATCTCTTATTCTGTGCATGTTTTTGATAATCATGAACGCTATCTTTGTTTCATTTGTAAAATGACCTTAAAAACACAAACTTTATTTTTCAAGCGACCTTCGAACTGCAGAGCAAACTAGTGTGAAGTTTGAAAAATGAGATTCTATCGAAGGCAGCGAGATTTTTTTGTTTCTTTTAAATCATCCTGTCCGACTATTTAACCCTACTAAAAAAGATAAAAACTCCGAACATTCCTGTGTTTTTAATATGTAAAAATAGTAATGTGTTATAATATATATAACTTTGAGTAGCTCTTAATTCAGTGACAGTAAAATATATAGCATATAACTGTTTGGGATCCCGGTTATATACTTTTGAATATAATTTCACAAGTTGAACGTACGCTCCCTTGATTTCATGAAGGATGGAAGAGTTGCTCTGATTAGCTGATGGATATGTTACGAGAAGGCGACCCTTTATCGTCTTCCTCAGATCCTAATAGCGTAGCAATTTTAAGGATATGATTTTAATCAGATTTATTCAAACAATAATCAACTTTCAAACGATTTATAACCAATATGGCTTACGTTTCTGCTGGGTTAGAGTTTGTTTGTTTTCTTTTTGTTGTTTGTTGTTGCTATCTGTGCGTGCGTGTATGTGTGTGTGCGTGCGTGCATGCGTGCGTGTGTGTGTGCGTGCGTATGAGCGTTGGTGTTTTTATTTCTTCAGAAAACACATTCGTTACTCCGTAACATTACTTTTTGAACTTCATGAAAAAACATTTTGAGCTTCCTTTTTCACTATAATGTATGTCTTGGAATTATTTAAATCTGGCTCTTTACAGGCAATTAATAACTGATTCAGTTTTACAGATTGTTATTACATTATATCGACGTCCGAACGAGTACATTCCTCTACAGCACAGCCAGTGTTCAGTGTTGGGAGGCACCAGGAGTAAAGCGCAGGGCTCAGGATCCGGAGGTTGCGGGTTCGAATCCCGTCAGAGGCGAGATTCTCTCACGATCTTCACATTCCTCCATGCTGCGCGAATACTGGTATGGTGCCCAGGTAGCATTCATTGAGTCTGAACTAATTCAACGTGAACAAATTGCAATACTATAAAATACACAATGTGTACTAATCAATTAATTATATTATGTAGTCATGCTGTTATTTAAAATATCATTCTAATGGAACACACTAATTTAGCATAAGTTTCTTCTGCTAGAAGGCATGGAAGACAACACATTTAAATAAGATACTTACTCGATGGGAATGACTAAGCATGCCATGGTAAAAAGTGACTCTTTCGGATGACATTTTTTTAAAAAGGTAGTGAAAAGTCATTTGTATATCTTTAAACTTGTAGCCTGCAAACGCAAACTGTAAGGAACAACTAACTATATTGAAACTGAACAGATGAGCACCTTGTGTTTTGTTAAGTCCTCCATCTTCATCTTGAGCACACCAACCACAAGCAAAAGCTGCAAGCAAAAAAAAAAAAAAAAAAAAAAGAACAATTATAGTGAAATTATCACAAGATGATGGTTTATTTAAAGAAATATATTGGTTCAAACTTAATCATGACCATATACAATTATTAAACCATTGCTAATCCATAAATAATAATTTTTGTCTTATTATTTTATCTTTTAACAAGTACAACAACATCTTTGAAACGGAATTACTATATAATGACTACATGTATATTTAGATTCGTTTCGAAGTGGTCTTCAGGTAAGGTTACCTCAATATTAGACTGCCATAATTCTGTTCATAACAAGTAATTTTATCATGCTATTCAAACATAAAAAGGCAGATTTGTGCTTCCCTTGAGTGTAAAAAACAGTTATTGCTATTTCTAATTAGTATAATGAATTGAAAGATATTAGTGATTCTTAACAAAGGACTACTATAGCTTCATGCTTACTAAATTATTTGGTTTAAACTTAGGTATGATTTTTCAATTGTATAACACATTTGCTTATTTTAATCAACAAAATAATGATTGTTTTGTCAAATAGATTTTTCGGGTAAAAAGAGCACGATGAAAACTTTAAAATGAATTTCAATCAAACGACATCATGCGTATTTTGATGGTCTTATAAGTAGTCGTAAGTTTAGTGGTTATCTAAATATGAAACTTCAATTGTTCTGTTCATAGCGAGGGTTTCATCTTGCTATTCAAAAGTAAAAAAGATAGCTTTGTGTTTCTCTTATGGTATTTTTAAGGTTACAATTGGTCTGTTCTGTCTTTTCACAGAACTATTTCCGATTGTTTAGTACCCTAGTTTCACTTTTCAGGCTTACATAGTTAGCAATAATCCACTCTCTCGTCTGGTGACAAACGATTGTGAATTGAAAAAAAAACAAAAAACAATTGTATTTATTGTTGACCTCTTTCCTCTCAGAGTTACATGTATAACGTTTGAATGCCAATAATGACTGTAAACATATCTTGACCTGTTAGCATACTGTGTTTATGTTTAGGAATAAAATGGATATTTTCTTTAGATTGAAGTATTTTTTTTTAAATGACCTGTTCACTTATGCTTTTTAGCTAAGTGAAATTTTTATTGATTCTAAAGATGATATTTATTTTTTTCTACAAATTTTGTTTGTATTGTCTCGTAATTGTGCCACCTGTCTATATTGTCAGGGGACAAATAGGTGTTGCTTTCAGTGTCTGCATCGGCAGCGTCGGTGTCGGCGGCGGCGTCTCATTTTGCTTGTCATGGGAATAATTATTGGAGGTATCAACTTGAATAGGTCACCTCACTGTGGGGTGTAAGTGCCCAAACACCATAACTCTATTTCTAACCTTTTTAAGTTATTGCCCTTGCAATTTATCATACATATATTTTTTTTCCACGGCATAACTTGAAAGGTATTGAAGATATAATCTTGAAGCTTCATAAGTGAATAGATCTCACTGTGAAGAGGTGCAGTACCAAAGAACAATAACCTTTTATGCATATTTTTGACTTATTGCCCTTTGTAATTTTTCATTCTTTAGTCTTGTCTGGGGACAGCTCAAGTGGTTTTGAAGATATCAACTTGTATCTTCATAGGTGAATTGATTTCACTATGGAGAGGTGCAATGCTCAAGAACCATAAATCTCTTCGCATATTTTTTTGAGTTATAGCCCATTGTCTTTTCATAATTTATTCTTGTCCTTTGCATAACTCAAAAAGTATTGAAGATATCAACCTGAAACTGCATAGCTGAAAACATTTCATAGTGGAAAGGTAGAATGCTAAAGAACCATCACTCTTTATCACTCACGCGTATTTATTTATTTATTGCCCTTTGTAATTTTCATACTTAATTCTTGTCCAGGGCATAACTTGAAAGGTTTTGAAGACATCAACTTGAACATTCATAGGTAAATAGATCTTATGTGGAGAGGTGCACTGCCCAAGAAACATAACTGTATTTTGCCTATTCCGTTAGTTATTGTCTTCTGTAATTTTTTAACTTAATTATTGTCCGGGACTTAACTCGAAAGATTTGAAGATCTCAACTTGACACATGAATATATTTCATTGTGCGAAGATGCAGTGCCCAAGAACCATACTCTATTTCTAAACCTATCTGAGTTATTTCCCTTTGCATTTTTTATATTTTATTCATATCTGAGGCATAATTTGAAAGATGTTGAAGATATTAACTTGAATCTTCGTATGTGAATAGATCTCATTGTAGGGAGATGCACTGCCCCAGAAACATAAATCTATTTTGTCATAATTTTGAGTTATTGCCCTTTGTAATTTCCCATTGCTAAGTCTTGTCCGGGGAATAACTAAAAAGGTTTTGAAGATATAGACTTGAAACTTCTCAAGTGAATAGATCTCAGTGTGGAAAGGCGCAGTGTTTAAAAGCCATAACTTTATTTTGAATACTTTTTGAGTTATAGTCCCTTGCAATTTGTCATACTTAAATCTTGTCCAGGGCATTAGTCAAAAGGTGTTAAAGATATTAACTTGAAACTTCATAGGTAAATATATCTCAGTGTAGGGAGGTGCATAACTCTTTTATAATAAGTTTTGAGTTATTGCCCTTTGTAATTTATCGTACTTAAGTCTTGTTCGGGGCATATTTCAAAAGATTTTGAATATGTCAACTTGAAACTTTATAGGTAAATAGATCTCATTGTGGAAAGGTGCATTGCTAAAAGCTATAACTCTTTTATACATAATTTTAAGTTAATGTCTTTTGTATTTTTTCAAACTTAAGCCTTGTCCGGGACATAATTCGAAACGTTTCGAAGATGTCAACTTGAAACTGTATTGGTGAATAGATCTCACTGTGGAGAGGTGCAATCCCCAAGAATCATAACTCTCATTGCGTAATATTTTAGTTACTGCCCTTTGTAACATTTGTCCGTGGACTATAAATTCTCTATTCCATAGAAACAATGTTAAATAACTGGTATGTTATCGTCAAGCGACACGTCCGTCTCGCAGAGTTCTAGTTAAATTAAAAGTTTACCCACTGAAGTAAAGTTTTGAAGCAGGTTATGGCTGTTTCTGTGACTTTTCTTTAAAAAAAAAGTGAGAATAGGGGAGTATTACCCTTTTCTGTCTGTGCAATAAGAAGATGTTCCCTATTCTCAATTCTACAACTAGATGGAGCTAAACGTAACTGTTCACTTTTTGTCTGTTTTTATGATGCTAAATAACTACATTTTTTCCTTATAAGTTTGGATAAACATGTATTCAGATACTTTCACTCCAACTATTTTTGTTTTGTTTTCAAATCTCCTTTTTATTTATCAATTTTCCTAGTTAAGGTATCCACTGCTCCACTAAAATTTCATATTAGTGTCAGTTTATATGTAAGCTTAGTGTAGTGCATGCAGATACGACTTTTTCTGATCACAGGATTTTCTTACATGGTGTCTGCTAAAGACAAAGTGTTGTACCTATAGTTATGTATGGTTAGTATGTTATAATAACACTTATATCTAAAGATGCGTTTTATTTCCTGCTATTCTATCTTACTTTGTTCAGAAATGTTATTTGTCTTGTAGTGTATAAAATTTGCTTTTACAATCAACAGATGGGTTATACTCCTAAAAATTGTAAAATACTATTAAAATGTCCCCTAATATAATTGTTCATATTCATTTCAAAGTTGAGATGGGACATTGTTCTAGTATCTTACATTTGGAGATGGAGGAATGCTACCCTATCTTGAAGCTGAGATGTAGGAATGATCTTCTATCTTGAAGCTGAGATAAAGGAATGTGAATGAGTTGAAGGAATATACTTCTATATTAGTTCTACTAGTTTAGATTGAGGAATGACCCCCTATCTACTTGTAAGATGGAGGAAAGTTCCCCTATCTTTTAGATGAGATGGGCGAGTGTTCCCCCATCTATGTTCCCCCAGAAAAAAGGAAACATGGAATTTCCTTTTTTATCCTGGAAGGCATTTATCAAAATGTAGTAAATCATACATTTTGCCTTTCTTCAGACGAAAAATTGTAGTCTTGTCTGAGGCGTAATTTGCTGTTGAAATAAAATATCGTTAATAATATTGATATAATGCGAATATTCCCTTCGTTTTTGCGTATGACCTTTTTAGGTCTCCCGTTTAGTCACTCCTAATCAGATTACATTTTTTTTTTCGATGCCTTTGATGTGTTGGTCCTACTATTCATTCACAACAAAAAATTCAAAACATTGGTTTCATTTGAGAAGACAACAATCTCTGATCAACCTATAATTAATTGTTGAAGTTTAGAAAGTAGACGATAAGATGAACAATTATTTTGTACTTATTTATTCTAAGCAAAGGAAATACATTAACATTTACCATTACTGACAATAGCCCTATATAAATAACAAGTCTCAAAGCATGATATTGTCTGTCATACCGCAGTAGCTGTTATTCACCTGTACCAAATCCATAGGACATTTAATCATCTATGAAAGTTTTTGCCATCATCTTAGAACACTATCTCTTATATGACAAGATCTTGTCGTGGTGTTAAACCACGACAGAAATTGATATAAAGAGTTAGTTCAATGGGGAAATAATAGGGCAGTGATGTATCAATTTTAGTAATACTTTACTACAGAGTATTAAACAGCAAGTGAAACTCTTGAAATAAATGGATTCTTATTCAGCAACTGACTGGACACCACTACAGTAGAAAATTTCAGAAAATATTCATAATTGACAGTAATACAAAGCTTGAATAAACAAGTCATTAATACTCTGGTACTATAATAACTTTAAAACCTGATGAATATTGTTTCAAATCAAACAATAATTCAAAGACATAATTATATACATTAAAAATAATCAAGAATTCTGGCATTTGTTATGTTCTTACGTGAGTGGTATGCTTGCAAATGTTTCGGCCTCCAATCTACAAATCCCGAATCTCCTGAAAATAAATAAAGTTTTTATTGTTTAATACATTTAAAGCTTTTTAGCTGATGAAATGAAACTTATACGAACTTTTTTCTTTACATTCAAGAGTACCATTATTGATCTTGATCGTTCACCTGAGTATCTTGTCTTTGTGTTTGCTGTTGTGCAAACATCGGAAGTGAAGTAACAGATTTTGAAATTTTAAGAATCTTAGATTTATACAAAGAAAACCCTAGAACGAACAAAGGTTTGACCGCAGGGACAAATTGTTTGTGTTGTATCCACTTTAAAATGCTGCATGAAGCAAACAAACAAGATTTAGGGCGAACAGTTTAAGAAGAAACAAATTATCTTAGCTTTCCCTACACAACCTCAAGCTAAAACATGTGACCCCTGGGAATGGACAATATTTAAAATAGGAAAAATATTAAACAATCGATGTACATACTAAAAAATGCTACGTATCGAATAACTAAGATGTATAAATTATCCTTTCTCATACATTTGTAGAATAAAAGGGACCATCTGGGGGGTTTAATTTTAAACCAAGGGACGGATTTCTTGTGAAGATTTCAATGTTTTCCCTATATAAGCCTACATTAAATGAATTACCCAATTAATGACTAAATGGGTATAATTTGAATATACGTTGCAGAAAACATCTAGGTAAAACCTGTATTCAAAAAATTTAAGCCTTATGGTTTCAGACTAAAAAATGTTGTTTTTCCTTTCTATTCAAAATGCCCGACTCACTGATGGGTCGACGAGGCATAAAAAAGAAAATGTTGAAAACAATTTTCACATACACATTCATGATGTTCTTTCAAACTTTCCAATAAGTGTTAAGAAAAACAAACGCTTATTAGGTCCAACACGCAAACGGACCGACAAATTGAAACACTCAGCAAAGTTAACTTGTCTGATTTTCAAAACAGTTAAAATGTATTTCAAAGTTAATGTGGTAGATGGAAATTAGACGTTAACAAAACTAAAACTCAAATAATCGTTTTCGGTTCCCGAAATACCGCCAATTTCAATTTTAAATTAGGAGATGAGCATATTGAGATCACAGACAATTATCATTATCTAGGTGTAACTTTCTCCAGTAACGGGTCATTTTTAATAGTCAGAATATATGTCGCTCAACAGGCCAGTAAGGCCAAGTATCTTTGTTTTACAAAGTCCCAAAACGCGGATCTCCCAGCTATTATTATTATTATATACCACATTTCTATAGCACTCTTTTCATAAATAATAAATGTTCAAGAGTGCTTTACATTGATCCGATAAAACATAATCATATATATGACATAAGGTACAATTCTTATTAAGTAAAACTATTAAACAAAAATGATAATCTAAAACCAGTAAAGAATGGTAAGAAATACAGCGCCATTTAGTTTAAAATCAAGGCTAAATTTAACAAAAATCCTCTAAAAGATTTGAACGAAATAGGATTGTCAAAAAAGAACAAAAGAAGTAACAAAAATAATTATAAAGTAAAACCCTAAGACACAAAGTCAAAGACACAATTTACACAGGTAATGTAACAAAAAGAGTACATGTATGTTGTTATATTAAACTAACGTCCATAGAACTTTATGAAGTAGTGTTTTGAGAGCTCTCTTAAAACTTGACAATGTATTTCAGTCTCTAATGCCAGGGGTAACGCATTCCATAATCTCGCTGAGGCAGTCTGGTAGCAACTGTCACCATATCGTGTTGTCCGAAATTTAGGCACAACTAATGTCACTGAGTTATTCTGGGACCTCAGATTCCTGGCTGAAGTGTACACGTCTAGCATGTCTGTTATATAGGCTGGTGACTGATCGTTGAGGGCTTTATATGTATAAGTCAAAATTTTATATTCAACCCGATACTCTTTTGGAAGTCAGTAAAGTTCACGTAAGATTGGTTTTATGTGCTCATATTTGAGGGGTTTTTTGTCACAATTCTAGCAGCTGTATTTTGAACATGTTGTAACTTGGTCATTGACTGCTTAGAAACTCCATATAACAGTGCATTACAGTAGTCTAACCTAGAGGTGACAAGTGAATTTACTAGATATTTGGTTGCTTTAACAGTAAGATAGGGTCTGATGTGACCAATTGTGCATAACAGTTCCTACAGACACTATTTACATGTTGTTTCATCTTCATGTTCGAGTCAAGAAATGCACCTAGATTGCGCACACTAAATGACTGACTGATTTTTGAACCGTCGACTGTCACTGTAATATTCGAGACAGGTTGCGCGTTATGTTCAGATAAGGAGATGATCAACTCTGTTTGGTCGCCGTTTAGCTTCAGCATGTTGACATTCATCCAACTTACAATATCATCAAGACATCTTTCAATACGGTTTATATTCTCTTGAATTGAAATACTAGTCACTGGTTTAAAAGATAGATAGAGTTGTGAGTTATCTGCGAAGAAATGGTTGTTTAGTTCATGTTTACGGCAGATTTCTCCGACAGGTTTCTTATACATCATATAGCTCTTTGGTCCCAGGACAGACCCTTGAGGAACACTGTACTCCATGTGGACTGGCTGTGAGAGTTTGTTGTTTATGCAGACAGTTTGGTATCGGTCGGTCAGGTATGACGTCATCCATGCGAGTTGTTTGCCTGTAATTCCTAAGTGTCGTTCAAGGCGGCGAAGAAGCGTTCCGAGATCAATTGTATCAAACGCAGCAGACAAATCAAGCATAACGAAAATAGTCACATTGTTATTATCCAAGGACTAAAGAATGTCATTTTGAACTTTTAACAACGCAGTCTCGGGCGAATGGAACTTGCGATAAGCAGATTGGTTGACCTCGTTTAGATTGTTTGTTTTCAGATGGCTCTCAGTTCGTACGTCAACGACCTTTGATTTTAGACAGGAATGGCATGTTAGACACATGCCTATAGTTTTTCAGTTCGTTAGGATCTAGACTTGTTTCTTTAGAAGTGGTCTTATTGTGAGTGTTTGAACATTTTTGGTACGTAAGCGGCATCCAAGGACACGTTTGTGAAACTGGTTATCACTGGTGTTAGTTCATCCAGGCATTCTTTTAACAGCCATGTTGGAATGGGATCTAACTCACATGATTTATTTGCTGACTTTTTAATCAATGCTTTCACTTCGTGTTCTGTGGTTGGAGCAAACTCAGAATATTTGACACCGGTATATTCAGATTCTATATCTACATTATCAGGTACCGATTGTGTTTGAGAGCGTATGTTATTCCTTATTGTTTCAATTTTTCCAATAAAGAAGTCACTGAATTCCTGGTCAAGGCGCTCGGAAGATGAATCGGATGGTAGAATCACTTCATTTGTATCTCCAAGTAGACCTTTGGTAATCTTAGATAGACTTCTAATTTACTTGTATAGTATTCTACACGAGCTTGTTTTAACATCTTGTTCACACCAGAACACTGTGTTCTGTAGATCTGATGGTCTATTGTAAGTTTCGTGTCACGCCATTTCCGTTCCAGTTTGCGTTTTTTATGCTTGGCTTCGTGGAGTTGCTCTGTATACCACGGACATGCAGGTCTCAATCTAATAGTCTTGTTAATCATCGGAGCATGTTTATCCAGAATAGAAGTTAGATTGTCTGAATACTCTTTCGTAAAACCATTTATGCCAGAAGGGATACACTCAGTGTTAAAGAACTCAGTTTTCCGTATGTCATCTCGAAAAGAATCAATGTCAATTGAGCGTAGTTTTCTGTATGAAACCAATTACTGTACCGGTGCAAGTTTGGAGGCTTTGACGGCAAATGTAACAGCAAAATGATCACTAAGAAATTTCCACTAGAATCAGAGAGTCCAGGATCTACGTCCTCTATGTTTGATAAAATGTTGTCTGTTTCCCTTAATATCACTACGTCCAAGGTATGACCTGCAGCATGGGATGGTTTTTGTATATGCTGATGCATACCACATGCATCTAGGTTACTTGTAAACTTTCTCGTACCGTTGTTGTCTGGTATGTCTAAATGAAGGTTCAGATCGCCTACTATGATTGCAGAATTGTCAACTGTAGCTTACTTAGTTAAGAAAAGGGGGCACTCATAATCAAGGAAAGTGTTTGTATTCAAGCCGTTCTGTTTGGAAGGAGGTGGTCTGTATATTACCGCTAGCCTCATAGAGTATCTCCCAATAACTATTTTACAGTCCATGAACTCAAACTGTGAAAATTCCTTACTTTGACTTGATGACACAGTGGTGACTTGTATAGAAGCTTTATGGATGATAGCAACACCCACACCTCGCCTACCAACACGCGGGACATGTTTCATTTTGTAGCCAGGAGGTACAAGTTCACTGATACACACCTTATCAACGGAACTGCCTAGCCATGTTTCAGTTATGGCATATATATCAAACTCATTGGAGAGTATAAAGTCACATATGGATAGAGTTTTATTTTTCACTTATCGTGTGTTCATTAAACATACTTTTATGTTTGTTTGGCCTTTTACTGTTGTACTGTGTTCAAGATACACCCGGATTAAGTTTTTCACATTGCACATATTGAGTGATTTAACTATCAAACTTTATCAGCATACTGTATAACCTATCCCCACCTACGAATCCGAAATTTATGGCTATGAGAATATTGAATTATTGGAGACTTCTTACAAAAAATTACTAGTGCAAGGAAAAGAACGCCATTATTTATGTTATACGGAGAAACTTGAATGTTTCCAGTATCAGTAACCGTTAAAACAAAAATTATATCTTTTTGGACAAGGTTATTACTTGGAACAAAAGTAAAAATTTCATTGCTATTATATAAGTATAAGCTAAATCAACGTAATTTGAATTTTAAATGGATTACTAAAATTAAGGATATCTTAAATTCAACAGGTAGCTTAAATTTATGGTTAAACCAAAATATGGCGCTAAACAAACATTCATACAAAATAATAAATAACATATTACAAGATAAGTATATACAATACTGGTAGCCAACTGCAAATTTCAAATGAGGGTTTTTTTATAATACCTTTAAGCATTCCTTAGAAAACGAACCATACTTTAATTAACTCGTGAAGAAAGACTATTTAACGTTTTTTTTTCAAATTCCGTACCAGTAATCACAGGCTGCCAGTTGAAACTGGTCGGTACGACGAAACGCCTTATTTGGAACGTACATGCAATAGTAACTCAGTCGGAAATGAACGGCACTACTTACTAATTTGCGCTTTTTAAACAGCAAAGAAGTCAATATATCAAGGATCCTTATCTTCAAGACAACGATCATTCGTTTCGAAAGATTGTACAAATGAAAAACGGGAAAAAAGCTCGCCAAACTATGAAAAATTTTACGAATAATATTTTCTAAATTAGTCCAATAATAATCCAATACCTCTTGTTTGCTTAAAAATTATCATGGTACCCCTTAGTTATATAGAACTATGAACTAATATCTGTTTACCTTTCAATATAAGTCAAAGCATGTGTACAGGTGTATATTTCCAGGCCACTAAACATAGTGACCTTTATCCTACTCTAAAATGAGAAGATAGCCGCACTACCTTTCCTATTTTAAATACTCAGCATTTTTTAGATTGACGGGTAAATTCAACCAGTTTGAGTTTAAGTCTGAATTTGAGTATTCTACTGTCAAATATAGCATGGTGTTGAGTTAAGATGCGTATTAATTTAATCGCGAAGGCCGTAGGCCTGAGTGATTAAATAATTACGCATCTGAACGAGATAACGTGCTATATTCGACGGTAGAACACAAAAACTTTAAAATCTATTTCCATTCTAACACATATGTATAGTTATAAGGGGCCCAATTATGTGCACTACTTATCATGCCATTTTGTACGGTTATTGACCCTGACAGGCTATTCCGTTTATCCCCCTATTCATTTACCACAAAAAAATGAAAACAACAAGGCTATTTTAGCTTATCAGTCAATAATTTACATTTTAACAAATATCTATAATTTTATCATAGATGAACATCAAAGAAGGTAATTTAGTCCATAACAATATTTCACTATAAAAATATTTTAAAACAATTTTCGGTTTACAATGACAAATAAGAACAGCCGAAAGTAGTTTGCAGTGACGTCAGCGGGCGCAGGCTTTTATTCAGCGTGCTCTAATATATACGATATATCACGCTCAATTCCTTCTTTGTTTATTGTCGGCGAATTGCGGATAGTGTTAGAAGTAGGAAATAGATTTCAAGTTTGAGTGTTCTACCGTACAAATAAGAACAGCCGAAAGTAGTAGCAGTGACGTCAGCGGGCGCACGTGAGTTCTATACTGTATGGTATATCACTCTCAATTCCTTCTTTGTTTATTGTCGACGAATGGCGGAGAGTGTTAGAATGATTCGTAGATTTCATGTAAATATTTTTTTTGTATTTATATTTGGATAAATAATGTAACACACCATCTTAAACAATTAAATTTAATGATGAAAGTTTTATTCGTACAAAATACTCATTGGTTAACTAAATTATCTATTCTTGAAGCTTTGTCCGTATACAAATCTTAGATCCGCGGACAGTGCAAGGCGTGTCTTATAATACATTTTGGTAAGTCATAAAAAAGAATACCAGCTGTACTATTCTTCAGTTCATACAACCAATACCTGGTTTTATCTGATTATCTGCTCTTAGGAAGCTCTGTCCTTAGAAAAAAACTCAGATCCGCGGTCAAACCTTAGATCCTTTATTTAGTCACACCCCTGGTTGTCAATGGTTTTGTTTAACAAAATATCATGCGATTTTGACTTTAAAGTCTGGTTATCTTTTAAATCATTAAACTTTCTTCAGTACCGTTATTTAATTTGATTTATTCTTTCAGGTTTGAATATTGATTTACAACTTTTAAACTAAAACTGAAAGTCGTGATAAACTTACCTTGTGTGGCGAAAAACAATCAGCAGCATAATACTAGTAAATGGCAGTTATTACATTCACTGCATTCTTTAATTTTAAGCCCAGGTTGAACACTTTTTTCACTCCAGGAAAAAACAGACTTTACTTTTTTCAGTGTGCACATTTAATTCAAATAAATTAAAAATACATTGTCAAATAACGATGAAAAATGACATTTATTTCCAAATAAAATGTCCAAGTGTTTAAATACTATTTTCTTTTCAGAGCTGTAAATGTTAACGGGACGTCGGTCATAACTATTTAATTATAATATGATTGCAAATTAGCCTGTAATATATCCGTGTTTGGATAAGCCACTGCTAATTGCCGTTTGATTTTCTGAACTCGTTATACATGGTTGATTTCAAGGTTGGCCTAATTTGCTTGTCATGAAAAAAAATTACGGAGGCATTTTAATCCCCTGTCAACTAATAAGTAAACTAATTTACTGCTATTTTTACAAAGTCACCCAAGTTAACGCCTACTTGAATTACTGTAATGTTGTTTTTGTAAAAATATGTACTTTGCTGAAAACATGCATTTGTTTAATGCAGTGAAATGATTGATTCATAATTATACTAGATTTAATTAATCGTTTAGTAAATCATTGAAGGGTTAAAACGATTTTGACGGAAACAATGCGTACGAATTATTGGACAAAAAATATAAAATAAACCATCAATTTATTATAAACATACTTTCATGCGGTAAACAGGCATTCTTCCGATAATGTTACTTATTCTAGTCGTTATCAATTAAGATAAAAGAGAAGCACGTCACAACCTAAATGGTCACGTGCCAAGATGGCGCGTTCAATCGGTCGACAAATGACTGAAAAATCGCTACTTTTGCTTAAGCGTTTCTAGGTAAATATTCTTTCAATATTCGTAAATATTTCAAAACTTAATACTAAATGCACAAACTTTACTATGGCGTCAATTGAATTTTGACTTTCTTTTCCTTTAATCGCCTGTGCCAAATCCATAGGCCATTTATTCGACTATGACAATTATGCCATCTTCCCAGAACACTAACCCTTATACAAAAATATCTGGTCGTAGTGTAAAACTACGACAGAAATTGATATAAGGAATAAGTACAATGGGGGATTATAGAGCAGCGATGTATCAATTTTATTCCGACTGCATAGTATTAAACAGCAAGTGAAAATTCGTTAGATATATGGATGCTTATTCAATTACTGGCTGGACATAAATTGTACGTCAGTAGCAAATTTCAGATAATATTCATGATCGACAGCAATGCAAAGCTTAAATTAGCAAGTAATTAATGCCCTGACTACTTTAACTATTTTGAAACTTTATGAAAAGGTTTCAAATTAGAAACATATTCTTTAACAATATACATTTTATAAAAATCAGAAATATGGCATTTGTCATGTTCTTACTTGAGTGGTATCCTCGCGAACCTTTCGCTCTTAGTTCAATTTTACCTTCAGATCCATTATCCGAATCTCCTAAAAATAAATACAGATTTTATATTAAATACTTTTAAAACTTTAAAGCTGATGACCCGACTTTTATAGGAACTAAATACTAGACAAGAATGACCATCGTTGACCTTGGTCGCTCACCTGAGTATCTTGGCTTTTGGTTTGCTGTTGTGCAAACATCGGACGTGAAATAACTAGTTTTGATATTGTTAGGATCTTATAATTATACAAATAAAACCCTAGAACGGGCAAAGGTTTGACCACAGGGACATATTTTTGTAGCATGTATCCATTTTTCAATGATGCCTGAAACAAACACCCAAGCTCTGGGGCAAATAGTTTCAGAAGAAAAAGATTAAAGCTTTCCCTACACAAACTCAATGTTAAACGTGTGACACCTGCGCACGGTCAATATTTACGTAAAAACGAAATGCTTTTAAAAATATATAGATACTAACTAAACAATGTTACATATCAAATAACTAAGTTCTTTACCTTATCATTTCTCATAATTTTTACCATAAATAGGATCCCTCGCGCTGGGCCAATTTTAAATTAGAAGACTTCAAGATTCTCCATATTTACATGTTTACGACTATTTTAAATGGATAACCCCATTAATAACTCAATGGACATAATCTAAAAAATCCTGGCAGAAAACTTCTATGTTTCTAGGTGTAAACGTTTTGTGTTAAAGAAATGCCTTCAGCGTACAAGAGAATAACTCTTTTTGTCCAAAATGTCAAGTAAAATTAATCCAACCTTACCCGAATGTCAGGATCCCTCGAGCATAAGCGATTTAATCCAAAAGATCCTTTGCAGCCCATAAAAGTACCATGTGACAGACCATGGCAAAATATTTATTTCAGTTTAACAACAAACAAATTCAACCAAAAGTCCCCTATAAACATATAAAGGAAGTATAAGCAGGTCAAGAGAAGAATCAGAGAAATAATGACAATTCTACCAAGACAAACAGGAAATGGAATAAAGGATAGGCAAGGAAGACAATATTTAACGGTCATTGTCAAAGACAAGACACATGATAGATTATAGCGAATCATAGCAGATTATGCAGCTTTCAACAGAAGAAATAGCCGCCATCTCCTAAAACAAATAAACAGCTTTTCAAAGAATTTCATAAAAGCCACACTCCTACAACTCCTTTTCAAATATAATACATCGACAACTAACACTACTGACAATAGCCCTATATAAACAACCATTCTCAACGGATAATATAATCTTTCATACGCCAGTAAGTTACCTGTACCTAACCCATAGGCCATTTAATCGACTATGAAAATTATGCCATTGTCCCAGAACACTACGTCTGATACAAAAAAATCTGGTCGTAGTGTAAAACCACGACAGAAATTGATATAAGGCCTAAGTACAATGGGGAAATAATAGGGCAGCGATGTATTCAATTTAGTAGTACCTTACTACAAATTTTTAAACAGCAAGTGAAACTCTTAAAATAAATGAGTTCTTATTCAGTAACTGACTGGACACCAATTGTACTTAAACAGAAAATTTCAGAAGCTTTCATAATTGACAGTAATACAAAGCATGTATAACAAGTTATCAATGCCCTGATACTATAACTACTTTAAAACATATTGAAAAAAATTCAAATTAAAAAAAAAAATGTATAAAAACATTCATTTAACAATATGCATTTTATAAAAAATCAAGTAATCGGGCATTTGTCTTGTTCTTACTTGAGTGGTCTTCTTGCGAGCTTTCCGTCCTCAAATCCATATTATCTTCATATCCAAAACACAAATCTCCTAAAAAATAAATAAAGTTTTTTTTTTGTTTTATATATCTTTTAAATCTTTTAAGCTGATGACCTGACTTTCACACAAACTTATTACTAAACAAAGTCATCATTGTCCTTGGTTGCTCATCTGAGTATACTGGCTTTGGGTTGGCTGTTGTGCAAACATCGGAAGCAAAATAAAAGGTTTGAAATTTTAAAGACCTTATATTTATACAAATAAAACCCTGGAACGGGCATAGGTTTGACCACAGTAACATAATTTTTGTCTTATGTTTCCTCTTAACAATGATGCATAAGACAAACGCACAATTTCTAGGGCGGGCATTTTCAGAAAAAGAAAAATCAAAGCTTTCCCTACACGACCTCAATGCAAGACATTTGACCCCCTTGCAGAGTCAATATTTACCATAGACAAAAGTTTTAACACATTGTAGAGGTAAGCTAAACAGTGCTTTATATCAAATAACAAAGATCTTTAGCTTATCCCTTTCTCGTTCAGTTCTGTACTATTAATAGGACCCCTCGTATTCCTTGTGTGCTTAGACGAGAAAATATCGAGGTTTTCCCTTTATGAGCCTATATTACATGAGTAATTCCATTAATAAATCAATGGGTGTACTTAGAATAATCCTGGTAGAAAAACTCTAGGTAAACCTGTACGTAAAATATTTAGACTCTAAGCCTTATGGTTTCAGACAAAAACATATATCTCTTTTGCCATTCTTGTTTAGGCGACTGACTCACAGCTGGGTCGACGATGCATATAAAACAAATGTTGAAAACAACCTTCAAATAAACATTCATGCAGTTTATATCAAACTTACCAACAAGTGAAAAAAAAGCATAATCTTATTTGATCAAACACGCAATCAATAAGACCGACAGATTCAAACAGTTAACAAGGTTATACTTTAAGTTTGGCCAACTAAGAGAGCTTTATTCAGAAAGCAAATACTAATATTACAGAATGTTATGAAAGAATGAACTGTTTCAGGCGAAATATTACGTATTAAACAAATGAAACCTGCGTGCATGAGAACAATTCTTTTTGCCTAAAATGTCAGCTAAAAATAGGCCAACTATACCCAAATGTGAAAATGGGTTTAGCATCAGCGGTTTAATCCAAAAGATCCTTTGCAGCCCATAAAAGTACCGTGTAACAAACCATGGCAAAACACTTATTTCAGAAAAACAACAAACAACCTGAACCACAAGTCCCTAATAAACACATCAAGAAATTATAAGCAGGTCAAGAAAAGAATCAGAGAAATAACGACCGTTCTACTTAGCCAAACAGGTTATGGAATAAAGGTTAGGCAAGGAAAACAATATTAACCGGTCATTGTCAAAGAAAAGACACATGATACATTATATCTTCTCATAGCAGATTCTGAATTTTTCAGCAGAAGAAAAAGGCGCCATCTCCAACAAGCGAACAGCTTTTCAAAGAATTTAATGAAAGCCAAACTACAGCAACCCTAAGCATTGATAATACGTCGACATTTAAAACTAATGACAATAACCCATGAACAACCATTTTCAACGGAGTTATATAATCTTTCATACCTTCGTTCCTGTCATTCACCTGTACCGAATAGGGTATTATAACGACTATATATTATATCGACTATGCAATCTTCCAAGAACGCAACCTCCATGTGACAAGATCTTGTCGTAGTGTAAAACCACGACACAAATTGATATAAAGACTTAATACAATGGGGAAATAATAAGGCAGCGATTTATAAATTTTAGTAATACTTTACTACATATTCTTTAACAGCCAGTGGAATTCTTTGAATTAATGGATTCTCATTCAATTACTGGCTGGACTACAATTTTACGTCAGAAGCAAATTTCAGAAAATATTCATGATTGACAGCAACACAAAGCTTTAATTATCAAGTAATAAATGCCCTGACTACTTTAACTACTTTGAAACTTATGAAAAAGTTTCAATTTAGAAACATTTTTAAACAATATACACTTTTAAAAAGATCAGGAAATCTGGCATTTGTCATGTTCTTACTTGAGTGGTATCCTTGCGAACCTTTCGGCATACAATCTATTCTATCTACAGATCCAGTATCCGAATCTCCTAAAAATAAATATTTTTTTTCAATTAAACACTTTTAATACTTCACAGCTAATGACCCGACTTTCATACGAACTTCATATGAGACAAGAGGACCATCATTAACCTTGGTCGCTCACCTGATAACTTGGCTTTGGCTTTGCTGTTGTGCAAACATCGGAAGCTAAATAACTGGTTTTGAAATTTTAAGGATCTTAAATTTATACAAATAATACCCTGGAACGGTTAAAAGTTTTTACGACAGGGACATATTTTTTGTAGTATGTACCCACTTTACAATGCTCCAATAAATATCCAAGCTCTATGGCGAATAGTTTCAGACGAAAACAAACCAAAGCTTTCCCTTCGAAAGCCCAGTGTAAAACATGTTCCCAACGGGAAAGGTCAATATTTTTCATACAATTTTAACATTAATTGGACCCCTAGGTCTAGGCCAATTTTAAACCAAGGGACGAATTTCCTTTTAGACGGGAATATTTCAAGGTTTTCTCTTTGTAAGCCAATATTGAATTAATTATCCCATTAAAGACTCAATGGGCATAATTTGAATAATTTGGCCGAACACCTCCTGGTAAACCTGTATGCAAAATATTTAGGCTCTAAGCCTTATGTTTTCAGACATAAAATATTCTTTTTAGACTTTCTTTTCAAAGCGACTGACTGACGGATGGGTCGACGGTGCTTAGAGAAAGAAAATGTTTACACATACATAAATACTAGTTGTAATTGTAAAGAACCTGCATAAGCTACTGCCTCATTTTTGTTACAAGAACACATCGGTTTTGTAGGTTTTATCCATGAAATACCATACGCGTTGAGTAGATTGATAAGTATCTTTTATAAAAACAACAAAATCGTTTTTTTACAAAAAAAACAAATTGGCAGTTTCATCGCAAACAGGCACATTCCTGAACAGAGACAGTGTCCAGGATATGAACACTATCAAATTAACTTTGAAATGGTGGTCTCACAGAAGAACAACCAGTGTCTGTAAAAGCATATTCAGGCCTTGAAACGTTTCACAGTCAGTGTCATCTGTAATGTGTGTAACCCTTCGGGCATTTAAGCACTCGCTGCATCGTCTAGGCATGCTCCTGATGACAGGTCTGATAATATCCTATGGTTTGGCATCCGATTCTGCTACAAGACCATGAGAAAGCTCACGGACGTTCTGCACAGGCGATGACGACCTTGTCCAGCTCTTCTTGTGAATGTGCCAGTCTCCTGATAACGACTCCACAATCTGGCAACAACGATGCGATAAATGTCTACAACAGTGGCCACCCCACGTTGCGTAAATCCATTTTCGATCATATGCAGCGCCCGAGCAACATCAGTAGTTGCTTTTTGACGCCGCACAACCTGGACCGTTGTCAAAAGAGCAGATACAGTAAAAAGTTCCACTAAAACATTCATTTTGTCAAATGTACTATCATGAACGAACTGTACACATGAAATAGTATAAATCTTAATCAGGGTTACACAACAACAAAAAAATACCCATGCTTTGTAAATGTATTGTAAAGTGCACGAGTTTCTCGAGGATATTGACCATCGATACCTACAAACGAAATTTGCATTGATCTAGTATCATAGGCAATTTACGCCATAATATATTTACGCTCCTTAAATTAATTTGAGCAGTGTATTATTATATACTTTCATTGAAACTTTGAGAGCGAGAAAAAACAATAAGCTTAATTTTGCGTCAATCGCTTGAGGATTTTTAGTCTTTCCTACATAAACCTATTTAAATTAAACGACCAAGGGGCGGGACCCTCCACAACCCAAAAAGGTATAATTTGATCAGTCTTGGTAGAGGACCTCTTAATAATGCTCTTTACAAAATATCTAGGATTCAAAACTGTAAGTATTGTAAAAGATAAACTGTGGAATAAGTATTTTACAAGAATATTTTTAAGTATTTTACAAAAAATGACCACGTGTTTGGCCAATTTAGACCACAGGGAACAAACCTAGCAGAGAGTTTGGTAGATAAAATCTGGAAGCTCTTGTTAATGCGTTTCAAACTTTATTCATTTTTTGTTTCAAGTCTACCCTTCATAAGTCTGTATAAAATCAAGTGACACAAGACATCAAGAGCAGAACCATTTGTGACCACAGTGATTTTATTAGAATAATTTTGATAGAGGACCTCTATAAGTATATATGTACTCTCTTCGTGTCAACTTTTTGACTGTGTGAGGATTCACCTGACTATTGTTTTAGCTGATATCCGTTTTTCACATTTTTCTAGAAGATGCTTCATGGAAAATACCTAAGTCAACAAACTAACGATTTCACACGTGATTTTCTTTTCAAATAATAAACACAAATAAGAACCACACGTTGGAGTCAGTTTGACTCAGGGATGCCTACTAGACAATGCAACAAACATTTTCAGGTTAGAATTTTGTTTTAATCTTTGCTATATGAGCTTGTGTTAAAACAAGTGTCATTCATGACCGCAGCCGCAGGGGAATTATTTGAATAATCTTGTCAGAGGACATCTAGATGATGCTCCACACAAAATGTTTAAGGCTGGAAACTTACAGTTTCTCATAAGAAGTTATAGCCCGGACAAGGTCTATCATCAAAATGTTAGACCTTTGAGTTGTCACTGTGACCTTTACCTCTTAGCTGAGAAACTGGGTCTTGCATGCGATACACCATCTCCTCAAGGGGAACAAATGTGCAAAGGTATTTTAATATCCTTCCATGCAAGGACAAGGTCTATTATCAAAAGTTTGGACATTTGACCTTGACTTTTGAGCTGGCAACTTCGGTCTTTCACGCAACACGCCGTCTGATCAAGGAGAACAAATGTACCATGGTATTTCAAAATCCTTCCGTGCACAGAGAAATTATGGTCCGGACAAGGCAGTCTTGACGGACGGTCGCATGCATGTTCATAACTGAACTGCGGTACCAAATGTGACGAATGTTGAGGTACCCGCTAGCGGTCTCGACAAAAATGAAAATTGAAAATTTACCACATTGTCGATAATCTTTCAACAGGCTTACTGTTTGTCATTTTTTCTTTATGTACATAAATGCCTCAAGACCTTTTCTCATCCAAACAAAAACTTCTTTGCTCGATAAAATGATTATGAACAGAACAACAACAAAACAAACAAACAAATAGAACATAAAAAAATAGAACATAATCTTTATTACAGACATATACATATAAGATCATTGTCATAATGCTTGATGTAATTTAACAGAAGATACTGTGAAACAAGCCTTTATACATTAATTTAGAATACTGAAATATAAATACAATTTCATTTACAAAAAGCTGTTAGAAATATTGAACAAATGTGTGTTTTATTAATTAATTTTACGGTAATTGTTTATGAGGATAATTTGTTGCTCATTTATATTTATTATTTTTTCTCTTAAATTGAACGCTTTATATAATGAACGATATATAATCATGCTTGGTCTTACTCAAAAATATCTTGGAATAAAAATACTTGTTTACTGGTTGTACAATGGGCACACAATAATGAAATGAACAGTTCTTTATATAACACAAGCGAGGGAGAAACATTTACTGGAATGCCAATTAGTAATATGGTAAACCAAACTGACAATAAATTTTGCAGTTTGACAAAACATGTGTTACTCTGCACGTCATTAAAGTACTTAATTGTTTCGTTATTGAAACGTATAAAATAGCAATTACTTTCAATGGTACAGTTTTAGTTCTTTACTAACACCTAAATCAAATTTTAAAAAATGTTGATTGCTGTTTAAAATATGACGACGGAAAAAAAGAAAAGAAAAGAAAAAATCGATTCCGGCGTGACATGTTTATCGCGGGAATATCCGTTTTTATCAGTATCCGTAGTATAACAATGACAGGAAATACATCTGAAGACAGTGTGCATTTTGAATGTTTGGAGATGCTTAAAGGTACAAGTATTAACATTTCCAAAAATGCTTGAAATCGCCGTTCAGCCACGTATGACGTCTTATCCAAAGATGCATGAATTTCATGCTCGTCATTCATTAATTTGATAATTTTATAACATGCTTTGCAGTGAAAAGAATATAAGAATATTACATGTGCAATTTAAACAGAATAAAAATAAGGTAAAAAATACGATATTGCCCTGACTCTTATCAAGCATATATAAAACTAGGATATATCCTGATCAAACTCATCGCACTGGTTTCGTCACGCTTTGCTACTGTTTCTGTACTGATCTGTACTGATCAGGGGAAGTAACCGCTGCGGGGAGTTTGTATCTTAATTAGAATCGCCCGGAAGCAAGCATTTATTTTTTTCTAGTAGTGCAAATTTTGGAAAAACAAACAAAACATACTCTTATTTAGACTACATTCTCTAGTTAGAAATGAATGTAGCCAAAAATATTGCGATTATCCTGTGTTTATCTTGCAAGAGCCTGAAGACTGGTACTGAGTTCGTAAATTGATCATGGTATTTTTCAGTTGTACGAATAAGTAACCCGACAAACATGGCGGTTGGGCGAGTCTATTTATGCATCCCTTGCTGAAGTTTTTTGACGTCCATTTTGTTATCATGTGATATGTATAATTTGCTTTGATTGGCTAAAGGCAGACGGTGTACAGGCAAAACTGTTCAAATCTTGTTAATTGTATATATCGCCGTCCAGGAACGGCGATAATAAAATGTATGTTTCCAAGTTTTGCTACAAATCAAATTACATTTTACTCAATCCTAGCGAGAAATGTGAAAGTCATTATTTCGTGACACGATTATAAGTAAACTCTACAAATGTACCTCAAACTGAGACAATTTTCTACCTGTAAGTTTGTGTTTTTAATTTATTTAATTGTTTTGTTGATTAATAATATAATTAATTACTGCAATAATCTTACAAAAAATATTTTCGACTGATTACTTAAAAAAAAGATAATTAATACTTAATAAATGAATGAATGGATTTATTAAATAATCAATTATCTTTTTTAGACTATCAATCAGAAATACTTCATTCACTCTTTCCAGTCTCTGTTTATAAATACCCCAAAAGAAAAGATTTGTCACGTGACATGTAAATGACGTTAAAACGAATATGAACGGCGATTTTAATACAAGGTAACATCAGTGGTCCAGTAACAATGCACTGGACTTGTAATCCGCGAGTTTGACACACCTAATCCTTAACTAACATAAATAAATGTCTTTCAAAACATACATAGATTTAATGATCGATAGCGCCCTACAATGAGCATTGTAAAGAAATTAGAAGAGTTTCTTGAATGGAATGCTTTGTAGTATCGTAAACTCTTATAACTTAACTATGTTATGGGCGTCGGTATTTTGGGCAATTAAGACATACTTAAAAAGGTGAGAAATTTTAATCTTTCATTTAGTTAGTGCACTGCCGAAAATCGTACAAATAGTTGTGCCAGTGCTTTCTAAGTTTCTTCGTTTTTCCTCTTTTTTTTCTCTTTGATTTGAATATGAAACGAAAAAGTCGAGCATGAAAACTGAAAATATATGTGTTACAATTTAAGCAATTATTAAATTCTACTTTCAGTGTACATTTTATCAGTTTATACTTGACTAAATGTAGTTGACAAGGCAATTGTAATTTGCTCAACCATGTTGGCAGCCATTCTTCAGATCTTTTATTTTATGTTGGTTCTCTAATTTTTAGTTAGGGGCACAGTTTTATAATAACGGTTTAAAGTGCAAAAAGTAGAATAAAAGAATCAGTCAAAACAGAACATGTAATTTTATTTGTTTTAGTACATGATCATAATTTGTAATCCAATAATGAATACAAAGTATCAAGCAATATCAGAACTCTTACTAGTACCATCTAGCCGCGTGATACCATTTGATTTTTGCACTGAATTTAACATTTGATATGAGTTTGGATTTCTTTAATTATTATAAAGTTTTTTGGGGAGTTTTCAAAGGCATACAAGGCTTGATAATGAATATCCGTGAAGAAAAAGTGCCTACTATTGTTTTAAATGAACATTTTGACTTTAATTTCGAAAACATCTTATGAACAGCGAGAAGCAATATCTTCAGATAAACCAGTATGAGTATTAATCCGAAGTGCAGAGAAAGATTTTGAGAGATTGTGTAATCATTATTTAACTAAAATCTAGGTCGCTGTCTAAGGTACTGGAAAGTATAATATTATTTGAACATTTTTGACGCTTTGATATGATTAAATACTTAACATTACACAGCCAACTGTTTGCTGGATCTTACATATTCTTTTGTGTGTTTTCTTTCTTCCCGATTAAGAAAGTGTTTTTTTTTTCTATATAATTATTTATGAAATGACACAATCTCTTTTTATAAATTTCTGTATCATGATAACCTATTTTTTATATTTGTGTTCATATCATGTATTGTTCATTCCAATAAATATGTACCTTTTGGAAGCTAGAGTGAAACAAGTATATAAAAGTTATTTTAAAACGATAAGTTTTCTGAAACCGGAAAAAAAGAAAATGGAAATTTAAAATTAACCACATTATTTGTTATCTCACTACTCAGCCTATTTTTATAGTTGTTGGTTATGTACACAGCTACATTTCACAGTTTTACATGACTAATCAAAAGCAAAGACATTAATTTTATTACTACTATTATTATTAGAATTATTATCATATCTCTAATTACGGGTCCTGATTAATGATACTAAGAACAAAATGTCGAAACTGGTATCTATATCGTTATTCTTATTGTTGTTGTTGTATTATGTTAATTTAATAACAATATCAATGTAATTTTTAAGAGAGAAGTTAATGTTTTGACTTTCAGATCAACTACATTTTTAAATTATATTTCCTTTTTTCAAAAAAATAAATAAAATAAATAAAGAATTAAATAATAAAAATAAAAAAAGTTTCCTAAGCCATGTACATCAATTATAATAATGATTTTATTAATAAATGTTCTTATATTAATGTGACTAAAACTCCTACCATATGTTTGTATTGTTTCCTGAAGTTGTTTTTTTATCCTTTTTTATTCACCTTCACTTCCAAACAATCGGTAAACATTACTTGACGAACGAACAGAAAAGTGTGATCAATGTTGAAAAGAATGTGATTCAATTGAAGATCAATATTAAAAGATAACAATGTTTACCCAAGATTTACAAAAATGTGTCCTGTCAGGATGTTTTAAGTAGGATTGATAACGTTTTAAAGTTCAAATCTATAGAATGCTAAAAAAGAATTCTTTTTGCGCTAAATTTTGTTGCTTTTCTGTTTGCAGTTGTTTTAGCAGTTTTCAGATAGCTTTGTTGGAATTACAAAGACAGAGGAGGCCTTAACAATAAAAGCCCATACTGGCAAAGTGCAATTACCATTATTTGGTTAACATTTCCAACGATGGACATCAACTATCGTTTAAAAGTTATGCGTTCAAATTACGGAAGATTCTGTTTAATAACCATAGACGCCTCATCTCTAGGCGAACCAATATTACCATAAATCTGATTAAAAAAATTCCTGACGATGTCGAGAGATGATTTTTTATTGTTTAACTAAAAGCTATGTCACCGTGCAAAATTATAGAAAAAAAACATTATTTGAATATTTTTGACGATTTAATGTGTCAACGACAGCTTAAGCAATATATAGCCAATTGTGTTGTGTTAAAAAACCATTATTATCTAAGGGAGCTAACTCTGTGTTTAGTATGAAAAATCGATTAAAAATAGAACATTAAATTTTGATCTCTATCGTAAATCAAGTAGATAGGCAGTCTTTCTTCCGGAAAGAACACGTTGTATCGAACATGCCAAATTATGTGGAAGAAAAATAAATACATCGTCAATAGAAACTGTTTTATAGTATTTCTTTCATGTTGTTTTATCTTACATTTGCGTTGGCAGATTTGTTCTCTCCGACATATTTATCTACAAAATGACACTATATCTTTTTATACTTTTTTTCTGAATCATGATTACCTGGCGTTTGTTTTAACTGTTTGTAATTCGGTTATCTAGTGGCAATCTGTACGAACACAACAGAACAGAACTAGATTTAATTAGGACTTGTACATAGTACATTGTCTATAACACAAATGAATAATCACTAAATAAGCACGTTATTTAGTCGAGAGAACATGAACAAAGGACAAACATATTAATACACATAAAGAGTAAAAGAATGTATGGGAAGAAAATATAAACTTGATTTAGAAACCAAGAACTTACAGAACATGCGTTTTGAGTAATCTTTACACTATTGATAAACAAAATTTACATTTTTTTAAGGATTTCTGTTATGAATATCGCTAAATTCTACAGATCATTTTTGTCATGACCATTAAGTAAATCATAGAATTTAAAACAGATGAACTTAGATAGTAATGATAATTCACATATGGTACTTTTTTCGGTAATGTGGCCAAATACAAACGGAATGATACATATCTTCACTGTCGTTTAAATTTAAAATATAAACAGCGTCTTTTATCTCTAGGTATTTTATTTTCACAAAATCTTACGGTATGTATACGTAAATTAAGTATTGATATACGTGTTTTTTTGTTTTGTTTTTTTTTTTGTTTTTTTTTGTTGTTGTTTTTTTGTGTTGTTTTTGTTTTTTTACATGAACTCCATAACACTCTAAATATACGATAAGAAAATTCCAAATGTGATCTTTATTTAACTTTAGATCTGTCAAAAAGCACTTACTTCACAACCACAGTTTAATATGGAGCCTACATATGAGTCAAACAATGACACAGCAGCTTCAACTTCAAAGGTAAATTTTTATAGTTGTGTAATAAAACATTCATTGTTTTAATTATAATAGCTTTTCCAAAGAGATACTCTTGATGCATATAAAAATTGTCAATAAATAAACCACCATCTATAGTATCTTGTAAAATCAGCTCCAGATATTCGAGAAACAGTGGCACTAACACAGGGGACAGTATCTCCCATTTAATCCAAATGAATATCCAAAAAAGTCTGAGATTTGTTTTTACAATACTTTACTTCTTTGTACGTACTTTTAAGTATACGCGGCAATTTTCCTTGGATACCTAACTTTTATAGTTTAAACCATAAAGCACTTCCATAAATAGAATCACAATACTTTTTAGGATCAATAAAACCCACATAAAACCTTTTGTTTTGATTTAAATAATGTTCAGTTAACGTATTCAAGGCAAAAATGGCATCACTTGTAGCACTGCCTTTCTTAAAGCCAAACTGTACATCTGAAAAGCGCTGAATACCTTCACAAAAATTCGAATTCGTTATTTACATACCTACAATCGAAATTATATTGCTCAAAAAACAGTTTTGAATTTATCGTGACAACATGTGAACATATATATTTTAAAATTAGGAAAGTAACGAAAGAAAGAATTCTATGAAATGGCGCTCTCCGACCCAGAAGTCTTCTTTTTGAAATATTTTCAGAGAGTTTTTTTTTTCAGATTCTTCTAATTTTCGTCATTTAAAAACATTATTCTTGTTTCAATCACTGAAGTACATTCTACTGGCATCTGATTTACAAGAATTTAAGACTCTAAACGCCTCGAGATGACTGTTTTTTCATCCGTGTACTTAAGTTACTCGCACTATCTTTAGAGATAAGTGTGCGCCTCATTGCGGTCAAGTTCAAGTCTTTCCAAGGAAGATTTAATGGGTTAATTACCCGTTTATTTTGACTCAGATTTTCAAACAAAAGGAATACAAACTAAAGTTATGAAAATCAAATAAAGAACATTCAAAGATATTATACGTCGTGCTTGATTTCATGTCAGTTTCCATATTTTACACTTCAACATTCGTTGTGTGAAATCTCAGTTCTACTGAGTTTTAGTTTATATGTTTTTTTTTTTACATTTAGCTTTTACATGGTATTTGCTTACTTCTTTCTAGAATTATCATTTGATGTGCACAATCTAAGTAGTTGATGACATTTGTTTTAATATGATATCTTTAAGTGTGATTTGCGTCGTGACTGCCGAAGTTAAGTTGCATTATACTATACCTTTGATCTGATATGTAGAACCAAATACATAAAGTACGTCTTATGTTAGCAAATAAAAAGTGACAATGAAAATTTCTTGCAGACAACGATACAGTTCTTCTCTTCTTCCTCTTCTCCTTCATTTTTCTTTATTTCATTCTTCTTCTTTGACTTCTTCTTTTTCTTCCATTTTCCTCTTCATCTTACATATCTTCTCCTCCATATATGAATTGTTTGGAATGGTTAAACACCGACCTTGAGGAAATATGATAAAAAAGTCACATACCAATCATAAATGTTTCTGTTGTTACAAACGCATTCATGATAAATCTTTCCTTTTTTAAATATCTGTGACCGATCATGTTTTAAAAGAACGCCAATGGGATGTTCATACATTTAACCTCGTCATATTGAGTTAAGACTGATATCAGATATTAAGTACATGTATTTTGATTAAAGTCAAGACTAAGGTGAATTTGATCACGAATTTGAAAACTATAATTAGACTTTTCTCCAAATGAAGTTTAATAATCTTTATAATCAATTTAGCCCTGAATTATTTATATATTTATACGCAAAAGAAACTGCACTTATCTTTTATACTATATTGTACAATTATTAAATTTAGCACGTAGGAATCGCAGTCGTTACTGTTTATAATACATAGGCACACGTGACAAAACTAGTTTTCTTAACATTAATTTGCACATGTTTAGTGCGAAAATCGCTTTAGATTTTGAAATATTCTAGCAGCAAATATCTCACGACTTCCGGAACGTCAGGGTTTTTACGCTTTGTTGATGCTTGGGATACGCGCTCCCGTTGTAAAAGTTTCACGGGGAAAGAATTGCCATAATTAAACTGTTGCGAGACAAATTTGTGCAGGATACTGTTGCCGACTGTTCTCGATCCATGGGTGACCGGCATCAAACTCGACCGACAAATTGAGTTAACGCACATGCGACTTCGGTAACAAACGCTACGAGGCACTGCTGTATACGCCGATATACGATGCTATGACGTCTTTGTCGCTGCGTTAGACCGATTCGACCTAGACGTCCCTATACTGTACCTGTGCTGTCCCAACATCATTGAGGGGCGCGTTTGAACTGAGCGCAACACCATTATCGATAAATCTCGGTTTAATCCCAACCACAATGACAGCGGAATTCGAGTTTATAGATGTAGGGGTAAGCGATTTGATGACGCCTGTGTTGGCGTGTTGGGCAAGTTGTTAGACATAACGGTGGGCACACAATATTAGAAAATTAGTTTCACCTCTTTTGATCAAGCTGCTGTAAAAGTAAATAACACAAGAAAACTTTCTCTCGCCTATAAGTTTTTTATTATCTATTTTGGACGTAGACCTCAAACGATAATAAAGTCACATTAGTTGAAATGTTATGTGAATGAATATTCTTCAAAATGTTACCAAACACGACAACATTCTCTAACCGGATTCTGAGACAATCTGAAAATATACGAGTAAAGTGCACAGTTTTATTTAAGCTTATGATTTATTTCTATCTTTGCGAAATATTTTATTATTATTTATTATTATTATTATTATTATTACTATTACTTCCTGATAGATATTTAACAGAAGTATGGATGGAAATATGATAATGTAGTGCCCCGGTTTTTAATGGTAACTGATACTTACCTGTTGATTTGCATCTATTCTGTGTCCTTTGTTGTTATTTTTTTCTTTTTGTATCAATAAATAGTTTTGCAGCTTTCACTGGCTTCCCGTATAAGTCAAGACAGTTGGACTGTTTAAATATTCAGATCAACTTGCCTTATCTATGCGTTTTGCCAGGATTTCTTAGTTTTTACATCATCGCACTGTCTCCGTTCAAAATGTAAACAAACAGTTTGTATTTTCACTTTAGCTGCTCCGTTTATCCTAGTCCGTGAAGTTTTTGTGATAAATCCAGTGTAAATCGTTAAAAACACATGTTTTCTTGTATTGTGTGAAGTAACTTGTTTAAAATCCATGTTAAACCTACCAAATTTATTGATTTAATTTGTAAGCACTTGCACATTGTTATTGTACAGGAGGCGGCCATTTTGTTATGACAACTTCCGGTTGTATTGCTACGGACGCCGGTGCACTAAGGATAGTTTTCCTTATTGATTACACTGTCTTGATTTGAGTATATATTGCTATGGCCAGTTTGTTAAACTGTAGAAAACGTCCTTATCACGTAATTATTTTTGTCTTACATTTCTATCGTTATTTTTAGTGTCTACTCGGTATGATTATTCAAGATTTTAAGTTTGCATCACTGCTGCAGTAGATGCGCGCTTTTGCTACGTCATTAATGCTGCATTGATGCGTTCGTGCTATATGCTACGAGAATGATGCATTTATGCATCATTTTGTTGCATGCTACATCGGTAGCACTCTGTTTTGTATAAATACCAGACGTCTTGCTGCGTTCGGGGACTTCAGATATTTTTTCGGCCTGGGCACCCGTTACTCTAGTAGCTATATTTTAAGAACAATTTAAAGCAATTATTTTTCTAAAAGGTTAGACTAAACAAAATATCGAATAGACACTAGACAAAAATCATTAATAGTACATTTTTCTTGGTTTAATGAAAGATTAAATATCTTCAAAGTAATATTTTTGTAAGAGAAATCTTATAATATTTTGTAGAGTTCTCATTGATCATAAGTAATAATACAGTAGAGTTTTTTTTTTTAAATATCTTTAAATAACTTGTGCATTTTAAATATTCATTACATTGCCATATGAGTTTGAGGTTTGCAAGTTCTATATACGGTGAAGAGTAAATTATAAGTTAAACATTTACTTGCACAAGGGTTTAGCATTTCAGTAAATATAGTGGTTAGCCATAGGTTGGTAGATAATTTAATGAGTGTTAATTAAGTTGTTAAAACATTAAACTCTGTTATTAATTTATGAACATGTTCTGATTGCTTTATATTTAACAGAAAATTAAATTGATTATACTTTATCACCTGTCTTTTGTCACTGTGTACAAAAAGAGATTTTAATTCTTATTTACCCATACTGGTTGAGACCCCACTTTATTGAGTACTGAAGTCCATAGCCCATTTGTTAGCCCTTCACCCTAAAGCTTAAGTCCTGTATCCTGACAATAATTGCGAGAGACTCAGAGCTTTGGGACAACCAGCCTGGTAAACTGAGCAGTATAATTGGAGCTGATATCAAGGTCGAGCAATCACACAGTCACTCATCCCGACATAACATTGTCTGTAGCATATCGTATTGTACAATACCAAGGCCAGCCAGACACCAGGACCGCTAGCGCGTAACATATTTTTGGTGTCAGAAGTGGGATCCTTGATTTTAAAGGATCCAGTGATACAAACCGCACGCAAGAGCTCGGTATGATGGAAAATTACATACCATATTTTTTCCGACGGCAAAATAATGAAGGGTCAACCCATAGTGGATTGTCTAGAGCGAGCAGTTTACGAACATTGTCCGACGAAGAGGGGTTTTCAACAATTCGGCCATATGACGGACAAACAACGACAAATCCAGGCGTATCTAGATATACAGATGCTGCGGCAAATACTTCACCATTTGTCGCAACTGATCAATATCAAGCAGGGCCTGATAGAATGTTTAACGAAATAACGGGGGTGTTGAAAGAGGTGGTCGTCGAACTTAAGAACTTGAAGCACCCAGCTCAGCAAAATGGAGTCCCCACTTCTATTCATCGACAAACAGAGCCAGGTCAAGGAGATTACGAGCCTCATAGGCGCCAAGACCGTAACACTTGGAATGATCATCAGTATCCCTATGGGAGAGCTGAACCAAGAAGTTATGGGCATGATTTTAATTTCAACTCGGCGGAGCCCATGATGAATGTTGCTCCCAGAAGACCTTACGCGAGGGAAAGTGTGATTCGGTCAGATAGGAGGTATGCAGATAGGTTCGGATGGGGTAATGAAGACAGGTTGGACCAGTTATTGCCCCGCATGGAGGGTCAAGCCGCCCAATTCTTATACGGACAGTTACCGAGGCACTATATTAATGACTATGAAGAGCCTGTTAGAGAAATGAACAATAGATTTCGGGTTGAAACTACCCGATCGTTTGCAGCCAATTTTAGTCGCAGAAATCAGAAGTCAGGAGAGACTGCCGAAGATTATTCAGCTGACCTGAAAATGCTTTACGATAAAGCTCATGGGTATCGCGATAGGCGAACGAGGGAAGAAGACCTAGTCAGGTGGTTTCTTGATGGACTTTGCGATGAAGAGGTACGGTTCGAAATTGAATTCCACAAGGAGCCCGAATCGATTGATGAAGCGGTATACCATGTTGTCAATTTTGTGCAGACACGAAACAGTGTAGGCTCCGACAGGAAATATAGGGCTGCGAGGCGTGCAATACAGAAAAGCGAGGACACAGATATCGACTTTGGAAGTCCAAGCGAGAGTCTTTGTAGGGTTCCGGAGAAAGTAGTGCCATGGTCTAGACCTCCGACTGAAGGCGATAGAAGTCAATCAAGCACTAGCAGTAGTCGGCAAGTACAAAATAAGCAAGAGGAGATTTTGGCTAGCATTTTGGAAAGACTCGAAAGGATGGAAGGGACTGGTAGGCCTGCAGCTCAGCAGCCTAAAAGAGACCAGTTACCCCGAAATAGTAACTCGGTGAAGTGTTATCACTGCCATGCCATGGGGCACTATGCGAGGAACTGCCCTCAAAAGAGACCAAGGTCAAATGTTGAACCTTCACATAATGCGAAAACAAGTGAAGGTAGGGGTCAAAATGGTTCGGGTAATAAAATGGATTTAAACTTCAAGGGACCAGCCCCGGTGGCCGGGAGGCGGTCCAATTAGAGATAGAAGGCCAAAATAGTATGGGGGCGTGGGAGAAGCTGAGGATAAAGTAAAGTTAGGGAGGAAAAATAGGACTGCGAAGCGAAGGTTAAGTGAAGGATTGTATGTTAATGGATCAATACAAGGGGTTAACATCCTGTTCACAGCGGACACAGGGGCTGTCAGGACTGTGATATCGTCGAGGGTGTTCGAGGCTATGGATGAGGGCGTGAGGCCCAAGTTAATTAAATCTGGTAATATTCGCGGAGCAAATGGCTTACCGATAGCAGAGTTCGGAAAGGCGGAATTTACTTTAAAGCTCGGCAGTTACGAGCTTACTCATGAAGTTGTTGTGGCTGACATCGAGGATGATGTGCTTCTTGGGTTTGACATTCTCATAGGTGGAGAGAAGGGACCAGCTGACCTTCTCCTGAGTAAAGGTTTGATTATAATTGATGGGGTAGAAATACCGTGCCAAAAGATTGGTGGGATGAAAGGGCCTAGGCGAGTGACCGTGGCCGATGATATAAGCCTTCCGGTTAGAGCTGAGACAATAGTTGATGTTTTTGTCGAGAGGCTCGAGTATGATGATTTACTGAGGAACTGCGAGTAGCTAGTTGAACCAAATGAAAATTTCAAAGAGCGATATAATTTACTTATGGCCTCTACACTGATCGATATTAATAGCGGTCCCACTTGTAAGGTGCGAATAATGAATCCTTTTCCGGTAGATGTAACTTTGAAGCAGGATGCTTGCATTGGCGAGGCTGAGCAAATTGAGAGGATAGTGAGTGTGCTAGCTGAGAGAGAGCATGATGAGGAGGAGGAAAACCTGAATAGAGTTCGAAGAGTGGGTCCGAAGGGGAACATTGATCCGGGTGTAAGGGCCAATTCAGAGATGAATGTAGGCGATGTACCAGTCCACCTATTGGGCCTTTATGAGAAGGCGACAAAAGGCAAAAGCACCTATGAGAAGGAACGGGTTAAGAACCTCCTGTGCAAGCATAGTGATACATTTTCTAAGGACGAGTGGGACTTGGGAGTTACATCATTGGTCGAACATTCTATTGAAACAGGCGATGCAGCGCCAGTTAAGCAGAGACCAAGACGTGTGCCCTTGGCGTTTGCTGCTGAAGAAAAGGCGGCTGTTGAGGACTTGTTAAAGAAAGGCGTCATCGCCTTGGGTAAGCCCAATTGTATTTGTGCGCAAGAAGTCTGGTGTTGTTCGTCCATGCGTAGATTATAGAAAGGTTAATGCACTTGTCAAGCAAGATGCCTTTCCACTGCCTAGAGTCCAGGACTGCCTGGATGCAGTGGCAGGTATGAGCCTCTTTAGTTCTTTTGACTTGACCTCGGGTTACTTTCAGATCCCTCTCAAGAAGGAAGATATTCCCAAGACCGCCTTTACGTGCAAGTATGGACTGTTTGAGATGACCAGGATGCCGTTCGGCTTAAGCAACAGCAGCAGTACTTTCCAAAGGACGATGGAGTTGGTACTGAAAGATCTTCAATGGCAAACTTGTCTTGTTTATGTCGATGACATTATTGTCTACAGTGCCAGCTTTGATGAACATATGTGTCGGGTTGTTACGGTTCTTTCGAGAATAAATAGTGCGGGGTTGAAGCTTCGTCCGGAGAAATGCCATCTGCTCCAGACAGAAGTAACCTTCCTTGGTCATATAGTGTCTAAGGATGGTGTGAGACCTGACCGGACAAATGTCGCAAAAGTGGCGGACTGGCCTAGGCCATCAACTGGTAAACAAGTAAAGCAGTTTGTCGCGACCGCGTCTTATTACAGGCGGTTTATTAGAGACTTTGCGAAGGTTGCCAGGCCTTTGACAGCGTTAACTAAGAAAGACACAGTGTTCAATTGGACCTCTGAGTGCCAAATGGCCTTTGAAACTTTAAAGGCAAAGCTCACAGACGCTGACATCATGGGCTACCCTTTAAATGAAGGAGGAGACTTTTACCTAGATGTTGATGCGTCGGGGGTTGGGCTGGGAGGAGTGTTGTCACAGTTGCAGTCTGGTCGTGAGAGAGTCATCGCCTATGCCAGCAGGTCAATGAACAAGGCCGAGCGTAATTATTGTGTAACGGAAAAGGAGTTGCTTGCTGTAGTGTATTACGTTCAAGCAAAATTTGCTAGGTAGAAAATTTATCGTGAGAAGCGATCACCAAGCCCTAGTATAGTTATTTAGCCTGAAGGAACCAAGTGGGAAAATCGAAAGGTGGATAGAGAGACTCGCCGCGTACCAGTTTTCGATCCAGTACAGACCTGGTCGACTTCATTCACATTGCGATGCACTATCCAGATGCGAAGATCCAAGGGCATGCAGTTGCATCGAAATCGATACCAGTGAGCCATTAAAGTGTGGACCTTGCAGTAAATGCCGTAGACGGGCAGATCTGATGGAGTTGTCCTGGCCAGAGGTGGTAAGTAGGCCATTAGGAGGTCAAGTTGAACAGGAAAACATATCTCAAAAGCCTAACACATTTGTTGCACAGATTAGAGCTACGGTTGACAAGAAGGTAGAAAGGCATGTGCCGTGGACGGAGGCGACCAGTGCACAAGAGGTCGCAAAGCAGCAGGAAGTTGACCCAGATATTGCGACAGTATATAAGGCAATGAAGGCAAATACGAAACCAGGCAATTCGCAAATGGAGTCTGAAAGCCCTGCAGCCAGACATTATGTGATGAACTGGGACTCATTAATGCTGTATGATGGGGTTTTGTGCAAAAAGTTTGAGAAGCAAAACGGCACAGACATATATATACAGTTAATAGTTCCGAGTTCGATGAAAAAACAAGTGCTAAAGCAGGCTCATGACAATTTATCGGCAGGTCACCTTGGTACCAAGAAGACCAAACATAGAATATTACAAGGCTACTACTGGTTTCAACTGAAGGATGATGTCAAGCTCTTTGTCAAGGGTTGTGATATTCGTGCTGCCAATGCAAATCCAAAGAAGACGCCAAAGGCTCCAATGGGGCATCTACCAAGTGGTGCTCCCTGGGACGTGCTTGCCATCGACTATATGGGTCCTTTGCCGATAACCGAAAATGGCAACCGATATGTTATGGTGCTCACTGACCACTTCACGAAGTACGCCGAGGTGTTTCCAGTTCCTTCCCAGCAGGCTGATGTTTGTGCACTGAAGATTGCAAATGAGTTCATTGCTAGGTGGGGATGTCCGCTTTCAATCCACTCGGACTTAGGTGCGACATTCGAAAGCAGAATCTTTAAGGCACTTTGCAGCCTGTTTGAGGTGCGGAAAACGCGGACCACGCCACGGAATCCGAAGGCCAATGGACAGTGTGAACGATTTAACCGGAGCCTGATCAAGATGGTTAAAGCATACCTAGTTGAGCAAGATGAGTGGGACAAGTACCTTGGATGCCTCGCTGGTGCTTATAGGTCAGCTCCAAATGAGTCGACAAAGCTCACGCCAAACCTTATGTGCCTTGGTAGGGAGGTGGGAATGCCTGTGGGTTTAGTTCATGGATATGCCCTGCATAATGAACCAAAATCAGAAGTTGAGCATGTGCAAGATATACGTGGTCACATGTTAAGAGCGCACGAGGTGGCCAGAAATATCTAAAAGTGGGCGCTCAGAGAAGCAAAGACCGATATGACATCAAAGCCTCTTTAACTAATTATAAAGTTGGAGATGTGGTGTGGTTGTTACATGAAGCGAGGAAAGTTGGAGTTACCCCAAAACTTGAAAAGAAATTTGACGGACCATGTATTGTTGTACAAAAACTGTCGCCGATAACTTTTAAAATACAAATTAATCAAAAAGGTGAACAAAGATTGGCCCATCATGACAAATTGAAAATGTATTAGGGCACCAATAGGCCTAAATGGATGAAGGCATTACTTAAGAAGCTTAAATAGGTTAAAATAATGTAGAGTTACACATAGCAGCCAGTAGGTAGAAACCATAGCAGTAGAGGTAAAGGAGCCTTAAGTACAAGAGTAGCAATCTTAATGAAAGTGCAAGGGGTTTTGGAAGGGAAAAACCAATTTGGGGAACACTGGAACCAACAAGCCTTAAACTCTTCATGCCTTTGCTGAGGGATTCCTTAAAGTAAAAGCCCCCTTATTTTTGTATATTGCAGGCTGTCATGGATGCTAGACGTTCTGGGAGAAGGCTGTATACTTGCCTGCATTGTGAGAGGGGTCAGAGGGTGCATGTATCTGAGCGTTACCGGATGACGATACATGTGTACCGTAACCATATGGCTTTGGATCAAGCACCGTTTTTTTGTTCGCTGTGCCAGTTTCGGTGTATGACGATGGGGGTGCTTGAGAAGCATGCGCTTCAGCCGAAGCATCTGTCTGATGCCAGCATGAGGGGAGGCGAGGCTCGCAGGTTCCTCGGGCAAAACCATACTCCGAAGATGGTGGTGGAGGGAGTAGACTTTAGGTTGGCGACGGAAGCTGAGGCTTTACGCAGGGGTAACCCTTCACGGGAAGACCTCTCGCCGGAGGAGGAGCTTGATGACACGGAGTCGAACCAAGGTCTGGTGAACATAAGTGTCACACCGCAGTTGCTGGCAGAGCTTTTGGACAGGAGGACAGGGGCACAGACATTGTATGTCCATACAGACAAGAGGCAGATCTCCATACCCGGGTACGATCCAACGATGCCGGAGTACACGCCAACAGGTTTGTCTGGCCAGGCAAGCCTGTTCAAGCCAGCAGTGCCCGAGAGAAGCCATCTAGTCAGAAGCAAGGCAGTGACAGCTACGACAGCAACTCTTCCTGCGTACCAGTCAAGTGCTACAGTGAGCAGCCCTTTCATGCCTGTTAAGCCAGTTGTCTCATCAACATCTTCGGCTTCGGTTTTCACGGCAGTGAGCACGTCACCATATGTTCCGGCTGATTACCAGTATGTGCCATCATTTGGGGATTCCTTGACAAATGCTGGTCTTGATACGTTGTTGAGCCTTCCGACATTGGCAACAACTTCTGCTCCAGCAACGACAACAACTACAGTCGCTAGTGTCACGCCTGCTGTCAAGGAGACACTCAACACCCCAGTTATCCACAGGACACCTTCGGATTTTACCGGTTCACCGGAATTGGAAGACATCAGCGCACAACTACTAGGCAGTGATGAGAGCGAGTCATGTTTTTCACCAGTAACAACCAGGGTTGATAAAGGGTCACAGACCAAGGTAACTCACACAAAGACAGACCTGACCCCTACGGCATCGTCAATGGCCATAACACAGCTCTCGGAAACCATTAGAATTGGTATGGAGAAGATTTACCAGGCACTGGAGAGAAACAGCAGACGAATTGAGGAGGTGAATCGTACAGTGGGAACGGTTGCGGATTCGATCACTAGGATGGAGCGGTCTGTTGAAAATGTGGTCATGCGGCAAAGTGTCCAGGGCCGCCGAAGTGAGTGCTCGGGTTCGGGTAACAAGAAGCCACGTCTAGAGTCTAAGGAGAACCGCCCGCCCAAGATGCAATCAATAGTGAAGGACCAAAAGAGATCAGGGAAATGAACTTTTAACTAAGATAATTACGTTGTGAACTATTAAATGATTGTGAACTTACCAGAATTTCTTTGAACTTTCGTGTTTAATCTTAAGATTGGTAAATGTGGTATTTCGGTTGGAATGGACGTTTAACTACTACCGGTGAAAGCCTTTTTTTGTGTTATACATAAAGCTTATTAGTGCTTCATAGTGAAATCAGTTTATTGGACTTATGAAATAGTGAAAAGTGTAACGCGCTGAAGGAACTTGAAATTTCATTCATATAGATGGACTATATAGATTCTGTGGAACGGTGTTGATTATTTAATCAAAATATTTTATCTAGTCATTTTATTTAAGAATGTGATATTTAATTTGTCGTGAACTTGTTTTAAACGTTATTGATTGCTAAATTTAAAATTGTGTATATTGTATGCATATTAAGATGTCATTATTTTTTTCTTTTTGTATCAATAAATAGTTTCGCAGCTTTCACTGGCTTCCCGTATAAGTCAAGACTGTTTAAATATTCATCTCAACTTGCCTTATCTATGCGTTTTGCCAGGATTTCTTAGTGTTTACATCGTCGCACTGTCTCCGTTCAAAATGTAAACAAACAGTTTGTATTTTCACTTTAGCTGCTCCGTTTATCCTAGTCCGTGAAGTTTTTGTGATAAATCCAGTGTAATTCGTTAATAACACATGTTTTCTTGTATTGTGTGAAGTAACTTGTTTTAAATCTATGTTAAACCTACCAAATTTATTGATTTAATTTGTAAGCACTTGCACATTGTTATTGTACAGGAGGCGGCCATTTTGTTATGACAACTTCCGGTTGTATTGCTACGGACGCCGGTGCGCTAAGGATATTTTGCCTTATTGATTACACTGTCTTGATTTGAGTATATATAGCTATGGCCAGTTTGTTAAACTGTAGAAAACGTCCTTATCACGTAATTATTTTTGTCTTACATTTCTATCTTTATTTTTAGTGTCTACTCGGTTTGATTATTAAAGATTTTAAGTTTGCATCACTGCTGCAGTAGATGCGCGCTTTTGCTACGTCATTAATGCTGCATTGATGCGTTCGTGCTATATGCTACGAGAATGATGCATTTATGCATCATTTTGTTGCATGCTACATCGGTAGCACTCTGTTTTGTATAACTACCAGACGTCTTGCTGCGTTCGGGGACTTCAGATATTTTTTTCGGCCTGGGCACCCGTTACTCTAGTAGCTATATTTTAAGAACAATTTAAAGCATTTATTTTTCTAAAAGGTTAGACTTAACAAAATATCGAATAGACACTAGACAAAAATCATTAATAGTACATTTTTCTTGGTTTAATGAAAGATTAAATATCTTCAAAGTAATATTTTTGTAAGAGAAATCTTATAATATTTTGTAGAGTTCTCATTGATCATAAGTAATAATACAGTAGAGTTTTTTTTTTTTAAATATCTTTAAATAATTTGTGCATTTTAAATATTCATTACATTGCCATATGAGTTTGAGGCTTGCAAGTTCTATATACGGTGAAGAGTAAATTATAAGTTAAACATTTACTTGCACAAGGGTTTAGCATTTCAGTAAATATAGTGGTTAGCCATAGGTTGGTAGATAATTTAATGAGTGTTAATTAAGTTGTTAAAACATTAAACTCTGTTATTAATTTATGAACATGTTCTGATTGCTTTTTATTTAACAGAAAATTAAATTGATTATACTTTATCACCTGTCTTTTGTCACTGTGTACAAAAAGAGATTTTAATTCTTATTTACCCATACTGGTTGAGACCCCCCTTTATTGAGTACTGAAGTCCAAAGCCCATTTGTTTGCCCTTCACCCTAAAGCCTAAGTCCTGTATCCTGACAATAATTGCGAGGGACTCAGAGCGTTCGGACAACCAGCCTGGTAAACTGAGCAGTATAATTGGAGCTGATATCAAGGTCGAGCACTCACACACTCAGTCATCCGGACATAACATTGTCTGTAGCATATCGTATTGTACAATACCAAGGCCAGCCAGACACCAGGACCGCTAGCGAGTAACAATATCATATGTTTGCATATTTGTATTAGAAAATATTCCCTTTACTGTTTTATATGGATTTAGCATCGTACAGTGAGTGAAGAACACATTTTGAATTGAAAACTAACAAAAGCATCATTTTCCTTACTGCATAGGAGTCGGTTAAATGTCTCATCCGAATAATAATGGTGTTGGAGGAGAAGTGACTCGAACACGAGACCGCTGGATTACTAGCGCAACGCGTTACCTTTTGACCAATGTTTTACCTCTAAATAAAAAACCAACATCGATGAAACACCTTACAAACTTGCGCGCGTATATCCGATCATCATTTAATGAATCAACGCAAACAGTATTTGGTTTAAACGTTTGTCTTTCAGTGAATAGTCATATGGAAAAAAGTGTGAGTTTGAAAATGTTACGTTTCCTAAGTTGATGAAATTTACAAAATTTTCTTTGAACAAATTATGTAAGATTTTTTTTTCTGTTAAGTAGCATACGTGTGATTAAAAATGAATTACACTCTGTGTAGGTGTCGGGGTCCTCTGTGAATCCAGTTAAAAAATATAACAAGATAAACAGATAGCTCAAATTATTGTTGAAAATGCTGAACTGTAATGTTAACAATTAAAAACCAAAGGCCGAATTACACAATTCGTATGCTAGCCCACATACATTTTTTTCGAAGTACTTTTTCACCATATCAGATTAAGAATGATTAATCATGTGACGTTTGAGGTCACAATGGTTTATTTTGATAAGAAGTTACAGCGGATCGTATATCCGTTTGAAGGTTGGCCTGTCTTACTGAAAAAGACAGGATTCACCAGTGACCCAATTAAAAAATATAAACATTCATGAATTTTGGTATCTTGATAGATTCCATTACAAGGTAGGAATCCCAAGACTTTTTTATATATCAAGTTATTAGTCGAAAGGATTCTTTTCTTCAAATATGAAAGATTAGAAATTATTCAATCATCAAGTTTTGCCTCAATTATATATATTACCATATATGAGATGTATATCGCAAGTAATATGTCAAAAGAGATTTTGCTTCAGTTATACATGACCAGGTAGGTATTATATACAGTCCAACTTCCCAAGAGCAAACAGCATTCGGCTGAAGTGTTTGCAGTAGACAGGTTGTTTTTCTCAGGAAGTTCAACCAATCTTAAATATTGAACTTATCAGCTCGAAGTATTATCATAATGCTTTGTAACTAAACAAGATGACCGGAACCACTCTGCTTTCTTTAAAATCTTTATGCAGTTCGTTCACAATTGGTCATGACTAAGAATTTTATTTGAACTTTCCGTCTGTATTATCAGTACCTATTTTCAGACACATTGTCACCCAATGCAACATTTAGTGATTGTAAATAATGGGTAGTTTCTCCGTCATAGGCTATAGCGTTAGGAACGGTACAAAACTTATATTTAGAATCTCTTTTTTCGTTTACCGTCACATGACTGACCACGTTCACTATTCGTGCATGCGCTCACATTATATCCGCATTTGAATATTGGACCAAAAACCACAGGCATTTGTTTCATGGATAAATGCCCGGAACCACTATATAAGCAAACCAAGGTACGAACGTTCACAAGAAAGAATCTTAGAGTCACTTTACTTTACTTCTTACATGATTTAAATTGTCTCTCCAAACATTGCTATCAACGTGTTGCCATAATTTCGAAAATGAAAGAATTTCCGATTAATTATTTTGTGTTATATTTCATAGTATAGATCCAAAAATGTTTTGATTCAAATGTATATGACATGTAAATAATCCATAGAATTGTTTGCTTTAATGATATCCGACAATCTTAAAGGGTCCAAGGAGTGTTTGCTCAAAATATATATGACAAGTTGAAAGTCCAAAAAGTGTTTTGCTTGAATTATATAAGATATGTCTATGTTCCAAAAAATTTTTTTCTTCAGGTATATATAACAAGTTACAAGTCCAAAGAGATTATATACTCGAATTATATATGACGAGAGGACACATTACATGATGCACGTTATGAGTTTAATGAGTGTTTTACTTAAATATAAATGGCAAGTAACGAGTCCAAAATTCATGTTGCTGTAATGATATCAGACAGTTTTAAGGATCCAACGAGTTTTGCTACTGTTACATTTGTTTTGGACAAGTTAAATGTCCAACGCGTTTTTTGCTTGAATTGTAAAGTCCAAATAATTTTTATTTCATATATATATATATTATTTACCTGTCTAATATAATAGAACCCAACACTTTTAGACTACCTTTTTGTCATATATTATTGAACTTAAAAATGTTAGATATAAATAGTTAAAGCAACAAGGTTTTGGACTAGTTACTTGTAGCAGTTCAGTGGTCCTCTTGTACCTAACGCATTGGACTGATAATCCAGGGGTCTCGGGTCCGATTCCCCGCTGCTCCACTAACACTATAAATAACCTTTATAACCGAGGACCAAGTGATCAGTGCTGAACACTGAGTATGGAAAAGAACCAGGGGTATCTCTGGAATTTGATGCAACCTGTAATTTTCACTATTACCCAGGCCCTAAATAGCTAATCTCTGCAGGGGTGTCGGTCACACACCCTTATATAACTAATCTCTGCAGGGGTGTCGGTCATATGTGCAACTGGTTTTGTAAATAAACAAACATATGTAGGTAGGGAGGGAGGTAGATCTATGGACTCCTTTTCTGCCATATAAAATAAAATCAGAAACTTTCACGTCTCATATAATTATAATTGAAGCAAAGATATTTCGATTCATTTCTTTACAATTATACTTGAAGTGAAATCTCTATAGACCCTTGAATTGTTATATAAGCAACATTAAAGTTCTTTTGACTCCTTACTTTAAAGTTGAAACTAATTTCTTTCGACTGCTAACATGATATACAATATAAAACACCCTGAACCTCTTTCTTGTCTTTGATGAAACAAAAACTTTTATATTTCGTACTAGGCATTTATAATGATGCAAAAGCGCGTAGAACTGAAAACTATTTAGATACCTCCCCATTTTTACTGAGTCTAAAATATTTAGAACTCTAGCCTCGTTTATTATCACTGTATCAAACGCTTTGAAACTTTCTATCGTTATATAGCATTAAAATGTCTATTTTGACAACATAATCTAAGATATTGGTAAATAAAACAATCTTTGCACTCCTTAATTCCTTTTTATCATCTGATCAAATGAATCGAAAACTTCCTTGTTTAGCTTGATCAATGATAAAGACAAGGAAGTTTTCGACTGCCTTTAGAAGTGTTCTTTAGGTATGATATGAAAATTTGCATGTGAAAAATTATAATACATATTGAACATTCCTCGCGAGGACTAAATCCTCCCCCGTTTTCAAATTTATCAACTTTGAGATAACACCTTAGTTGTTTACGTGCGACAATAATAAAAAAAAATACACTCAAGTGTTACGGTTAAAGCCGTTTAGACCGTATGAACAGAAGTTCAACCTGGCTGTGTCCAAATAAAAGTAGACCAGGGGTATTATCTGAGCTTTTCTTGTGTTTTGCTACTGTAAGCAAAGTTTGCTGAAATATAAGTAGTGATTTGCAAAGATCTGGGATTCTAGGGTGTTACTCTAGTTTAGTTTCTACTTATGAGCTTTTGAAACATCTTGTTTTTTTCATTATTTTAAATAAATATATATATAACGTTTTTATTTATTAATCTGTATTACTTATATATACTGCTATTTGTTTTCAAATGTACATATTGTCGTTCTTTTAATTAAAATATGGACTGTTTGCAATGATGTGATGAACATACACCATTATTTTTTTTAATGCACGGAAAAGTCTTATAGACAGTCAGGAAGCCTCATCACCAGGCGAATCAGTATGGCAACTGATCCGAAGATTTCAAACGATTTCAAAAGTTTTTTTTTTATTATTTAACTACAACCTAGGTCACACAGTCTCCGGTTCTGGGACTTATAACATGATTTGAATATCTTTGACGGTTAAATATGATAATGATAAACCAAGAGATGAATTGCTTATTGCCTATCATACGTTTTCTTGTGCATATAATGTCATTCTGAAAAAATATAACTGGTTTGCCATATATATTAATCTATTTAATGACACAACCTCTATTTTTATCTTTTTTATCATTCTAAACTGCGTTTCATTTATATAGTGATCAAGGTTGCTTACTTGAAGACACTAAATCTTTCGCTTAGGAAGGTCATAGTTTCAAGCCTCACTACGGTCAAGTTCCGATTTCCCCAGGAAATATTATTAACTGTCTGATTTGACTCGGATTTTCAGTGGACGTTTAATTCTAAATCAAAGTTCTGAAAAAGAATTTACATGAATGACATACGTCAGGAATGTTTTCAAGTCAACTTACACATTTTTCACTTGAAACGGGCCAGTGCATACCCTCCTATAATTGTTTAAGTACAACCTCTGGCAACTGCGTCAGAGAATCGATTCTTTGGCTCAGTGGTTAGAGTGTTGGTCTTTGATGCGCTGAGATCGGAGTTCGAATCCCGCTTTGAGTTGTGTATTCTAAGATGCATTGCATCTTTCTGTTACGGACTTTCAAGTTCGTAAGACACTAGTACCTTGTTTGTGTTAAATTTCATCTCTGCTGCCTTATAGTTCATAGTTTACTTCTTGTTATGGCTTTCTCCTTACGTATAACTGACAATTGATCTTTTTAAAACAAGGTAATGTGTTGTAACTTTAATAATATAAACTGTGCATAGCTATGTTCTTAGCTTATTAAGGGGATTTTAGGTATATTTTTTACTAACTTATTTCGATTTTATAAGTATGATGACAATCTAAGGAAATGATTGCATGTGTTCTAATATGACATGTTTAAGTACCTAGCTAAACTTGGGTATTGATTGTATTACGCTCTCCTTCAATATCATGTTTTATTTTTTTTTAAATATTTGAATTTGTCATGAATTCTAAATGATTTAAGAAAAAAAGTTGTTGATAATTCAATGGCTTAAAACATTCCGACACTATACAATACAAAGACTTAGACATAATCTGTAATTTTAAAACTGTACAATGTGCTATAAATAATGTAAAAGAAATGGGAACTTTTATAAAGATGTATCTTTATTATGAGAAAACTATTTTAAAAAAAGTTGTATATTATTCCCTGTGATATCTGGTTTTTGCCTTCTGAATCCGCCCTGTCCACGAATAAACATCTCGTGTAGCAAAGCTATAAAGCGGGCAAGTTTTAACATCAAGGGCCAAGGTAAAAAAAAACAACTTTGTGTATTGCAAAGTCATAAAACGGGTACGTTTAAAAATCCAGGGATCTATTGACAAAGACTCGGATTCCTTCAATACCTCTTTATCTTTCTCTCCATTTGCTCGAATCTGTTGATAGGTGTTTTGAAGAAGTCAAATACACAAAATGTTAATCTACATTGTATTTTTACAATAAAACACGCCATGCGAAATCTAAGTTACATGATTGTGTATTCAAATCTTGTATTACTCATTGCCCGCACTGGCGTGGGCTCCCATCTAGTATCTAAATAAAATGTATTACAACAAGACGGCCACGATGGCCCTAGATCGCTCATCTGAGTATTTTGGCTGTAGGTTTGCAGTTAAGCAGTATTTCATGTTTTAATTGAAAATATGTAGGTAATGTAAATATATATATGTAAATATGTAAAATATCAGTCAATAAATAAAAGCTCTATGACAGAAAGTAGAAATATCTACCATAAGCTATGGTGACCTTGACCTTGACCCAGTGACCTAAAACCATACCCATGGGCAGAGGTCCATGCAAGGATCCTATATACCGAATATCAAAGATATTGGTCTTTAAATGAAGGCTCTATGAGGTACAGTACATAAACCTATTTTTAGCCTCGGTGACCTTTAACCTAATCAAGTAAATCGAAAAAGCTTGATAAAGCTTGTTTCATACCAAATCTTGGATCTCAGGGCCTTGTGGTTTCAGACATTAAGAAGATTTTTTATGTTTTGCTATATAAGCCTGTGTAAAATCAAATGACCCCTGGCAAGGGGCCGAATTTGACCCCAGAGGCATAATTTGAACAACCTTGATTGAGGTCCACATAACAATGCTACGTACCAAATCTTAAGGCTCTGGGCCTTGTGGTTTCAGACAAGAAGATTTCCCTAAGTAAAATAGGTTGACCCCTGGGGCGGGGCCAAATTTGATCCAAAGGGCATAATTTGAACAAACTTGTTAGAGGACACTGCAGGATACAGAAGAGACACACGTGGTTAGTGTGTAACAGTGACACATGGGACCTTGGAAGTCTAATCCGAAAGATAATAAGTTCTGTTAGTGGATGGACTGGGGCTCTAACTCGGGACCACTTGGATTACTTGTCCATCGCGGTTCCACTGGACCATTGACCCGCCACTAATTAGAGCCAACATTAGTTGAAATACCTAAAATACCTACGCGCGCCTCACAAGTCAAAAGCAAATCAAGGGGTAGGACCTAAATCATGTAGCTCGGTGCTTTAAGCGAGAAAAACGTGTAGTCTATGACTAATGTCGTCATCAGTTTCGCGTAAATATTCAGGAATTTGGATAAATTATCAACAGCAATGGGGATTGTCTTGGGAATATTTGTATAATGTATACGACTAGTACCTAGCCATATATGTATGCTAACTGTAGCTGCTATTTGACAGAGGAGGAAATGTGTTACAAAAAAGTTATTGAAGGGATGCCAACAAAGGTGTCCCATTTTTTGTGTGATTCTGCAATAATTTGCTTAGGTTTTTGAAGTTGTCAAACCATTCTGCGCCATTGAAACAATATTTTTAGTAAACAGGCACACAGTTAAATATTTACAACCAGTTACGAACGTATATTATATATTATGTTCATTCTTTTTAACTTAAAGACAAAAACGTGTAGTTTGAGTTACTTTAAGACCATATTGTTTAACCTCGGTTTTTTTTAATGATGTTAAGGTTAAGTTTTTCAAAATAAGCATGTTGAAAAATTTTACAAAGAGTTCTGTTTGTAAATTTAACTTTATGTTTCTGATAAAAAACCCAAAGTATTTCCCCTTTTAAGCTAAGATGATTCAATAAATGTTGCTATGAATTTGAACATTTGCGATTTTAAGGCTGGAAGGTTATGTGGTGCTTTTCATTGTCAGATACAAATAGAATATTACAAGTAAATTTTAAACTATGAAAGGTTTTGACTTGATCACAAGTCTGCAGATTTTATTTAAAGAATCAAAATTGACAATTTTGTAGATATTACATACATGCAAACATTATATCTATAAAATCAAAAAGGACTTACTAAGTTGTGCGAAAACAAATTGTCAACTGACAGACAGCCTGTGCCACACAGTTAAATTAACTGTATATACTTGGTACATATAAGAACTGCCAATGTGCTAAGCTCCATATAGTCATTCAAAGGTGAATGGTTCAATCCCTGGACTCAACAAAATATCTATGCGACATTCATACTTGGATGCCGTATCCAATGTTCCTTTGCATCTTACCATTATTTCAGTTAAAAGGAAACAAATTAGAGATACACGCAAATTAGACAAGTTAGATTTCTTAAAACATTTGTAGTTTTTAATAGAGTTTAAAAAATATTATCTTATTTCTTCCATGATCATATCAGTCAATATTTCTTCTGCTTTGACTGGACTATCATTAAACTTAAATGAAATAATGAACATAAAGTTCTATGAAACATTATCATCTTTCTTTAAGCACAAAAAGAGAGAGAAAATTTGATGTAAAATGTACTTGCATAATTAGTTGGTTCAGATGTTTACATGATTACAATGTTTTTATGAAGTCTTTGTCTACATAACAAAGCATAATTTCAAATGGGTAATGCAATCCATTCAGAACAGCTTTTGATGACAGAAATAACTGGATGAGAAATTACGTGTATATTTTCGTATTTATTCATAGTATTAAAAACACAATGTCAAAGAATAAAGATGAAGTGAAAATCCTTTTATGAAAAAATAGACCTGGCTGATAAATATCATCACCTTGCTTAAACTGCCGTTTTGCAATAAATTAAATTAGGTTGCAAATAACTGTGGTTTTAAGGTATTTCCTGCAAGTAGTGATTAGTCTTTACTAATGCAACTTGGAAAAGGGATGAAAATGAAATAGTTTGCAATACGTAAAATGATCACTGACCTCCCTTATCTCCAAGCTGTCCGGTATCTTAATACATCCGAGATTTAATTCTATATATTTGTGGAAAAAATGTAAGTTATCTTTGGAGGATCTATTTACTTCTTATGTATGGTATGTATGAATAGCTTGTAAGTATATGTCAAAATGCTATTTTGCTATGATATTTTATTAATGAGCTGTTGCCCCAAGTTTCAGAGTACAGAGTTTATAATTCCGGCATCTACAATTCCAAGGTGAATTTGTACTAAAAATATTCTAATCATTTTAATCTTTTAATTCTCGCTGGATATCAAACAAAATCTGATTATAATATTAAATTATTGCTTCAACTCACAACTGTAAGAATTGTTTATTGTTAACATTTTTTTAGCTGTCTGTAAAACAATCTTGAACAAAAACATATATTGAACGTTAACTTCGGTTGTATCAAAAGACATTCGATTACTTTCACTTTATAAAATCACCATGTGTAGTTAATGTAATGCCTTTAAATTGGACAAACACTGATTTTGAGTATGATTATATTACAAAATACCTGTTAAATTTAACTAATATGCTAATGACAGAAAGATATTTTATGTATTAGAATACCGGTATGCAGTTATGAAAGAGCCGAGGTTACACAATATGGTATTAAAGTGACTCAAACTACACGTTTATTGTCTTAAAGTTAAAAAAAATCGAACATAGATGCACTATGTACGTTCCTAACTGGTTGTAAATTTTTAATTCTGTTCCTGTTTACTTAAAATACCATTTTAATGGCGCAAAATTGTTGGTCAAGCTGTAAAACCGAAGCAAAATATTGCAGAATCACAGAAAAAATGGGACACCTTTGTTGGCATCCCTTCAATAACTTTTTTGTAACACATTTCTTTTTCTGTCAAATAGCAGCTACAGTTAGCATACATATATGGCTAGGTACTAGTCGTATACATTATACAAACATTTCTAGAAAATCCCCATACCTGTTGATAATTTATCCAAATTCCTGAATATTTACGCGAAAACTGACGACAATTAGTCATAGACTACACGTTTTCTCGCTTAAAGCACCGAGCTACATGATTTAGGTCCTACCCCTTAAAATGATCAAATGAATCGAATGTAAATAAGTATTTGGTTTTATGTTTGACTTGTTGTATGAAAATGTAATATGCAACAAAATATGAGTTTAAAAATATTTCAAGATAAACACATGGCTCAAGATATATTTGAAAATGCTGAAATGTAGTGTTAACATTTGAAAATCATAGACCAAATAACACACACACACACACACACAAACAAACAAACAAACAAACAATTTGACACATTTTATTGAGGTTCTTATTTTTACCATATCAAATGAAGAATGAGCAGAAATTATGTGATCGTATAGAGTTATATGTTATTGGAATGGTACATTTTAAAAGAAATAACAGCGTATCTTATGTCCGTTTGTCAGTCTGTCTGTGCTGCTGAAAAAAGTCTGGTTTCATCAGTGACCCAAAAAACATGACATACACATTCATGAATCTTGGTATCTTTATGGGTACAAATGGGTAGATAACGAATCTATATAAGTTTTAATTTTGCCGATTTATGTCGATGTTTACTTTGATATCGTCCCCTGATCTTGAAGTGTGTGATGTAAATTGGTAACGCTTAATGAATTTTTATGTTTATGCTTACTTTTTGATATCTTTCTAAGATCTTGAAGTGTGCTGTACATTGGTAACATATCTGTTGTCATATTTCAATAGTTCTTATGGCTCTTGTCTTTCGGTATATTCTAATAACATTCAAAGCAGTGAATGTCAGATACTGTTTAAGATGTAAACAGACAAATAAATAAATAAATGAATTAATTAATAAATAAATAAATAAAAAATAACACTGGCACAACACACTTCAAGAATCAACTCAATGTTTAAGTTTCTTTCAATCTGTAAAGATTCCATAAAATTTAGGAGAGGTAATCGTTTCTTTCCATGCGAACTGGTAAATAAACAAAAACTACGGTGGCATAGAAGTTGTTTATATAAGTCGTTGTAATGAGATAATATGTCGTCGTAACGAGATAATACGACGCGGTTACGAGATAAGTAAGTCGTGGTAACGAGATATTATGTCGTGGTAACGAGATAATTAAGTCGTGGTAACGAGATATTAAGTGGTGGGAACGAGTTATTAAGTTTTGGTAACGAGATAATAAGTCGTGCTGACGAGATAATTAACCAGTCAGAGCATTTCGCGTTTGCACTGCCCTCTACGGGATGTCTGAAATTTGATATGGCTGCATTTCATGTAATAATAAGTTCATGTCCCTGCGAGATAACTAAAATCTGTATCCGCCTCGGGGTCACTTGATTTTACATAGACTTATAAAGGGATCCGCTTTTCTGAAACCGCAAAGTCATGTGCTAAATTGTTTTTTGCATGGAACATCAGCTATCGGAGTTCTACTAATATTCTTCAATTTATGCCCCAGGGGTCAGTAATGGACCTGCCCTGGAGGTAAATCTATTCATCATAGGCTTATATAGGGAGTTCTTAGAAATCTATTCCTCTGAAACCACCAGGCCTTTATTAAGCTCAGATATGTTGCATATAACATCAGCTACAGGTCCGCTACCAAATTTGTTCAAATTATTTGCTTGGGGTCAGAACTGGCCTCACCCTTGGGGGTCCTAGTTGTGTAAAATATTTAATCTTTGAAAATTTTCTCGTGAGAAACCGTAACTATTAGACCTAAGATTTTTTGCATGGAACGTCATCTGGAGGTCCTCTACTACGATTGTCCAAATAATGCCCCTTGGGTCATTAATAGCCCTGCACCAGGGGACACTTGATTTGACATAAGCTTATATAGGGAAGACATGAAAAAATCTTCTTGTCTGAAACTTCAAAGACTAGAGTTTAGATATTTTGCATTTAGCACAAGCTAGAGATCCTCTAACAAGTGTATTCAAAATATGCCCTTGGGATTTCTGAATGCATGCTGAAAAATTTTCATCCGTTTTCAGGCCTAAACTAGAATTTTACATTTTAAAATTTATTTACGTAAATACAAAGTACACCAGCCAATCTTCGGTGCACAACGTTATGTTTCCAACTCTACAGATTTCGTATTGAAAAAAGACAATTTTAAATTTCAAGCGACGGATTGTTGACAAAAAGGTGGTCCGCGAGAGAGTATAAAACAAGTGTGTGATGACGTTGTATCCTACCATTGGCTAAATAACCGCAAACTTTCTCTCATGAATATGAAAAACTTTAGCACGTGACTTCCATTAGTGAGAGGTTTGATCATTATAATTTATTTTCCAATGAAATCATTTGTAGTGGCGGGATGACATATGTTATTGCGAGGTTTTATTTATTCAAGAAATGCTATACCTGGGTCAGAGACATACACCAAATGTTTTGCAAAAAAATTCACAAAATTAAAATGACGGATCATTTACATTTTATTAAGTGCACTGATATGATAAGAAAACTTATTTTACTGATTCCAGTGTGGACGTCTTTGTGTGTGCATTTTTCGCAAATATTTTGTTTACGTTTTTTTCTTTGTGTTGGTCAAAATATGGAATGCTGAGTGAAATAAGGTGTGTGTGTGTGTGTGTGTGTGTGTGTGTCCGTGTGAGTGTGTGTACCTGTAATAACGCTATAAAGAAAAAACTTTACGCGAAACTTGTCCGGCTTGCTTTCGGAAAACTCTCCACAATCTTGTGTCTATCCAGTACTGCATACGTTGACGACGGAGATAACCCCACCAAGATTCCATTCTTTCATTTAGCGTTATTGAACCTTCAATATAGTCATGTTCTTCTCTCCTCATTCTTCTTTGTTTATCTTTTACTACTACATTTTCAGTTCTAAAATCCCCTCGATTAAGTTTAGCCGTGCACCATATTTCTCCATTGTCTCCACGAAGTAACCAGCAACAATTCTTGGATTTTTTTTGTAGTGTAAACATTCAGCCAAATAACTCTCCTAGAAAACCCACAAATGCAACCATGAAATATCCGTCTATATGCCAAATATGGTTTGGGCCAGCTGCATAGTAATTATGTCGGTGAAATCTTCTGGCAGTTCGCTGTAAGTATATAAATGTATCAAAGTGAGTATGACTTTTTTGTTTTAATCTTACCATACATTATAAATCATTTACTTATAAGACAATAATCATTAAAAATTATGTTTATAGTCAAATCATTTTGCATACAAGATAGAAGTTTTCATTCACGTAAATGACCTGCTAAATCATTTGGTTATTTTGACTAATAACCCTCCCTCAAAATTCTTCAGATTGTTCGAGTCCAATTAACAAGAGCTGAAAACATTTTAAAGAAATGGAAACTTTAGAAATACTGTCTGAAGGAATCAGGCCCATACCATGTAACATTGTCGAGAAGACCTGTTCCATATTCCATATTAGATACATTAGATCACTCACTATTTGCTCCCCTTTTTTGAATAACGTTTTACATAATTTTCCTGCCTGAAACTTTTGGAATTTTGTATGAAGTATTGCCTGTTGGACCGATACCAAGATGTTTAAACTTTGTCCCTAGTACATTATTTGCTCCGCCCCGGGAATCTGATCTTTAACGTCGACTTCTACACAGAAACCCTTTGATATTTTTTTGTCAAAAACCATTTTATAAAAATTCTGATTAGTTTTTTATGTGGCATTGTATAGTGAACCTCTAACGAACGTGTTGGACATTAGTTTTAGCCTCACTTTATGGGATCAAACGTTTTACATAGAATTAAGTAGGAAAACTACGGAATTCTGTTGAGGCCAATTAAAATGTCGCCGTCGCGTTTAGAGGTAGACGCTCGACAACGCGACGCGACATTGCGAAAATGCGATACGACGCTCGACAATGCGAAACGACGCGCGACAATGTCAAACGAAATATCGCGTTTTCGTTTCGTATTGTCGCGCTATAAAGGCGCGAAATATCGCATTGCCCCAACAGGATTCCGTAGAAAACCTTAAAACTTTTATCTATGAAATTATACCGCGCAGATTTCTGAAATTTTGCATGAAACATTGCCTAGTGGAGCACTACCAATACCGTTCAAAATTTGACCCTGGGGTCATTATTTGCTCGACCCGGGGATCAGATATTAAACATTAACTTTTATAGGCAAACTCTTAGATTTTTGTCTGAAACCATTCACCTGAGACGTCTGAAATTTGGAATTTGTTGTTTTAGCAGTTATACAAAGGTAAGCGTTTTAGGGCGTTTTAAGAAAAGACTTACAAACCTATCTTTAACTAAAGTAGATTCTGAGTCTTCTGTTGTTATTCTGTTGGATTCAGATGAAACTTTGAATTATAAAAAGGAAAATTTAGAAATATTGTGCCAGCAGTACATGCTGTGGCTGCAGTGTGAATAGTTATTTCAGCTTTGTTCAAATTCATACAACTTTTATACGTGACATTTGCAGTTTAGATGATTTTTAAAGTACATACCTTCAGGATTGCATACACAAGAACGGTTGCAACGACTTGCGTTCGTACCCGCAAACCATTGGCAATACAACGCATTATGCGATATCCATGTAATTGCCCAGAGTTTTCGACCTCATTGCAAATGAAATCAACCAGCATCACTATATTCTCTTCTTCGCAACATTAATCCACGTAAAACCCTATGTAGGTGCCGCACTGAAAGTTCGATTCCGTCGTTCTCTCGTAAATGATGAACAACTTCTTCGTATGTATAGCCATCAGAAAAATACAATGTTACGTAAAAGTCTATCACCTCAGTTGCCATTTTGAAACGACGGCTATTCTGATTGGTTGATTATCTCGTTCCCACAACTAATTTTCTCGTTCCCTCGACATATTATATCGTGACCACGACTTATTTTCTCGTTCTAATGACATATTATGTCGTTCCCACGACATATTGTCTCGTTCCCACGACATATTTTCTCCTTCCAAGGACTTAATATCTCGTTACCACGATATATTATCTCTTTTCCACGACTTATTTTCTCGTTCCCACAACTTATTTTCTCGTCCCCTCGACATATTATTTCGTGACCACGACTTATTTTCTCGTTCTAATGACATATTATGTCGTTCCCACGACATATTTTTTCGTTCCCACGACATATTTTCTCCTTCCTTCGACTTAATATCTCGTTACCACGATATATTATCTCGTTCCCACGACTTTATTATCTCGTTCCCACAACTTATGTTCTCGTTCCCTCGACATATTATATCGTGACCACAACTTATTTTCTCGTTCTAATGACCTATAATGTCGTTCCCACGACATATTGTCTCGTTACCACGACATAAATAACAACTACACAAGTCACATCTATGCCACCGTAGAAAACTGATATTACCACAAGAAATTGTAAGAATGCAAAATATTAGATCCTGCTGATGATTACCTGCTTACATCCCGTTTCTTAAACGGTTAGAGCCGTATACTTGTACATAAAGCCGTATTTACTCCATAGTTCAAAATATAAACAAATTCAGAGAAATGTTAAACTCTGAATTAAAGAGCAGACTAAATAAATAATAATTGTTCTTTTGATCGTCATAGGCACTTTGAGACCTAAGTGAATGCTATATCAATCCTGTATATATGTTATTTGTGAATGTTATTTTAATATATGTACATATTGTTCAAAACTTTCTGAGCAACAAAATGTTTCTCTTTCTTTATCCTTAGAAACGGAAGATATATCTATATGTCTAGTGTATTATATAGAAATAATATTAAAGCTATAACATACGAAACACCTTAACTTCGTGCATATGATGCAATGATTTTAATAGATATTCAATGTTATTTGTTCTTTTAACATTTTCAATTTAATCCTTATGTCCTTGTTTTCTATGATTCTACATATTCTTTGACTTTCCCATTCTTTTCATTAAGTTTTCAGAGCATTATTTTAAGTAACAGTCAAGATGAGCTGTCTGAATATAACTTTGCCCACATATTCCAACTAGACTGAAATATTGCATACAGACACAGACACTAGAATAATATAAAAGTCAAGTACGTGGCAATGAAATACCCACTAGACTCTCTTAATCATTTAGTGTAAACCTCTTTTTTCCTTTCTGTATATTGTTATGTATATGTATAATAATAGCGTGTTTATAAACGTCTTATTGTGGCTATATTTAGAGCACTGGATTTTTTTTCAAGAATAGTCTAAATTATACTTCTTCTGGTGTTTTCTTTGTGTATATGAAAGTCAGAGAGTTTCCTGAAGCGAAATCTTTAGGTAACTTTGGTCATTAATATTGGATTAAATTTTCATTAGTGACAATTATATTTGGAAATATTTTTAATAATACAGTGTGAGAAATAACTTCAACTTTTCAACAATTTGTGGGATTCTTGCACTGCAAGTTATTTCGGACTCTTTGGGAAAATACTTTAACAGTGAATAAAAGTTTAAGACATTTAACAAGGATCAGACATGAGTATTTAATTAATTCATTTTACGACTACACTTAAAATCCAGGTACTGTAAAAATATTTTCTTTGTGACTTTATGTAATTGTACTATGATACTTTAGTAATTTGTTATAGAATATTTTGTGTTATTGTTTAAAAGATTGTTACTGGTTATTCTTTCTGTTACTCTTTTGATTTGGACCATAACAATATGGTTGCAATATATAATAAAGTATTACATCCAGAACCTCCACAATTGATGCTGGTTCAATGAAATTCAAATATGATGAAACATATCATAGTATACTTCATTCATACTTTAACAGTTGATACTGAACATCTCTTACCTCTACGGAGGTATAAATATTAATGTTATATATACGGATAACTCAGGGCAAAAAAACTTTTGGTTGATATTGCATAAATAGATTACACTCTATGCAAATTGCCTAAGCTTTAATATTTTCCGTGAACATAATTTGAAAGAAATGTAGAGTAAAAATAAAATATCACAACACCATCGAGATCTAAACACGATTTGAAAGAAAACAGACTTCCTGCTTAGATAAACTGTATTTAATGAACGTATTCCATAGCAAACTGGACGTTTACATTCTCTGTATTTTGAAATTTTACACCAACCTGATTTCATACTTATTGCAGAATTTAAAACATACACGGTGAATATGTCAGAAGTATGTTTGTATCCTAATTACAGTAATTATGATGACCTTGACCATCTTTTCATAACTGCCTGTCTAAAGAAACCATTATGGGGAAAACCTTTTAATATAATGAGCATACTATTTATCAATGGCGTGAGGAAATACGACAACTTTAAAATGTTTAAATTACTCTATATTGAGGACAACGTATTGTGACAGGAATATAAGCTGTTTTCTTTTAAAGGTCTACACATGATTGGATATATCTCTTCATTACATTTTCAATGGTTGTCCAAAATCTAGTTTGTCTTCCTGCTTAAGACTAGTAAGAGAAAGACCTGACAGTCTATTTCACAGAGTCTTTAAATGAAAAATTGACAACAAATTATTTTTTTTCACGTTGGTGCAAAACGCCCCTTTTCTTTCTTTTTTATTTGATTTTTAATTTCAAGCGCCTTTAAATAAAGAAATATTCGACTAGTATTACTCTTGGTACATCTTGCACAAATATTAACTAAAACTTTGTACAGATAATATTCATTTATTAAACAATATGTGTCCGAAACACAATGTTCGTTTAAGTGTTCAACTTAAGCGTTTTGCACTTATAATCTTGTCCTTGAATATGAAATGTTCATATAGTAATATTTGGAAATTTTTGCACTTACTTTCTACAGTTTTCAAGCTGTCTTTCACAACAACACTTTTTTCAATCATCTTGCATTATCAGTTACACCATCCGGGCGCATATTGCTCCGCCTTGCGGGGCTCTAAGTATAAGGCACCCAGAACAAGGTGTTTCTCATTATAATGCTAAGAATACAATACGTCATTTTTCACGTTAGTTTTCCGATATGGGTCCGCTAATACTAGTTTTATTTTTAGGGACTGTAATTTGGTACTGTTATTGAACAGTCTATCAAGCAACATATCTTTAGAAATGATTTACATATGCAGGCGCAAGACATTCCCCTTAACAAACTAGGGTAAATGTGTTTATATCTAAAGATAGTAACGGTCTTTTTTCCAGACGTCACTAATTAACATCCGACAATGTTACCCAGAGGACGTAAATCACCGTGTACATTGGTAGGCCGATATTAACAATGACACGTTTTGATTTCGAAATGCTGATATTTATTACATATCTAACTATATCAAATATATAGCTCACAAACAAATACTACAGTAATCTTATGTAACTAAGACTATCAAGCCTACCAAATTGCTCAATATAGTTGATGTAGATGCCGATAAAGAAAACTACATTGGAACTAACAGAAGGAATACTTAAGTGTAGGACTTGCATGATATTGCTGTAATATCAAATATTACATCATTAATTTCTAAAACAAATACTTAAGTTGACAATTTTAACTTTCATATATTAAAGTAATTATACACTTCGATATCTTTTTATCTTCAGTATTGCAAAGTAGAATGGATCCTTTCGGGTCGCAGTTTAGACCCTATGTGTACTCTGCACTTCATTTTTTGTGAGTGTGTCAATCGATGTCCCAGAGTTAGTACTATGGCAACGGTCTGGAATGTAACTTTAAATTCAGCTGTGACTGATACTTCGTCCTTTCATTAACTTCTATTCGAACACGTAGTGAAATAATATCATAGGATTTCGAGTATGAAGTTTTTACTTTTTGTTGTCAGTATTTTTACTTCTCCATTTAATTTGATTTCAGTTGCCTTTCCAGCAAATAAAACAATGATAAGATTTTTTGAATTTGTATAGCTTGTTGTCTTGCTTTCTTAAATCTCTTCAAAAAAAGCCCAGTCTTTGTTGAACATATACAAAATCATTACGTCCAGTTATTACGTGATCGCCACTTGCATTTACCTGCCGCAAAGTACGGATATACTTCTCATGTTTTTAGGATATCCAGGTAAAAGTATAAATAAGCAAAGCTTAGGCACAAATAAAATTGAAAGTTTTAAGTTTTGTTGTAAGATGACGGAAAATTAAAAGTTTGCACATGCGCAGTGAAAAATCGTTTACAGAACTTGACAAACAGGCTTAACTTCGTCTTTTCAGACTTCGTAGGTAGGAAATTTAATTCTGCTTCATCTGTTACACTATATATGATGGCGTTTCATTCAAATACCGACTAGGATAAGTAGTAAAACAGGACTTGTGAATTTGTCAGCGGAATTCGGACATTTTTCCATATGCATGTAAATATTGGCATGTCTTGTGATAAAGACAACAACGGCACTTCTGATAGTAACCGACAAGAAAATAACAACAATATGTCCAATACAGTTAACGTAAATGGTGTGAATTTCAAAACTTCATTTCAGTCAACAGTCAATTTAAACATACAAGAATTGTTCATAAATGACTGTTCTTACAAATAATTGCATTCCTAATTGGTGACTACTTTTTGTTTGTTTTGCAAAAAGCAATTGATTACCTGATTATTAATAATACAACATATAATGATGGGGTCGCGCGTTTGATCCCCGGGCGTTCTACTAATACTGCAACCTAAGGTTAAAATTTATACCGAGGTAAAATGCAGAAGTCTAAACATGTGAAAGACCAGTAAGACGTTTAAAATACCCTGTATATTCCCTTGCAACCTAAAATATTGAACACTTGTGTTGCGTTGTCTATACAGACAACCTTTAACGACACTTTTTGAAACTACGCAGTTAGATACATGAGGGTGTTTCTATTTGTATCTAGTGTTATAGAGTGTTGGTTTTCCAAAAGCCCTAAAATACCGCAGACTTGAAAAACCTTTATAAGACCAAGAATACACTGTTTTATCACGTGGCAAGTCAACATTTTGTCCAAAAACTAAATGGTCTGTAAATATCCTAACCAGAGGTCAATAACATATCATAAAGTGATCATTTCAGTATAAAAGAAAAGCGATATACTTTAAATTGTTTTTCATATGTTGAAAACATTCTGTTTTTTATATAGTCAGGGTGAAGATATGCTGATAAATACAAAACATTCCTTAACACACACCTGTCTTTTCTTCTATCCATAAAACTTTATTATTTCTGATTCGATTTTGTTAAGTAATGCATGAAGCTTAAGCCCAGGTTTCTCAAACATGGTTGGCGGGTTATTTTTGACTACTAAATGATCCCAATTGTTGATCGGTTGGCCAGGTTTAAGGAAAATACCACAGTATAATTGCGAAGCAGATCCGTTTCGTATCAATATCTACAGAAGGCTTGGGCCTAGCCTCCTTAAAGTTGATAGGCTGGTTGTTTATAATCAGTAAATGACCCCAATTCTTCACGGCACGAAATCAAAGGCCACGGTGACATTGTAGAGCAGTACTGTTTCTGATCAGTATCTGGTGAACTCTTGGTACTATCCACCTCAAACTCAGAAGAGACATGTTGGCCAAGACTATGAAATGATTGTTATTGTTTGTGCGCGTCCAAAGGTCAGAGGTCAACGTCACATCAACACTGCACAGCAGAACGTTTCTGCTGTTTGCAGAACGCTTTAGCCAAGGTTCCTCAAGCTTGGTAGGTTGGTTTCCATTACCACCAGGAGATGACTAATATCTGGACAATCCTTAGATTTCGTAATCTCAAATTTGTAAAACAACCTTGGTTATAACCACTAGATGGCCTCTATCCTTTAAAGGAATACTAGGTCAGAAGCAAACACAACATTCCAGTTGAGCAGCATAGTGTTTCCAATTATAATCTTTAGAACGCTTAAATCAGCCAAGGTTTCTCAAATTTAGTTGGCTGGTTGAAAATGAAAAGTAGATGATTATTTTTTTTAAAATTATTTTTCGATCACAAGGACAAAGATTAACGTCAAAGGACATTGCAAATGTAAAACTATTTCTGATAAATGTCTGGAGAATGCATGGACCCAAAATCTGGATATGACCTCTACATTTTTCGAGCTATCAGGTCAACGGCCAAGTCCACAGTTACATTGAGTAATAAAACTGTCTCCGATCAAAATCTGAAGAACGCTTTGGTCAAGGTTAATGGGCACGGGGTGGGGGTGAGATAATTTATGTTTCCTAAGAACGAAGCACAAATGCTAATTTTGGACATATTAGTATATTTTATGCAATGCATTTTTCCGATCATATCTTTCTAAAATGAATAACAAAACATCGACAATTTACGGACGTGGACAAAATATTGAAAAGCAACACAAAAGCATGCAGTGCTACTTTATTTTTCAGAAAAACACACTGATTTAAAACAACAATCTGATTATAAAGAATTGTTTCTACATCTAAACATGCTCATGATATTAGTTGACGAGTTCTTCAGCTGACATAAGTTTACCTTAAAGAAATTTTACATTCTAAAACAGTCATTATAATTATCAAATTTAATGGTATGTCGGTAGTCAGCAGTTTTGTAATGACATTTAGGACGTTAGAAATTATTTTAATACGCAACATGTCTTTCTTCTGTTCTGCATAATTAATGGTCGGTAATAAATTTATGATTTCTCTCTACCAACTGATCCAAAGTTGAAAAAAAATGTAATAACACAGAAATGACATGAAGTTATGAAAACAATTGTAAAAATTGATTAAAATATAATGGATCTGTATTTCGTAGTTACTTTGGATTACAGCGCAAAGCACCAAAGCTTGGTACCAGGGACATTATCATATGGTTGCTTAGTTTAATTAATACAAACCTGGTACAAAGCAAGATCAAATCAAACCACAAATTTAGGATCTTTTATATTCTAATTTATGTCTAAAGCAGGTTCTAACCTACATGTAGCATTCCTTAAATAGAAAGACAAATATAATATAGAGAACAACAAAGACATACATTTCAAATTTCATGTTTCTTAAAGAAAATATACACTGTCAAGTTTATGTGTTTTTAGGAAGAAAAATAAGAAATGTTGACTACTGCACAGATGCAAAAAAATAAATCAGTAAGTATTATCGATATTTCTCACGTATATAAGGCCAAATCGTCAGACTGTTGAACATATCCAACTCATCATCAGTTCAACTAGTTCCATTTCATGATCCATATTTTTAATTTGTTTTGTACTTTTGTTTCATTCTTTCAGTGAGATCGGGCATATGTCTAATAAGGCTTGCAAGGATAGTATAAATGATTAAGTAGTTTATTGAATATGTTTACTAACTAAAATAAAATATACGGACTAAATATGTATAAAAAAGCGGACATCTAGGTTTGATAATTGAATGAATGGACAGACAAACATGGGACATAATGATCGAATATATATCGAAATAGAAATGTGCTATTATTAGTTACGAGGAAATATGAGTGTGTACCAAGCACACATTTTAAACTGTACCAGATTGATGGCAACAGATCATAAACAAGAACCACCGACATGCGACGAAACCAGGTTTTCACCAAATAATTTTACAAAAGAAAAATGTTATTTAAAAAAACCAACTATGAACCAGATCTAAACCCATGCACTTATGACCGAGGACTCCTACAAATCCATAACTTTACCATAAAAACTATAGACTATACTATTATTAAACATTTGAACAATGCAACGTATATTTGTAATCTGCATAAAGCCATAAAAATAACTTTCAGTGTGTCCGAAATGCATGCAGGTATCAGGATGCTACAAGAGTGCTGTGTACAAAGTATCATCAAGACAGGTGAATTAAAACCCAAATTATTTAACGGTTACTGATTTTTTTCTATTTTAGTAACAGTGACCTTGACCTTGAACCGACTGATCCTAAATACAATCCTAAGCTAGGTTCCGCGCAAGTGTGTTATATACCAAGTTTGGCCAAGACTGACCAATAAATACTTAAGTTATTGGCTGGAAACCAATTTTCTATTTTAGTAACTGTGCCCTGAACTTGACCAGACTGACTACAAATAAAATTACAAGACCTGTCCGCGGACAGCACACTCCACTCTGTGATGTCAAGATTTTTTAATTATACGCATTTTTTCGACTTAAATTAGTGTTAAATAAAAGTGCATTACATATAAAAATTATATTTACAAAATTCGTTTCAGAAGGATGGCTGTAAAAATATCAAAGGAATAAGCAGTCTCTCCAAAAAACAGTTTCAAATGTATCTCATCGAATTTTATATTAAGTTCATTTAGAAGGAAGTCCAAACAACTTATATCGTCAGACGACTTGACGTCGGTTCTCACGGAAGTTTAAAACATTTACCTTCCTATGAACTTCTTTTTTCTTCCAGAAAGTTTAGCATTACGTCTGCGCAATTCAGTCCTCAACTGCCCTTATGAAAGTGAACTAATGAAATGTTTGTTAAAATTAATCTGCATATGTCGTTTAGTATTGTTTGTATTCAACACGGAAGTGGCGTAAAGACCAAATCGACAACAGCGCCACCTATTGAGCACCTGCTACATCAAGGGGAGTAACTGACCGATGTTCCCCATTAGGATTTGTCACAGAAAGGGAATACATTACCAGGGAATACAATGGATAAATAGTAAATTGCTTGATAGGCTAAGTGTACTTTGCTTTACAAATAATCCACTTTCAAAATGTGTCAGCTGCCATAACTCTTTCATAATGTCTTACTTCCATAATTTATTATCAATGCTTTTCTTCTATAACCCATTCATTGATGTAAAAGGTGGGGTGAAAGTTTCTCATTCAAGATTTTTATTGTTATAATAATTTTTTGGGGGTGTGGGAGTGGCTGGAAACATCTGGTGACAGCGGGGGGGGGGGAGGTGGGATGGTGGATTCGGTATCAATTAATTACGTATTAAAACCATCGTGTGGGGTTGGGGAGGTACCTACACACCTACATATTGAAAAAAAAAATAATAAAAAAGTCCGGGTTGGACCTGGGGGTCCTATTTAGAGAGGGGAGGGGACAGGGAGGAGCGGGGGAATTACTTACCCATCCCATGTAAGTAAATAATTTGTTTCTAGACATAAGAAGTTTGTTCCTATATATAACATGTATAAAGAGAAGCAAAATCAAATGACCCCTAGGGTGGGGCTAATTTTGACCTCAGGGACACGGTTACCAATAATCTTTTCTAGGGGTTTTGCTGATGATCAAGTATTTTAAGTTTGGAAGGATTATCATGACACTTTTGGAGAAATGGACATTAACAAAAATGTTAAGTAAGGAATTTTTCGATGAAAAAGGGACATAACTTTGAAAAAAAATAATTTGAGGTTATCTGCCCTTGCGAATTAGTGTCGCATTTCGATATTGAACATGTGTTCTTAATCAGAAGTAAATAGTTTTGATAGTTTCTGAGAAATTGGCCTTAACAAAATGGTTTAAAAAATAACAAATGGCAATAATCTAGTAAAAACTGATCAGAGAAAATATTTCTTTACTTGTACACAACTACGCATCGTGATCTATTATGTGTGCGAGTTTGGTATCAATCTACCCATGGGGTGCAGGAGGAGTTGCGCATACAAAATTTACTATATGGCATGTACGAGAACAAACAAAGGGCAATTATCCAGTAAAAACTGATACAAAAAAAGTTATTTTTGCACAACTACGCATCGTGGTCTATTATTAGTACGAGTTTGGTTTCAATCCACCCATTGGTTTAGAAGGAGTTGCGCACCCAAGATTTAGTATGTATGGCATGAACGAAAAACCAGTAAAGGATAATAATCCAGTGAAAACTAATCCAAGAGGAAAATTCTATATTTCTTACACAACATTTCAACATGGTCTAACATGTGTGCGAGTTTGGTTCCAATCCATCCAGGAGTGTAGGAGGAGTTGCGCACACAAGAAGCGGGACGTACGTACAGACGTACAGATGTACGGACGTACTGGACGGACGTGTGCAAATCTGAATGCACTGTGTGGTGGGTGCACAAAAACAATAACATCATTTCACAAAATCAATGTGCGACAGAAATGAACATTCGAGGTCAAAATGTGATTTAAAGCAAGCTATTTGAAAAATATACAGTACCATTCTAAATGCATTCATTGCAAACAAAAACATAAACAACAGACTATACTTTTTGTATTTTATAAAATAACAATATCATTATATACAAGGAAAGGTCACCAGAAGGCATGGTGTCAAAAGAAGTATCAATTTAATGACTGTAGTACTTCAAATCTTTAACTTACAACTTTGAAATCATAAAAAATGAATTTCTTATTTTGTATGCAGATATTCCATAATATATATATAATAACTAAAAATGTGTCCAAAGGACACAGATGCCCACGCTAAATGACACTGCACACAAACTTGGTAAATCAACACTGTGGGCAAACATGTAAATATGGCATAAAATATGACAAAGCAAAGATATCAGGTATTTACTTTTCTAACTATTATTACATACAAGCCTTCTAGAAGACAGCATAAGCAAGGCTTTAAAGTCGAAATTTTATGAAAATGGTAATTTTTTTAAACACTAGCCACTCCACTGTATCTAGCTACATAGCAAGCATGTATATCAAAGCAAGCCAAGCTAAATGCATTGTAGACAGAAATAACAGTATCTCTATAACAAACTCAAAAGCATGCTTAATTTGAAAAAAAAAAATAAAATACTTTTTTCTAAATGAACAGGTAAAGTGGTGCATTTTCAAAGACAAGTCCAGCAGTATATTACAAGTTTAAAATCTTCAGTCTCTCTAATATCCTTTAAGAGAGTGCATCAAGGCAACAAAATGGTAAGGGATAAAACATACGCAGCAATCTAATGTTATTTCTGTTGCGCCCATATAATGATTATATCAATGCATACATACATGCAGCCCACTACAAATGTCTATTACATTCATGCACGTTCTTTGTTGCTCACCTGCCTTTTGTGATAATTCCATATTCAACATCTGCTACCTTACTAAAATGAGGTGATGAGCATGCTAAAAGTTTTGAAATTATGGGCAAGAAACAAGAAATTATCATGGCAGGGTTGTGTCGTCATCATATGATAATAAACACACCATGCACGAGGAAGTTATGAGCTGGATCCAAACAACTTTTCCACTATATCCATATAAGACATAAGCCAATATTTCAAGTGTCCACTGTGAGCTTGACCTTTGAGTGAACAACATAGTTTTTGCATGCGACAAGTTGATTACGTTTGATGATCACTTAAGCCAAATTATTTTGAAATCCAACCATGCATAACAAAGTTATGAGCCGGACAGGAAAACGTTTTCACTCTATCTATATAAGGGACAAGCCAAATCTTCAAATGTCCACTGTGACCTTGACTTTTCAACGAGCGAAATGTTTCTTGCACGCAACACATTGACTTCATACGATGATCACTTATGTCAAATTATTTCGAAATCCAATCCAGTTATGAATCTTGGGCACTGCACTTCTCCACAGTAAACTTTTTCACCTATGAAGCTTCAAGTAAATATCTTCAATAATTTTCAAGTTGTGCCCCGGACAAGAATTAATAATGGAAAATTTCAAAGAGCAATAACTCAAAAATTGTGAGAAGTACATTTATGGTTCTTAGGCCCTCCTCCTCCCCACAATATAATCTTTTCACCTATAATGTTTCAAGTTAATACCTGCAATACCTTTAGAGTTATTGCCCGGACAAGAACTAAAATTACAAAGAGCAGTTACTCAAAAAAAGTGAAAAATAGAGTTATGGTTCTTAGACACTGCACCTTCCCACAATGAGATCTATTTTCCTATGAAGTTTCAAGTTTATACCTTCAATACCGTTCGAGTTATGCACAGGAAAAGAATTAAGTATGAAAAATTACAAAGGGCAATAACTAAAAAATTATGCAAAAGAGAGTTATGGTTCTTGGGCACTGCACCTCTCAACAGTGAGATCTATCCACCTATAAAGTTTCAGGTTAATATCTTCAATACCTTTCAAGTTATGGTCCGGACAAGGTGCCAAGCCAAGGTGCCCCCCCCACACACACACACGGACAGGGAAAACACTTTATGCCCTCTCGCTATTATCATGGCGGGGGCATAAAAATTTCTTACAGCACAAGTTCAATCTAGCTAGATGTAAAAATAAAGTTTGTATATCTATCTTCAAGTAAAATGTGAAGTACATTTGACAGGAGGTAACGTATTACTACTACTTAAAATGTATTAGTTCCAGCAGAATATCCTTTTGTCGGGTTTTCATGTATTTTGACATAGAACTTTATCAAGTCTGCGATTTGTACAGCCCTTATTAACCACGTAACAATGTTACAGAAAAATATCTCGTACAAGAAAATCCTAACAAATATTCAATTATTTTAATCCTGCAATAGCATGTAGCTTGACCTTGTGTATCAAAATATCGTTTCCAGAGTTATCTAAAAAATTCTAAGAACTTGATGTTGGCATAAAAGTATGCTAAGAAATTCATTTTTACGTATCTTTTTTCAAGCATGAGCAGATAAAAACAGATAAAAATCATACAGTATCATTCTAAATATGCCAATGTATGACAAGGTCTATGATTATTATTTTTTAAATATTTCTTACCTATTTCTGTGACAGTGACCTTGACTTTTGTGCTATGGTCCTGGTGTTTGCACGCGACACACTGTCTTGTCAAGGTAAACAAATTTACCAAGGTATTTTAAAATCCATCGATGCCTGAAGAAGTTATGGCCCTGACAATGTCTAAAATCAACATTTTTTTAAATTTTAGATTGTGTCCTTGACCATTCAGCTATGGACTTCAATCTTGTACGCAAAACACCACCTTACCGAGGTTAACGAATACGCAAAGGTATTTTAAGATCTTTCTTTAAGTGGAGAAGTTATGGCCCGGACAAGACCTATAATCACTATTTTTTACCTTCAATCCGTGACTGTAACCTTTGTCCTCTGAACTATGGATCTGGGTCATATAGGCGACACACGATCTCATCAAGTGAACAAATATGCCAAGGTATTTTAAAATCCTTCCATGCTTAGAGAAGTTATGGCCCAGTCAAGAAACGTGACAAAGCGGTGGACGGACAGAGGTTTAACAAGTGAATCCAATATAGCTGCCACACACTTTGTGTGGATGGGTATTTATGTTGTCACAATACGGGAGTTCATTCCAGAAAAGAACTAATTAAACTTCGAGTTGAATAGTTTTTTATCATTTTACTTTATTGCATTATAAGAGTCTCGATTTTATAAATGGTAACTAGAAGTCGTCGAAGAAAAAATATTGAAATTCATCATACGTCAAATAAAGAAAATATTAAAACATTTCAGATCTTGTATGTAATTCCTATTAATGCAAAACGTGTCTTAACGTTCGGATTTTTTTTCAAGAAACCACTTTTTATTGCATCTAGTTTACTATATGGTATCACTGGGCAATCCCTCTAGCAAACTCACCATCTGATCTTCGGACGTGAGGGTTTCTCTTTCTTCTTCATAATTATTTGTGCCAAGCAGCTTCGCATTATCCTGGTCATCGTCGGAAGTATCCGCAGAAATGAGAGCTCCACAGTTTCCAGGTTCAATCGCGTTTTGAACTATTGCATCAACAACTGATTTTCTGACTTTTACGTATATGTATTTCTCAGCTAACCCATACCTCTTGTTCTCGATATATATTTTATCATTTCCTGGTGCCTCATTTGCTTCTAACATATGGTCATGAAGCGACTGAAAAAAATGCATTTTGACAGACATTATGACACCAAATAGAAAAGTTATTTCACATTCTTAGATTTTTTCTATCCTTAAACTACATGTTTACTTACTCATTAACTAGCGCAAGTTGAATTGCATGTATAACACATTGTGTCAAAAGCAAGACTTAACTCAATCAGATTATGATTAAGGTGAAAAATGTGGTTTTAATGTTCAAACATTCTGTCCCATTCTTTGAGATTACTGCATTAAGATCTGTTTAACTGAGTTTACTGTTATTTACTTTGTCGCTATCGTGAAGAAATTCTGTTACCAACTCGGTTAAAAAATTGCAAAGTATTTCACTAATTCCTAGATCCTTCAAGAACATTCTTATCATCTCCTTGTCACCTTCATCATCTGCGCTTTGTTCGCTATTGTACCGATATACGTATTCATCCATCATTCTTTTCACTTTGGACAAAGCGGATGAAACCTACAGTAACAACACTGAATTTGTACAAAATTTCACATGATCGGCTACATTTTTTTCCTTTTCATAATTTGATTCTATTAAATACCACACTTAGATAAAAATGAGATTATTTTCAATGTTTATAAGAGACCCTTTTGATATTTTAATGTACCCAGAATATTGATTTGAATGTTAAATGTCGGTTACTTAGTTATGTTTGATAAAATTTGTTCTTTGAAAATCATTGTACAATTTCTCAACAGCCTACCAAATGTGGAAAAACTGGTAGTCATTGGACATATTTACGAGTGGTGTTCGGAATGTTTTGAGACAGCCTTTAATAATGGATTTAAGTGAAAATATTAGGTTTATCTCGTAGTAATCTATAATCTACCCCTATGCAACATTTTAGACAAATAGCACACCATTTTCACATATGTGAATAACATATGCGATATTCACGACGCTTTACAATAATGTCATAAAATGTGAAATTCTTTGTTTTGGCGTCATTCCCTCGAAATAACGCCAATCAAATTAAATTTATTTTTCATGTCTCCTGGTCCATCGGATGAATACATCGGTATACCGGTGTGTGCCGATGCAACGCAAATATCACAAACTTCAGGGAGCTCCCTAACGGTGATCTGGTGATCTCAATCAATACTAGCAATTCTTCCCGCAAACGTAACTTTTTTTAATGACTTTAAAATGACTGATGTCCGACTGGTCCTCTCTTTATTCGTAGGAGAAGTCTGCAGCTCGGGAAACGCCTTATGGCAACGGTACACAAGTGCTCTGCTTGCATTTTATCCATTCTTTGCATTTTCCAAAAGTTCCTTTTTTCCATAGGTAATTCAAAACTTGATGGAAATTCGCTCTTAATGTGCATATCCTCAATCGCACACAACACAACTTTTCATGATATAAATGTCTCAGAATAAGGGAAATACAACATCACAAATAAAAAAAATGTGTTACTTTAAAAACAAAGAAGGTTAAAAAAGAATACGAAAGGTAATATATTGTTAAAATTGTATGCCGTGAGCCGGTCTTACGATAGTTTTGTTCCTGTGATTACTGCAGAACATGCTGTTATTTTACAAACGCATCAAAACTGGATATTTGTACTTATTATATATCAAACTACATGTGGGCGCAACAACTGTAAAATTGAAATTTAAATCAATATTTTGCATGTGTCTCAAAACTTTCAGAACTCGACTCGTATATGTCCAGAATTTTAAAACACCTTGACAAACAAGAATAGAAAAAAGTTTTACTTACTTGTAGCTTTTCAAATTCTATGAAATTTTGATGTTTATCCTCAGGAAAGTTGCTTCTGCTTAACTGTGCAAACATTACTCCGACTAGCAGTTTTATAAGCTTAGCAACAAATCCGTCTCTTGCTGAAAAAAAGGCAAAACGAAGTTAAAGCAAAACTGGAATCAAATGTTTTGAAGCTATTCCTTTTTCAGCATATGTTATTAAATCACTTCTGCGTGTTTATATTAAACATGTTATAACAGAGTGTTCCAACAATAACGATTAAAAGAAGTGGTTCTTAACGGATATCTCTTGATAACTGCTTTCATTTATCATTAATATTTTTTTTTAATTCGTGGGTTGTTGTTGTTTTTTTTATGCAAACAACATGCCGTCATTGAATAGTCTACTCGAACAAGTAAGTACAGGCACCTAACTCATACACGTGAAATCTGGCATGTAAGATAATATGGAGAGTTAATGAGTATTGTCTTAATATCTAAAAAAATAGGTTTCGTATAAAAAATATTCTCTGGGTTATAAGTAATTAAGTACTGACTTAACTTATAAAACACAAGATATACAATAATCATTATTTTATTATAACAAAGTATAGAACTATATGTTGCTAATAAGTAGAATATTTTAGCTACGATAACACGATGATAACTGCCTGGTTCAGTACGTCCAAACAAATGCACCCATTTATTCATCAATTTCAGAAAAAAATATTAAGCGAGCTTTTGAAAAGCTAATTGTTTTCTTCGATAATTTGAATCAGTTTTATATTAAAAAAATCGTGTCAGATTTTTGTTATTACAATAACAAAAACAACTGTAAATTAGGATTTTCCAAATTCAACTATTTTAACTAAACTATAAAGAAACTATTATAAAATACCAGTCAAGAAAATAGTTCCAAAAAGATCTTAATAAAAACTCTATGTTCTGAACAAAGAATTTTAAGATAGAACATCTCTTGGATATTATGTTTAGAACATGATAAACACAAATAATTTGTAACAAGATGTAAATATGTATTTTTGCCAATATATTACGCGAGTGTAATATAGAGAATCAGGTAATAGTTACGATGCATTATAAACGCCGTTTGTAATTTTATCAAAAAGCAATATAAAAAGACTGCTGTATAACACTGTGGGCATAATAATTGCTGGACACGTTCTGCGGAATAGGACTTTCGCAGTAGACAGGTTTGCATCAGTTGTTTTTACTGGCTTGATTTATACTTCCTTATAGATGTTGCCTTTATTATGTTTACAATATGTGTTTTTTATCTCAAAGATAGCTTGATATTTAGTTTGACTTTTAATTTATATTTCATTATTCTTATGTCAAATAATGAATTAAAAAACACTTTTCTGCAAACATTTTGATTTGCCCTTAAAAACACTTAGTTGTTTATTAATGAAACAAAAAACAACAACAACATATTAATCACCTTACTTTGGCTGTATAAATGACAAAAATTGTTTTAGGGGTTTTATTAAAAATGTGTCATTTGTGTGCAATTTGTTCTCATATGTGATGAAACATAAATAATAATTATATCAAGATTAATTTATTGTAGGACTTATTTCTGACCTATAAATGACGTATATATAGCCTTGGTGATTATCTGCAAGGGTAAGGTGAACAACAGTTATTTGCAAAACATGTTTCTTGTTGGCATTCCTTCTCATTCTATAAAGTGCTGGAACGAATGAAACGAGTCGAGTGCAAATGTGTCAATCAACTCCAGATCTCACTTTTCGACTGGCCGGCATATTTAATAAACAACCAAACAACTTCTCACCCAATCTGGAAAATCGCAATACCCTTTTGAGACACACTGGGAGATATATCGGTGCAGAAAAGGCTGAATGGACCTTAATACAATTCAACAAGTCAGGTCATTACGAGAAGAGTTTGGAAATTATTTTCAGCAATGATCCTGTAAGAAAAAATATAACTGGATGTGTGGTTTTGTGTAGTTAGTATGTTAAGCGTTTTATAATTCAAAATCACAGCCGAAAACCATATCTATGCACCTGGAGTCATATATCGTTCAGATTCTGATAAATACCGACCCCGGGGGCGATAAACAGTCATAGCGGAACAAACTAAAAGTACTTTTAAAATGATTTATTTCTTCATTGTATGATTGATGATGGGCAGTCTAAGATACCATTAGTACTTTAGGTCGCATCTGTAAACTGGCAAGGGTTTATAGATCAGAGCAACTTATGAAATATTTGACTGATAGTCTCACCCATCTAGAAGGCTCGTTTTTTTCTTTCATTTTCGGAAAATACAAATGAATCAAAATCATAAATAGACACATATGTAAACGAAAAATTGCGAGACGATACGACAGGATTTCTTAAAAGAGGCGGCGGTTTCACCAAGCAAAAAGCGTTGAACTGACAAATAATAAAGGAAATTGCCGAGGTCATAGCTAGTTTACAAAGAAATTTTGTTAGTGTTCTCGTAGACATAGATTGAGTAAAATTGATTAGGATAGTTACAAAAGCCAATTGTCTAGCTGCTGATGATGTCAAAGACGACGCTAGGCCACCTTTCGAACGATCGGAAAGCAGGCATGTCATAAATATTGAAATTTCTAAAACATTTTCCTTGCTTTCTAAAATCTACAAACAAGATGTATAATTCCGACAGCCATTTGCAAGAACAAGGTTCCTCGTTAATATGAAGATATGTAAAAACGATCAAATGACAGCTCTTTAGAAATATACTTCACTTATTTTTTTATTTATTTATTTTTGCTGATAACGATTTACCTTTGAAATAAACATATTGTTTAATTTTTACGAATACAGTATACCATGGTATTAATAAAGATTATTATAAGACTATCAGTATACCTAATTGTGCAAGTTATTATTGAATATGAATGCATGACAGCTACACAATGTCTTACAAAACTTCAAAACCTTTCAATTACACATGAAATCACAACTGTTTGGTACACAAATGAAAAAAAGGACAAACGCGGAACAAAGTTGTCTAAACTCTTCTTTTTTTAACTGAACCAAACTCGATTAATATTTGTTTTGTGTCCCGCGTTCTTCCTTGACTGAAACCTGTCCTTGTTGAAGGCTCATTTATTTATTTTGACATATTTGTTATTGTCTACCACTTTTTGAGCACTAAGCTATGTGAAAAGGAATAAAAGACTCAAACATGTCATAATCTGTATTCTCAATAAGTATACACATAAATTCAAAATTTGAGTTAATCCCTGATCCTAGGTATGGCGGATTTTTAGCGTGAACCTTATATATGCGAACTGAACATTATAACAACTCCAACAATTGTCTACTTTCACTACACTGACTGTTTTTCCACTTTAGCAGCCAACTGAAGATCCTAATTGTAGTCTAAGTTAAATATCACTAGGCGCCGCAAACTAGCAAATGCCGCCAATTAAGCCAAATAAAGCAAAAAGCGGAGCCCGGAGAACAGCTGAAGGACCAAATGGGAACGACTCCGTCTGAACCACTGGTACCCAGACGATGGCGCTCCCACCGCCCGACAGTGGCAGCAAGACCCTAAAGCAATTATAGCCCAAATTTCAACAAATATGTATCAGCAATAATATATTAAATTTCACTGCCTACTAAATATCACGGATGCTTTGTGCCACCTGATAGACGTTTTGATAAAGAGAAACGTATTTATATTCTTGTTTGTCACACTGAGATAAAAGTGCCCTAGTACTTGGCTGCACGCCAAAATCGCCCCCAAATGGAACGAATTACTTACAAACTTATGAATGATTTCTCTTGTTTACCATGCAAACTAGAGTTGTCGACCCTGTAAGAAATAATGTAACCCAAATTGAATGTTGTTAAACTTTCTTCACCACATAGGAATTTAGCCGTTTGCTTGCTGCAAGTTATGCTCCTTGATTCTGGCCCCAGTCCCGAGATAATATTTCTGACGGAATTATTTTTGTTCCTGACATATCATTGTGAATAAAATCCAACAACTTATTAACCACCTTTATTAAATCCTTAATGTGTGTGTGCGTTATATCATTGCCGACTACATGAAGTAAAAGGAATGTAGGTTTCTGTTCGCCCTTAACAGCACCTTTAGCTTCCTTTTTGTCCTACAAAGGGTCAGGCCACCCTATCCTTGCCACCATAGCCGGGCTGGCAGACCTAGGCTACTTCCACCTGGTCTTCTTCTTGCCCCCCTCCCCCCCGGGAATGCTTGTTTAATAAAAGATGATCCTCCCACCCACACATGGTATCCCTGTAAAACTTTGGGACGACTATTAATATCCAGCTTTTGGTGTTAACACCTATTATACATCTTGGTATTTAATCGATATACTATTTTGAAATGATAATATAAACAGACGTTAATAAACACATGTAAAAGATCAGTTTCTGATTGTCGCAAATTATCTCTATAACAGCATGTACATAATATTCCTACAAATATATAATATACATGTACTTTAACTTATTTTGTAAAAACTTCAGTCCTACCGAGTCCTAGAATATATTACATTGGTGTATACATCGAAACAAGTTTGGTATTGATACTACAACTTTGTAGTAGTTGGCTTAAATTGGTTGAATGTAAGGCTTGTACGCACTTGAAGACCAACTCCCTGCGCTTCTAATTTGTTCGACTGACCAACCCCATTTACTAGCTACTGAAGCCGCGCCTAGCCGGAAACTATGACACTTGTAGTGTTAAAACTCTGGGTTCAGTCAATTTAATGTTTTTCTCAACACTGCCAAAAATTGGTAACGAGTCAGCGGGGTACCATCTTAGTGGCACAATAACGGCCCGAAACATGTTGGTCTTACTGCTTGAAATCGAGCAAATGCGTCAACTGGACAAATAATACTACAGATTAATTTTGCTAATTTGATTTCTGTCCCTTTACAAAGCTGGTCAGTCTTGGAGTACCTCTATAGACATATCATTGCTCTTCCGTTTTCTACAGAGCGGACATCTTGGATACTCAGAACCTTATGAATCCGTTTATCACCATTTTTCGTTACTGTAATCTCCCTTTCCCTAAAGAACCCCTAAAAATGCAAAAGTATATGCCAAAGAGAACAAAATTGTCTCATAATCATTGTGGCAAACTGCTGGGAGCTTAGTCAGAATGCCATAAAGAAGTTCTAATGTTATGGGGAGGCGCACCCTTTTGCTTTCGCCGTTCTATGTAACCCTTCTAATATATTACTTACTACGAAGTGCTTTGTGTTATCTGCAATGCATTGAATTTTGCATTGCAAACTAATGGCTGATAATTACAGTTCTGCTGTTCTGAAGCTAAAATCATGCAGTGATAGAAATGCGACATACATTGTGATTTCTTGGATAGATGGTGGCCATACCTCCAACCAGCCATAATTATGTCTGAAGTTTTGGAAACTGTTCAGCCCAGTGTTATATGCTTTAATTGTAGTTGGTGATAACGATATCTTCTAGCCTCAATCTGCAGATAATTAACTGGAATTGGCGTGGTATCTGCAATGGTTCTTCGGTTGCCCATGGCGCTACTTGACGGAAGCTGCTCCACTAACGATGAGAAATAGCCTCAGCAATAATGTGCATTTGGAAGAAATGTGCACTGTTTTAAAGAAAATGTTTTCCTTCCTACACATTAGCACGAAATGTCGGACAAGTTGCATAAGCTTTCTTGATCTGGAGGTTTGGCAGTTCAAAACTCTTACCAATGCTTCGTTGTCAATGCAAATTATGACTTTTTTGTTTTTAAGTTTGTGTCCACATATGTGAACAGCCAATACAACTGGCCCATGGAACCATTTCTAGAAATGTTAGATCCTTCATAACTGAATGTTTTTGCCATACCCTTGGCCATGCAAGGCAACACCATTTCCCCTCAAAAAACAAGCTGCTCCTAACGTGTCCGAACCAGAAGCATCGGTAAATAGCTGCAGATCGTCACTGACAAACCACTTGTTTGCAGGTATGTACATTACCCACATTAAAATTCTCTTAAAATGTTCGCCAGACCAATAGATCTTCCCGTGAAATTCTGAGCTTATAGTAAGGTTTTCTTAAAGGAATCATTACGTCGTAGAACCGACGAAGAAATGGTACACTGGACCTAAATGCCTGTCCGAAAAAATTTAATTTGCTCACTTATCTTTGTAACTCCCGCAGAGATATTTTCTTCCTCTTTACCAATGTTGCGATTAATTGGAACAGTTCTTGAATTTTATGATTTGGTATTATGACCAATAATTTAGACGTATCAATTTCTAAACCTAAGAAAACCATAACAGTTACTGTAGTTGGGTTTACTGACTTTTCAACAGCTACAGGGACACCTAGTTCCTCGCAGGTGTTTTCGAATGTGGCGAATAAATGCTGGCAAGTTTGAGTACACTGTCTGCCAGCCATTATTAAATTATACAGGAGGTGATCTATTGAACTTACTTTGGCCTTTTTTGCGACAAGGCAGTGAAGGAATGAAGAAAACTGTTCGCACATGTTTGCACTTTGGCTTAACCCTATTGGTAAAAATTCATCAGTGATATATTACCCTTCTACTTTTATGCCTAATAAGGGAAAATCTTCCTCTCCTATTTGAAGAACCCTCGTTGGTTTCTTTACTCCCATGCTTTGATATGTTTGCCGCCAGCACGATCGAACTGGGTGGTTTCCGCTACAATTTAAACAGCAATAACGGTGTGCACGCGACTCTTGAGCAATAACAGTTTTTGAAATCGTAGCATTTTTTATCCCCTGCTGAAATGGCTATTGTGCTCCGACTCATACATAACATCAAGAGTTCTTCATCTATAACGCCAAAAGACATGGTTGAGTAGCCGAAATTGTGAGTCATAACTTTGCCACCCTAAACCTAAGTGACGCTTAGCTGCAGTCCTAAAAATTGAACCATACTTCATAAATGCCTGTGTTTCAGTTGTGTGAGCGCCTTAATATATGCTCGCAAACACTAAAAATGCGTCTGAGCATTCTTCAATGGTATTGATTTTCTTTGTATTAGGTGGGGCCATTACTTAATTATCTGCCCCATTTAGGTAGTTTCGCCCCCGTATCGTCTTGTGGAATGGCACTATCGTTATCACTAAGCAACAATGTCACCATGTCTACAAATTTACACTGCGTAATTTTTCCTTTATATTCTGGAGGACAGACTCCCCGAGCATAGGTTTGACGCTAGATATTGGTTGTACATTACCTTGTTCGTTTGCCAACTGGAAGTTCTGATCCAACTTCTGGTGCCCCATGTCCGCTGGTGGTAGCATTAGTGCCGTAGGCGGCGGTGTAGGTGCCTTAAGCGGGAGTGTAGGTGCCATAGGCGGGGGTGTAGGTGCCCTAGGCGGTGATATATACACAGCAGGTGCCCATGGGAGCGGTGTAGGTGCCCTAGGCGGCGGTGTAGGTGCCCTAGGCTGTTGTGTCTTATTCTGTGGAGGCGGCTTGTCACGGTCCTCTAAAATATGACAACATGAAAATTGAATATTTAGAAATCATCCTTTTACTATTTATGATTATCTGAATATAATAATATTATGGAAAAAAATAATGCGTATTTGTTCGGACAGGCAAACTAAACAATTATACATTTTCACGGAAAGCTACATTTTCCCATCGATTGGCCTTACTAACGTCTTGCATATTTCTTGTCTTTGAATGTACTTAATGTACCTATACTGGCTCTGGACCAGTTGGACAATTCAGCCCAGCACTGCGAGTTTTGTTTTTTGTTTTGATACCTGATAGAAAATTTCGCCTCCTTTGTTATTTAGCAGTACATTACTGATCAACAAAAAACTTAGACCAACTACATTTAGATAAAAGAAGCGCCAATATGACTTGCCTGACCACAGGCCCCGTTCAAGAACCGGTCCAAGTACTAAATTCTGTGCAATCCAATGCCTTAATGGTTTTCTTAAAATACTTAGAAAGGAATGCCCTATAAAAAGGGAGACCTCCTGCAGACCTGACTGTATGAGCCTTTTATTGTGTCTTTTATTACCCTTTAGTTTTTTATGGAGTCCTGCACATCTAAAACGAATTTTCCACAAGAACAGTATCCATGTTATTGCCCTTTATCATCAATAAGGTTGCTAATAATACCCGAAATGGGAGTTAAGCAGTAGTCGGAGATTGATAGATCGATAGATAGATAGATAGATAGATAGATAGACAGACAGACAGACAGACAGACAGACAGACAGATAGATAGATAGATAGATAGGCAGGCTGACTGAGTATTGGCCCGTGTTGCCCCTAGCTTCCCATATCGACCTTTAACGGACCCACTTAAAACCGAAGCTTTTCAAAGCTCCCATGTATTAGTATATATATAATGCTATGTTATTTGGTACTGCTACTCTTATGTATCGATTAGAAGTGACTGTTAAAAAACATTAACCCAACGACCCAACGACCACGTGGTGTTGCTCTTCAAACAAATCCAATTTCCCATCCTCTTACTGGAAAAATTGTACTCCAAATGATTTTTTACCATGCAAAATTTAATTCTGAAACTTAATATGCCTTAAAATATTGTTAAAAAAACCCCTAATTGTTTGGTTTTCATACGATTGAAAATTTTATGTACCTTTCCTGTTGATGGAAAAATCTGAAAAAACGGTGATCTTGAAAATAACACCTGCGTTATTATCACACTAATGTTTAAATATTTCCGATTATATTCAAGTTTCTTTAAAGGTTGTGTCCCGCAATCTGTTACAAAAATACCTTTTTATTAGTTGTCCAATTATATAAATAAATACTTGAGTTAAACTTTTTCCCTCAAACAAACAGGCGTTATTTTAAGTGCTTAATTATAGTACGGATCCTTTTACAATTTTAAGTTTGATATACAAAAAAACAATGATATTTACAGTGTCTTTAAACTCCATTCAACAAAATTACAAAAAATAACTTGTACGCTATGCAACGTACAGTTTCGGTTAGTTTCATATGATCATGACCTTGATATTGACTACAATGTTTGAAGTTTTGTCAACCCATAATTTACACCTTGCTGATTCTACAATCATTACTGACAAACGAAATGAAAGAAATGTGCTGCAATTTAGAATTTCTGCCATCTGAACCTTAGGCACTGACCTACACCTACTACTATATTCAGAAATATTCAAACGCGTAAAACCAGAATGTCCTTCTATACTGTATCATTAGCAACCCAAGTAGCATGTAACCCGTTTTTGGTTATCTATGAGGACTAAAACGTTATAAACAGCTTTAAAATATTGTATGTTGTATATAGTTGTAATGGAAGTAATTTCATTCATATGCTTAACAAAATGTCTTTCATCTGGAACAAATTTCAACCATCTGTTCAAATATGTTGCATCTTTCATTTACAGATAAACTACATGTAGTGGCCATTAAACATTTTTTCTGTTTACTTCTGTTTGCTTTTTCAAGTTTTTATTTCAAAGATCCGATTGGGTAAATCTTGAATAGTTAATATACTTAACACATGAACAAATAGTCGAACTGTCAAAGATTTCGTAGCGATGTGAGTCCTGAAATGATCTGAGCGTGTGATTTATTTTGACGGAACAATACCCAGATCAAGGTTATTCTAGAGATCATCAACAGAAAATGTCTCAAAAGGTGCCACAAAGTTTGGGTCAAAATCTGAAGACAACTCATTCATTTCTATCTTCTTGATTGACAATCTTACCACTTGTACATGATCCCTCTGTGATTCTGCTGCTGTAGAGAAAAGGAATGATTCCTATAATACCAAAAAAAGGAAAACAGGATAGTAGGAGAATCTTAGCTTGGTTCCCATTGAACACAAGATTGCCTGCAAAAAAGAAAAGATCAAGCATATTATTTTTGCTTTTTTCCTCAAACATTACAACAGGTTCAAAATATGTTCAAAAAATCGAAACAAATCCATTCGTCAATTGATTTAAGAGAAGCAAACTCACCGCCTTATTAAATGATATATCATGATGAGCTAGGTGACTTACGGAGATTCTGTATAGACCGTTCTAAAAATGTACCTCAATGTTACCTCCCCTTTGTCTGCAATTAAGGGTCTGTGAATTGAAATGGTTTTTATAATATGTAGCGTAAAAAGGACCCATCTTTTATGGATGTAAAGTGCTTGTATCAGTTGATGTTAGAAAATCAGATTCTTTAAAACCGCATGAAGCATTTATTATCTGAAAGATTCATTCTAACCGAAAAAAATGTACTGTATAAGTGGTAAAGTTCTCGACGTGGAAATATTTCACGAAATTGCGAAAATATCAGCCAGCGTAAATTTCTCATTCAGAAAGGTATAGTTTTACCCATGCACCGTGTAGCTGGTACTTGTTATTTCTTTTCAAAAAAAAAAAAGATTCTTCTTCATTGAATTGTATATGTTAGCAGTGCATCAATTTAATTTGCCGAGAAACGATAAAACTGAAATAAAAGCAATTTGACAAAAACCAGTTTCGATCAACATCACGTGACATTTTTGGTAAATAAAAAGGGAGTAACAGATTCAAAAATATCACTATAAACTTGATGTTGTTTTTACACCTAATCAATTCTCGTACCACAAGGTTATGCAACAAGGCGATGCATTGTGTAAATATAAAAGGAGAGAGTAGGTTGATGAACAATACAAGTTTTGACTGTTTTACTGTATAATTGTTTATAACTCTTACCAGAATATAATGTTATTGTGTCAAATGTGCAAAATAGTTTCAATCCGATAATACAAAGATAACCGTTGTTATCAGAAACTAGTGCATTATAATAAAGTGGTTAATAAGATGTGAAATCAATATATTACAGATACTAATTTCATGATTCGCGAACTTTTCCACCCGAAACTTCTGAAAACTTCTGAAATTGTGATTTCGCGAACCTTTTGACGCGCGAAAATATCCACTTATATAGTATATACTGTTATCTAATGATATCTCCCAACTGTCAAATTGTTAAATAAACTCTCGTTAACTGATTCACTTTTTTTTTCAAAATTTCAACAAAACACCGACTTAAAATAGTACGTGAATCTCTTCAGAAAATTCTGACAAAAAGGCTTCGTTATAAAAGTGTCATGTTAATCTCGTTTTCCTAAGTACAAGAAAGTTGTAATACTAATTATATTCAATTTGATAATAAAATAAAAAGAAGCAGAAGAAATGCAAATGCATTAATCTAAGATCAATACAAACGTATGCCTTGCAGCTTCTTTTTTCCGAAAGTCAAGATGATCTTTTTACAGAAATGACATCTTTTTTTATCGTGATTTTGGCTAAAACAGTGTTAACATGCAGATGTTTCTCTTTGTCAATTTTCACAGTTGTTCAAATGATTGAAACCATATTTCACCTTTTCAAAGGAAACCAGTGCTTCAAAATGTGTTTTGTACAACTCAAGCTTTCAACTTGAACAGTCCGGGATTGTTTTTTTATAGTCGTTCGTGTGTTAAATATAATTAAAATTAATAATAAAATTGTATGAAAGGTAATGAGCTTCGATCAAGATTAACAGGACAATGATTTACAAAAGAATTTAATCTTATCTTACAAAAGAACAGCAGTGTGGTACGTGTAACTGTGAACCAGTATTTTTAGATTTTTTTACTGATTTTCCCCGAATCCCATGCCTTCGATTTTTTATCGTATAACCACCAGGTGCATGAAACTTAATTGTCACAACATTAATAATATGTTCAAGAGAAGAACAAAACATCCAAAATAATACTAGTTAAAAGATTTTATTTCTATTTTGTTAAGGAAACAAAGCACCGTAGCGAGACATAAGCAGATCTTTAACAGCGGAAGGGTCACATGACATTCAAGATGACGGCGGTCAAACTATCAAATATGGAACGATATATTGTATATTAGCATATTTACTTTTCCTTAAAACCTTGTTTTTTTTCTTCCAATGAAAGATTCATTGTATACATGTCACTGAGATGTAATTGCAATCTACTAGGTAGAATGATAAAGCTGTAATTCTAAATAGTTGTTAGGTATCAATCTTACTTCCCCCCTCTAGATTTAAAAAAGTATTACCTGAAGAGGTATTCCTAATCTTCATAAATTTATATATGAGTGTCGCCTCTAAACCAATAAATTGAAGAAACAACCATGAAAGAATTGTGATGATCACAATGTTGCTCTTATAACTCTCGCTACTTGTAGATCCATCTGAAGTTTCATCTGAAAAAGGGGGAGAAGCTTTGGTGTTTCAGTAACGCTTTTGGATTCATATAATACAACAGTTGTAACAAATCTTGACAGAATAAAGGCTGAAAATTTGCCTACTTCTTACATTTGTAAAACATATAATGGCCATAACTCATTAATGAGAGTCTTAATTGGATATGCAATTCATTATTCATAGTGTTATTTTTAATGCGGCCATGTCACAAAAAAAAACTGAAACTAACACTTTAAAAAGTCATGGGCACGGACGGACAAACGAATAGACGGATACTAGCTTATTATATGCGAGTCCTTGTGATTCTTCAAGTTTTTTTTTCTGTTTGATAAAATCAAGCATACAAAGTAAAATTACATCACTTGGTCGCAATCTATGACCCTGTTTAATTTTGAGGAATTTGCAAAAGGAATAGCTAAGAATAACTCTTATGGTTAATATTTGCCTTATAGTTAACAGTAAAGGTGAATACGCAATTTAATGGAAACTTTTTACGACAATGGATGACGAAGTACGACAGAATTATTAAACACTGTGGCGATACTATAACGACACCCATTGCATTGATTATCAATAATAGTATATCGTCAGGTAAATTCCATGATCAACTGTAAAAATCCAAAGTGATAACTATATTGAAATTTGGAAATAATGAAGCCCCAATAATTACGGTCCAATCTCAATACTTCCTATCATTTCTAAATTTTTTGAAAGACATATAGTAAATCAAATTAAATCCTTTCTTGATTGAACCTATGTTATTCATAGAACTCAGTCAGGGTTTAGAGAAAATCATTTATGTGATACAGCATTAGCTCGACTAATTGATGCATTGCTGAAGGATATTGATGACGGCAAAATTACAGGATCAGTGTTTTTAGATTTTGGAAAAGATTTCGATTTAGTAGACCACGCAATATTAATACATAAATTACAATTATCACTTTTTCTAGCAATGCAGTTAATTTCTTTAAGCAATATTATCAGACAAGAAACAAGCAATAAAAGTTAACACTGTTCAGTGTGAAATGTTACACGTTACATACAAAGTAATTTACAAATGAATCTTCTAAGTATAAATGAATGGTGTGTATTTAATATCATGTCCCTTCTTCAATCGATATCAAAGTTCATGGAACTTGGATCAAGATACAAACGATCTTAATCTTGCTATAAATGGAACTGTATTGGAAAACGTCACTTCGCAAAAAATACTCGGTGTTTATATTGATAATCATTTAGACTTGCATAAACAAATAGACAATATCTAACAAAACTAAAAACCAAGAGCGCTCTTTTTAAAAACATAACATTCTTTACATTTGATATTGAAACTCTGATTCTATAATTCTTACGTTATGACGATTGTTGATCTGTTGCACGATTTGGAGAAAGAATAATAAATCATATGTCAATAAATTATGTACATTTCAAAAAAGAATAGCAAAACTTATTTTGAGTAGTCGATAAAATCACCTTCCGGTGGTCTTTTTGAAAAGCTAAAATGGCTTTCATTCTTTGACGGATGTAAGTACCATGCTGACGTGCTAGTCTAAAAGACACTAACAAATTGTACCTCATAATATATACATGCTAGTTGAACTTTTTTCTAAAAAATAGTAATTATAACTTGTGATCTATGGAACATAACGATCTAGTTCTACAAAGAAAACTTCGTATGAATTGCGCGAAGGAAATTTTTCCATATCATACAATAGATTTATGGAATGCTCTTCCACGATGCATCGGAACTATTCCAAAATTTGTTGTTTAAAGACAAATACAAACAGAACTTGCTTAAAAATCGTAATTCTTAATACGATTCATTTATGTACATTGATGCCTCTCATTTTTTATTGATGTTATCAGTAATTTTCTTGAACTCATTCTTTAAAAGAATGTTCCTTTTCTCATTATGTCGTTCTCTATTTTTAGTATTTTCACCTTTTATGTTACTTTTCTTACATTTTTATCAGCTTTCAGTAAGTAGGAAGCTAAAATAGTTCACGGTATTGTCTTTTTAACTGATAAAAAAATCGAAAAATGTGTTCTTGATAAACTTGCTGTTTTTCTCTCAATTACACATAATTTTCAAAGTTTAGTCTTGTAGAATTATTTTGAATGAGTTATTATTTTGTTTATATTTCAAAAGGCCATGTTGTAAATAAGATTTTTAATTTCATTCAATCTTAAAGTTATAATACTGCTCAGGAACAAGAATATAACGTTATCGCCAGTTTTGAAAAAAAATCACATTTTTTGCAAACAGACTTTGCTAGAATGAAAAACTACTGCTTAATTTTCTTTATATTGTGATCGGCTTCGCGGATGTCAACGGATATAGAAATGTCAACTTCGATTTCTATAACTTCACCGTCATTCTTCGGATGCGTCCGAATTTATTCGGAAGATGCTAATTTGCATACTTAAATTATTTTTAGAAACAGATCTCGGATGATATTGAATGTTGTGGGTGGAGTACATCTTGTCAACTGCTGATAAACCGAGCAGGCAAATAAACACTAAGTCGAACATGTTATGTATAACGAGTAGATGGAACTTATTTGACAACGACCTGCACTACTATTTAAGTATTTTCCTTTGCATTTTTGCCTCTTTCCATCGGAATTGGTAAGAAACTGGCGACCACGTTTCCCAGCTTGTTTTGATTTATCCACTATCATTGTTTATATCGCTCATTCAAATTTGATCACGTGATATTGACGGCTTGTTTTACGGAAATCGACAAAGTGTGTTCGGCATTTCCAAAGCGAATTAATGGCCAGCGGGTCATTAAATAATTTGATAATTTTATCCTTTTGTATCTCGAACACATCTTGCTATCCGCGAAAAAAAATCATGCAGATTGAGAGTTGATAATGTTTTACGTACCATAGTTCTTATAAGATTTATTTTTATGACGATTTTGAGTATTATAGCTTTAGGATTTAACCCTCGGAAAATAAAGATATTGTTATTAGTAGTAGAAGAAGTATATATAAACTTTTTTTAACCATGATCCCAAATTTTCATTAAAAAAAATCAGACTCTTAATTAGAAATTGATTAATTTGTAACATGTTACCTTCCATGAATAATCCTGTTAATACATCATCTAAACCACAAAAGGAATATAACTTATTATGGCTTCATTCTATATGGTATATGAAGAGACTCATATGAACAAGAGGGCCAATGGCCCTAAAGCGCTCACCTGTGTTCAAAGATGAAAGAAATTTTTATGAATGTAATAATGCATATCACTGAAATGGACCAATGCAATTTCATTGCCATAGCTCCAAAAACAAGAAGTAGGTCAGTAGGTCAAAATATAGGTCACGAGTCGACATTTTTGAAATTGGAACAAAAAACTGTACACACGGTCCAAATTTCATTGTCGTAGTTTTAAAACAAAAAAAAGTAGGTCAATAAGTCAAACATATAGGTCATGCTATGACGTTTTTGAAATCGGAACAAAAAACTGTACGCATGATCAAAATTTCATTGCCATAGCTCCAAAAACAAAAAGTAGGTCAGTAGGTAAAAAATATAGGTCATGCAATGACATTTTTTAAATCGAAACGAAAAACTGTACACATGGTCCAAATTTCATTGCTGAAGCTAAAAAAACAAAAAAGTAGGTCAGTAGGTCAAAAATATAGGTCAAGGAATAATATTTTTGAAATAACCTTAAAAAACTGTACAAATGGTCCAAATTGTATTGCCATAGCGAAAAACTTAAAAAAATGAGAAAAAAAATTGAGGGGGGGGGAGTGAGTGACCCCCTGGGGAGCGGGGATGACCCCACTGTGGTGACACTGCATACTACCAAATATCTAAGCTCCATGCCTTGCAGTTTCTGACAAGAAGATTTTTATAGTTTTTTGCTATATAACTCAATGTTAAACATGTGATCCCTTGGGCGGAGCCAATTTTGACCCAGGGGCCATGATTTGAACAATCTTGGTAGAGGTCTACTAGACGATGCTCAACACCAAATATCTAAGCTCCATGCCTTGAAGATTTTCGAAGTTTCCCCATATAACTCTATGTAAATCAAAAGACCCCCAGGGCAGGGCCAGTTCTGACCCCAGGGTCATAATTTGAAAAACCTTGGTAGAGGTCCACTAGATAATGCCTCATACCAAATATCTAAGCTCCAGGCCTTGCAGTTTCTGACAAGAAGATTTTTAAAGAATTTACTATATAACTCTATGTAAAACATGTGACCCCTGGGGCAGAGCCAATTTTGACCCAGGGCCATGATTTGAACAATCTTGGTAGAGGTCTACTAGACAATTATCAACACCAAATATCTAAGCTCCATGCCTTGCGGTTTCTGACAAGAAGATTTTTAAAGTTTTCCCTATATAACTCTATGTAAATCAAGTGACCCCCAGGGCGGGGCCAGTTCTGACCAAAGGGTCATAATTTGAACAATCTTGGTAGAGGTTCAATACATGATGCCTCATACCAAATATCTAAGCTCCAGGTCTTGTGGTTTCAGACAAGAAGATTTTTAAAGTGTGTCCTTTAAGTTGCCATAGCAGCCAGAGTTCTGCATGAAATTGAATTCTTTGAACAACTTTGGAAGAGCTTTATGCAAGGAACATCCCATGCAAGTTTGATTGAATTTGGCCCAGTGGTTTCAGAGGAGATGTCGATTGAATGAAATTGTTGACACCTCACGACGCACGACGCACACCGGACATAGGGGTATGACAAAAGCTCACTCTGGCACTTTGTGCCAGGTGAGCTAAAAACTAAATTCAACTTTCAACTGACATTATTTTTCAGCCTAATTGAATAGCCGATGTATAACATAAGTGTATATGTCGACATCTTACCACTGCTCACCTTCTTCTAAAAATATCAGAACTATAAAAGCTGTTCAACACTTAAAGCATGATAAATAAAACTATTGTCAAATAAATTTCGAATTAGCTAACAGAAAAGGCGGGTGGGGAATATAAATATAACGAACAGTTGTAACAATTATTTAGAGTTATAACTAAATTAAAATCATACTGCAAAAGAATTGCATAAACCAAATAGAATATCAAACCCAGGGCTTTCGATGCAGACATGACCAAAACACGATTAATCGTCGATATATATCACAGTTTGAATCACATATTCAAGGTACAAATTATTCAATTAAATCTAGTTCTAAAATTTTCAGTAAAAGGAAGGGGCTCAACAAATTTAGCTTAATTTATTTAGAAGTTAAGATACTGTGGAAATACATAATATCATGCTTCTATAAACCATGAAAACTGAAAAAAGTAATATAACCAGGATTTGAACCCATACCGCTTTTGGTCAGTAATACACAAGGCGACGAGCCATGTCATGTCATAAAATGCATGTGCTATAATCAAGTAATGTATATAATTATGAAACAAGAGGACCAAATGGTCCTGGGTCGCTCACCTGAAAGGGGTTGGGACTTCATGGAATATGAAAGAAAGCCCCGTCTTATCGGCCAATTATTTACAGTTCTTATCAAATTTAATTTTTCAAAAGGGGCCACCAAAGAACAGCACTTGTGCCAAAGAAAATTTTAAATTGCCAAGTTAGTTTAAAAAAAAACAGTTTTAACATTTCTGTCCTTTAGAAACAAAGAGTACATCCCCCAAGCCTTCATGTAGCCATGATTTTTTTTCACGGATTCGAATATGCTAGGTTTGTCCGGAAAGTAAAAGGACAAGTTGCAAGAGTGGATTTGTTGTTCAGTTATCGTTATAAAATTCAGAATGCGTCAAGACTACTGATTTTCCAATAAAGCTGCACTTATAACGTAATTACAACGCGCGTTTTCGAATTCAAAGTCACTTCTTCAAAGTATTCGCCATAGTGTCTTATACAATTCCTATGTCGTTTATTGATTTTATGTATATTTCATTAAAAAACCTTACTGAAGGTAGAATAATCGATCTAAGTTCTGTAGTCAGATGTTTTAGATCCATATCCGTCTTTAACAATCCAATACTGCAATTTGGTTTAGACAATAAAGCACATCACTGATCATCTTGGAGATAAAAAAAATAGAAAATAGACACAGACAGATTAACTCTATATAACAAATAACTGTAACTGTTTAACAATGACCGATATTATTTTCGTATTTTCAAATATACGGAATGCCGTATTCAATTATATTCAGGAATAATACTGGATAGTATTCCAGGTTTCTCGTATTATTAGATAAACAGAAACCCTTATTTGAGCTGTATACTGACTCCCATATTTCCGAGAATACGGGGAGACTATCTTGATTTGACATGCTCGTCTGATTCAATTATAATCTAAATATTCAAATATAATAATCATTACTTTTTCCAGTTTACAGATACATTTTTTATTTGTTGAATTCTCAATCAGTAGTTTTCTAGGGATGTTCAATCCTGAAAATGATGACCATTTTACATATTTCCAAAGTTTTAAGCATTTGAAATGCCGCATTCTAGTAACATTCGGAAAAACTATCGTGTTTAAAACAAATAATGGGTTCAATATTCATAAATTTATAGAACACCAGATTTGAGCAGTAAACTGACAGCCGTATTTCAATATATACGAAAAGTACATTGATTTGATTGTTCATGAATATGCAGTCTTTTTAGATTTACGTATTTGTAAGAATACGGGATCCCGTATTTTAGTAATATAGTTACAGACTTACAATGACGTTCGCGTATTTTAGAAAAAATACGGACAGTGAATTTCTAGTTTTCGGTATTTTGTAAGTATACGGAATACCGTATTTTAGTCTTATACGGATTTGCTGAATATACGACACAGTACAACACTGTATTTTATGTTTTCCGTATTTTTATCCGTATCTAAATGATATACGGAATTCCGTACACTCTCGTATATTTACATTTTTTTTCGCAGTGCCTGTAAATCTTCTGTCGAGCCTTTAACTGAGGGCAGAAGGCACACTCAAATGGAGCAAGGTCTGGCAATAAGCCTAGGGTTTCGGATAAAACGCATTATAGCAATCACGTTACAAGCTACGTACCATGTTTAATCCTAGTGAAACATTTTTATTATGTTTTTGTAACTTAGATAATAAAAATATCCATCCTACTCCATCATATTGTCTAAAGCCTCCACAAAAAATGAATATCAACTTTCTCATGTGTTTACAACCATTTGTATACGTTCTAGGATGAAAACTTAGGGAAGACAAATGAATTGAGTTGACTGAATCGGTACGATTTACACGAGTTGGTCCGGTTACTACGAACGAACCAACATTTTTAAGTATGGCCTCTCCTGATATAACTGTCACTGTAAGAGGGCATTACAATCAGTTAAAAGTAATACAAATAAATTATCAATTTCTCTTGTGTTGACAACAACACGCTGACTTTCCACCTCAGCATTTTTCACAATCTCGTACTATGGGTAATCTAGACAGAATATAGAAAAAGTGACATACCAGTTATGCAGTAATAATTCTTGGTCGTTTTGTTCAAAGGTTTTAAATCGAGCTCGCTGTATTTTAGAATGATACGGAATTTAACTTCATTTCCTTGACATCCCATTTTCTCTTCGTGGTCAAAACTTACAGCGAACTGCGTAGCCTTGTCTCCATCACATTGTTTGCATGATCTATCTAGTGCGACTATTGACATGTTATTTGGTCTGTACGGTTTAGTTATGCCATCCTAAAAGTACGAACAATAAGCTGTTATTCAAACATCATTTTAGGATCAATGATTTTGTTATATTCCACAAGACTTGTACATCAGAGATTGTAAGTCTGATCATCCCCTCGAAATGGACTTTCGGATTTAATTCTAAATCATGTTCTTATGCACCTAGGCTATACACCGAGCGTATAAAACATCCCGGAAAGTCTCCGAAGTTAGAAGTTTTCAGTGGCGCAATCTTCAATGATTTTAACTCATTAAGAGGTCAGACACGTGACCTTTTCTTCAGTTGGTACAAAAAACAAACTCTGAAACTTTGGTAAGTTGACTTAAGGCTTGAATGTCTCAAAAGACGTTAGAAGGAATCTCAATCAAAACAGGGTTGTTTATGCGCGACATCTTTTTGATATGGACAAATCTTGTTCCCAGTCTTTGTAAAGGAATGTAACAGATTCATCAAACTTCAATGAAAATGATAATATTCTGAAGAGGAGATGTGTCAAGGATGCAAGCATGTTTATATTTGTAAAACAAAAATAGCACCATAGTATCAGGAAATCAAAGGTATTTTCTGAGCTTGAGGTTGTCAAACTCAAAAACCTCAACATGTATGATTGAAAAAGAAACAAATAGCAGTATTTGATACTCCATATTTGGTAATCGCATACCATCAGTGTCAGATATCAAATTTATTCACTCATTCACATTCGCAATAAATCACACTCAAACACACATTTTTTTAATTTAATCAGTGGCAGAATTGTATAATCTAGTTCAACCTACCATTACAACTAACCACTGAATGTCCAGATATTTTACCTCAGAAGAGGCACCATAGATGAATTCTGTGGTTATTCTGAGAACACCACTTGTATGGTTCGTTGTCGGTTCACTGATATTCCCTGTAGAAATTGACGTAGAATCTGAAATAAAAGTGTACATATCTTGACACTTCCACAGTTAAAAATTATAAAAAGAACTTTAAGAGTTATTAAAAATTCAAAATAGGTGACACAATGAAATTACCATCTATCTGTGATATTAGGTGTGCTGTAAATAAATTGAAATCATTTGTTAATGCAAATTATTCACTATATAAATTATATGTTATTTGATGCACTGGCTGAGTTATTACTTGGCTTTAAAATAGTTTCAGACAAAATGGTAACATTATATTGCACACATATGAAAGAGTTATTAAAAATTTAGAAAGTCTATTTTTTATTACTATAATATCCATTTTACTGAAAGAGCGAATGTAGGTTTTGAACTGTCAGCCCGTCCGTCATTCAGTCCGGAAACTTTTACATTGCCAAAAATTTCGTCAAAAGTAAATGGAGTACAATTTTGAACACAGCATCTCCTTGGACCAGACCTTCCCACTGACAATTATTTATATGACTTTGGACCCCAATGTCCTTGATCTCGAAGGTTCAATTTAAAAATAAACCTTAATATTGGTCGTACATTTAGTTCATGTCTGCATACAACAACATTTCGCGAATGATCTTACAAAAGACGTATTGTTTTTTTACCTTGCCCATTCTATAACCTTAATCTTGAGACGAAATTGTCAACAAATGAAAACACTTCTTTTGAAGGATCAACAATATATCTCCATCTGGTCCTCATAGGTCAAAGCACCTCTTCGGGGGCACTGTCATCTTTCAGAGAAAGTTCTTCATTTATTGTTATATTTTTGTTTGTTCGTCCTTTTCTCTTTGTGAGACATCAATATTTTTGAAATCAAAAACAGTTTATATCAAAGAAAAGACTTCCATCACCTACCTGAAGACAAGTATATTTCTCTCTTTGATATAGACATTTTAAGGCTGTTTTACAAGACTTGATGTAGCTTCTCCATTTATATTGAAAATAAGGATTGCAACTATTTTAAACACTTCATATGGATATTTTTTCATTCATTTCTCTTTCGACCAGGTTATGTCTCTGTCATTACTTTTTTCAGTGTAGTCCTAGGATTTCAATCAAACTTTACGGAATTACAGGTATAAAGGTAATCACACGTGGGACACACCTTCGAAAAATGTTTAGTAGTTCTGTGACTCAAATCAAGCTGTAAGAAAGTAATTGCCTTAACACAATTTTAACTTTTGACACCAATCTGTAACATTTGCCATTGAATGAAGAAGTTTATGCAAATTTTCGCAGCCGATAGGTCAGGGTTAAACTTTTTGTAAGAGGCATAATTATATAATTGGAACTCTTGTAATTTCATGCTTGATTCCAGAACAGATATTACAGCACTTGTTTTTCCTTTATTCCAAAATGAAATATTAAATATTCTTAGAAATAGCTTTCAGTCATTAAATACTCCCGAAGCTTCATCTAAGAACTGTTGTTGTGAAATTTATGATTTCTGATCCTTCAGGATCATCGATTAAAACAGCATTAGTCATGAAATTAGCAAATTAAGATGAACTTGGTTCCAGCAGACATGAACAGTGTTGCATTTATTCACATAAGAGTTCATTATGTTATCTTTGATTAGTAAGTCAGACTTCAAGGTCACAGTATTAGGTCAGAATTGACATAACACAAACTTTGTTGTTGTTTTTTCAAACCTTGTTTCATGAATTTGACAAAATACAAATATTTATGTATTAAACTAGTATATACATCAGATGGAGATATGGCAAACGCCGGTCTCTTAAAGTTACTTAACCCGATTGACATCTACATTCGCCAAAATTTCGTTTATTTGTTAGAACATTCTAAAAAACTCCACTAGATAATCCTAATAATTGGTGAGGTAGCTCTTTTAGTGTCAATATTTCGACAAGAAAGCAAAGTTTGTTTCGTCTAAACGTTTGTTTAAAAACATCTTCTTATATGCCAAAAGCCTATACTATTTCTAGAACATATTTTAAGGAGATAAATACAATTAAACAATTTTTCAATATGAACGCATGGGTCGAATTTTCCATGAGTTTTTATCTGTTTACAAAGTGAACGCATTGTCAGCAGTCAATTTGAAACACCAATTTTCATGAATTTCTCGTATAAAATCAATCATTTGACCGTCAGAATTCGGAATATTCGTTCTAAATGTCTAAAGATTACTAACAATTTTGTCTTTACTTTCGTATTCCCACGACGTATTGCTATTAAGCAATAATACGAAAACTGTTCGGAAAATCCCTAAAAAATTGGAATAATTCTTCAATTTGCACAATTCAAATCTAATTTTTGGTTGTGAAGTTATATGTGTTTGTGTCTAGATCACCGAGTGAAGTGTTGTAAACATTAAACTGCGACACTTATTTGGGCCAATGACAACGCAATTATATACTTCGCGTGGCAGGTCACATTTTGCTAGATTTCTTACCATATTTGCTTAATATTCAAGCCCAAATTTTCCGTATAGATATTTTCTATGCGAAATGCTTGACGTCATGCACATCAAATATCGACGTTATGCAACTTCCGGAAAGAAAGTTGAATCCAATTAACATCCAAATGCAGGTATCAAATTAAGATTGTGAACAAGACATGCCCACGGGCAGAATGTCGAGCCCGCTTGTCTTAATTCAAACCTGAATCTTTAAGCTTCAGATCAAGGAGAAAGATGTATACATAGGTGAGATGTGCGCAATACATCCTCTTTATACCTAAGGCAAACTCTTGGCATTGCATCATCTTAGGTGACCTTGACCTCTTACACGGTGACATTGTTCATGTGCATGATACGAAGTCTCATGATTAACATCTGTGCCTAAAATACTCAATTCATGTTATTTGAACATTTAGATATTTTTATTTGACCTTTGACCTCTTGTGACCTTGACCTTCATTTTGAGCATGACAACTCAATTCACTATGGAGAACATTTGTTATAAGTTATATTAAAATCCATCCATGTATAAAGAAGTTATACTCACAAATGAATGTTTAAATTTGTAAGTTTGACCTTGACCTTTATCACAGACACCTGAATTTTTTCGCGCGACAGTCCACATCATTATGGAGAACATTTGTCCCAAGTTATATTAAAATCACGCCAAGCCTGTAGAAGTTACGCTCCGGACATAGGTATTGAGCCCACCTTCCAAGTATGACCTTGACCTTTGAGCGGCGGACCTTGGTTTTGCATGTGACACACCATTCAATCCTAGTGAACATTTGTATCAAACTTTTGTGTAATCCTTCAAAGAATGAGCAAGATATAGACCGGATAAATCTAGACAGACACACGGAGTGACATACGCACATACGCCAAACAACAAAAAGTGAAAAGCAGCGACTATGTCGACATTACCACAAGCGGGCTGAACAATTTTAAAATCCTCTGACCACTAAGCATAACACTTCAAAGCTTAAGCAAGATACAGCGCCGACAAAGAAAATTTAATATTTTCATTTGACCTTTGACCTATTCTGACCTTGACCTTCATTTTGTGTGAGACAACTCAACTCAACATGGAGAACATTTGTGCTACGTTATATTAAAATCCATCCATGTATATAGAAGTTATACTCTCTAATGAATGTTTTATTTTGTTATTTGACCTTTGACCCCTAAATGTGTCCTTGGCCTTTGCCACGTAACCTGAATTTTTCAAATCCTCTTACCACTAAGCATGATACTTCAAAGCATACGCAAGATAAAGCGCCAACAAAAAAAAAATAATATTTTTATTTGACCTTTGACCTCTTGAGACCTTGACCTTCATTTTGCGCGAGACAACTCAACTCAACATGGAGAACATTTGTGTTACGTCATATTAAAATCCATCCATGTATATAGAAGTTATACTCTCAAATGAATGTTTTTTTGTTATTTGACTTTTGACCCTTAAGTGTGACCTTGACCTTTGCCACAAACACCTGAGTTTTTCGCGCGACACTCTGCCTTACTAAGGAGAATATTTTTCCCAAGTTATATTAAAATATCTTTATGCATGTAGAAGTTACGCTCCAGACACGGGTTTTGCGCTGACCCCCAAGTGTTACCTTGACCTTTGAGCGGCAGGCCTGACTTTTGTGTGCGACACACAACCCCGTCCTGGTGAACATTTGTACCAAATTAGTTTGTAATCCTTCAATGAGCAAGATATAGACCGGAAAAATTGACGCACATACACCGAAACTATACGCCAAAAGTGGCGACTAAGTCGAGCTCACCGCAAGCGGGCTCGACAACAATGAAAATTTATTTTAATTTTTACACAGACATTCCGAACAGCCCTCGTAGTATTGCTTATTAACAAAACGTCGCAGAAATAGGAAGTAGAGACTTATCTGAAAGTTATGTTTTAGACTGTGGTCATGCAGAAATTTGACGGTCAAATGATCGATTTTATACGAGCTATCTATGGAAAACGGGTGTTTCAAAAATGCCTCCTGCAATGCGTTTAGTTTGCAAGCAGATGAAAAACCCTGAAAAGGTCAGCCCATGTGTTCATATTGAAAATTTTCTGAAATGGTATTTATCTCCCTAAAATACGTTCTAGATATAGTGTATGCTTTTGGCATATGAGAACATGTGTTAAACAAACCTACAGAACGAAACAAATGCTCAGAACTTTGCTTTTTATCAAAATATTGACACTTAAAGAGGGATCTGACCAAGTCTCGGGATTTGCTACTGAAGTGGTAGAGAATGTTCTAAAAAAATACTCTAGAATTTCTCTATCGATTTGATAGATTGCATAATCAAAATATTGTCCCTTAAAGAGGGATCTGACCAAGTCTCGGGATTTGCTTAGGTCAAGCTACCAAATGGCAATTCTTCCTGAACCTTTTAAGCAGAAGGATGTGTTCAAAATGCATTAGTATACTCACCACGCGCTGCAATCCTTTTTGAATCATTCACTTCGGGCGTGGAAATATCTCGACAGGTAACCATATCACAATTTGAATAGTTATAAGAAAACAAAGAAAGTATATATTCGTTGGTAGACTTGTTCACTGAAAATGAATACCCTTGGTGTCTTCTGGGTAAGCAGAATTTTTTGTCCAGGAAGCAGTCAGTCACATGCATATCATTCCTGTACCAAAGAATCCCTGCACCATTTGGGTATCTACATGTGCATGTAAGTGTAGATGGCCGCACTGGATCAACTTTGTCGCAAGATAAGTTAATAGCACCTGAAAAAAAGTTGAAATAATAATTATCACTGGCTTCTTACCAATACGACCAAGACTCAATACATGTTATAAATAAATTAAACACAATTAGACTCCCAGGTGGACTCTGAGAAAACGCCGTAAATCTGATTAAACGTCGTTGCAAAGTATTTTTCACACTACAAAAACAAAATCGATTGATGTTTAGATAATTCATTGGTTAAGTTTGGCTTGCTTTTGCTTACAATACAAATTTTAGTTACAAGAATGCCTAAAAACAAAAATGGTCCAACACGGCATCGGTTTCCGAAATGCTTCCATATAGACTCTGAGATGAACTGTCTTATAAATGTGAAAACATTTTGTCGCTAAATGAAGAAATATTTAGAAATTTTCTTCTTAAGATAATTATTTCGTTATGTTGGTAATTTAGGACAAACACTCAAATGTTCCTTTGACGAAGACATGAACTTCCAATTTTCAAATTACGTTTTAAGATACCGTTTCTGAAAAAGTATCATGGTCATTTTGAATAATAAACAACTTTCTATTATTATCACATGATTTGTTGTTTCTCATTAAGGAATGACCCTTATTTAAGGTGTGCTTTATGCAATGTAAATGCAAGAGTAATCGTGAAAACTTTGAAGCAAGACAGCTTAAATTGCACAAAAATAAGAGTTTTTTTTTTTTTAAATATCTACATTTTTCTTTATTTCATTAAACATTTTTTGCTAATTGTACACACCTCTTATCTTATAAAATATAAATGGCCGAATTTTATTACGTCGGTTTATAAACCATTGAGAGTCTCGCCAGAGGCATGCATTTTGTTTAATTCGTTTAATAAAACTTTAAAAATTTCATATAAAGTCACAACTTATATAAAATTTTATAATATTCCTCCCTTCCTTCTTTCAGTTCATTCATTTATTATTAGAAACTCAATCTTATATATTTTGTCATTTATGTAGAACTATCTATTTTCCCAAGGTGAGAAAGAAAAAGAAAATCACCTTGGCGCGGAAGATAGGGTTCAAAGCAAAGAAATTATGCAAAGTCTTTATTAGAGGATAAAATATTCTAGAAAACCCAGTGAGGCAGTCAACGAACTTGTACAAAAAAAAGAAGTTTAAATTTAGTCGAGCAAAATCTCCCAGAACAAAATCATCTGCGCTTTCGAAACCTCTCCACAAGAAAACATTCAGAAAAATAGACTTGGCATACATGTGTCGTTCGAGATATCTTCTTCTATTTAACAATATTCCACATACTCTGGAGTCTGCACGTTTATCTAACCAGACCATGGCGTGATTTCTCGTGCTTCCTCAGTCCACTCCCCCTACTCCCCTGACGTTTTGTATTCAAAAACTGTTTTGACATATAATTTTTATACTGACGCAAAAAAGAAACTGTGCACTTTTATATTTGCTATATTTTTGTGATTACTCGGAATAACTAAGTGGTTTTATTCCATCTGAGTACTGGCCCACTTGCCTACATATTGCATTAAATTGACCGACATTTTATCGGATGTTTTACTCAAAGATGGCTTTAACGCTATTATGCAACTTTTTGCACGTGCACATCGAGCAATACGTTATTCATGTTTTATTTGTTTCTGACCTATTTACTTTACCAAGCCTTTACACAATGAAAAATTTCAATTCAAATTGAATTTGACTCTTTTACAGGATGCTATGGCTTACGTTAACACATCTACGTGACAGGTTTTAAACCGCTACAGGTACCGCGAGACTGGCATATCTAAATTAACCGTTCTGAATCTTTTAAGCAAGAATGCAAACGCAATCAGGATCAGGCGGCCATACGTAGACTAGATTATTAATCCTCATAACCGAAATCTTCGGAGACTCTGGGCTCAAAGTCATTTACTTTAGACTCGTGCCCAGTGAGCAAGAGTATTGTTTAGTGACGAGTCACGTTTTAATCTGAGCGTTGCAGATGGTAGAGTACGCGTTTTTTGCCGTCGATGTGAGCGTTTTGCAGATAAGTGCTTGTTGGAGGGCTAGCTGGGTCGATTTGGTGTAGTCAGCGTTCGATGGTGACAGAATAACAAATTTAGTCGTTATTCCTGGTAATCTGAATGCCAGATCGTGGACGTAATACAACCGTAAGTGAAATTTTGAAAACTTTTCTGAGAGTGAAAAAGCTATGCCATTATCTTTAGATTGTGTTAAAAAACATGTACTTTTGCAAATAAGAAGGTTTTTGAATTAATTTTATATTTAATTTAAGAGTTTTGATGTTTATTTAGTTTATTTATTAAACAAGAAGTTTGTGAAAAACTGAGTTACGACTGTTTTGCGGTGAAAATGACAAATTGTTTGCATTTTTTTTTTTTGCAAAACAGTCGTATCTGAAACTGAAATGAAATTTTATCCTTGAAAGTTTATATTTAACTGCTATTTTTGTGTTTCTTATTTCATATGTAAAACATAATTACTTAGAAATAATGCATTTAATGAAGGTTACAAATGGACTATCTGTAATGTCCAGCAATGAGAGCTGATATCTACCACAGGAAAAGAATGAAATAATCAAATTTAATTATGTGCAATGTTTACTTCATTCTGTATAATGCAAGTCACTCAGTACTTCTTCAGTATACACAGCAAACTAACAATTAAAGGTCTGTCACCTATCTGTTATTTTTGTTTGTTTTTCTATTTGATGTTATATTCTTCCATGGCTGTTTAAATTCAGCGTAAGGCTAAAATATTCTTAATAAAACATACAGTATGAACAACATAATATCCTTCAATCAACATAACCAGATCACTAAATGCACATTCTTAGAGTTGAGCAAAAGAGAACAGAACTAAACAGACAATTTCCTGTGATGAGATGCATTCACAACCAGACAAAGCTACGTATGCAGACGGAGGAGATAAATGCATGATGAGCTCTCTGATTCTGAATGATGTCAGTCTGACAAACAGAAACACATTTTGCTCTTGGAACTGGTACACACTCAGTCCTCAATTGTCCTTGAATAATACTTGAAGGAATTAAGACAATGTTTCTAGAATGATAGAAAAGGTCGACAGTGTTATATAACTAATATTTAAGAAAAAATAAACATAGTTGGGGTTCCTTTAGAGGGAATGGCCGACAGTGTGTCACAAACGCTTTGACAGCTGTTTTTGAAAGCTTAAAATATCCTCTAAGATTATGGGCACCAGAACACACTGACTATACTGGTATCTTGACAAAATTAATGGAGATAATCTTTATGTGTCCTTGACTGGAGAAACTGAAATCAATTATCTTAACACTGATAACATTCCTGCAACAGTTGCAACAACATCTAGTCACCCTCATTGCACCTTACAGACTTATTCAACTAGTGCCCCATTCTATTATTTAATTGATGCTGTTGATTCTCTTATAAAAGCTCAAGTGATGATTGTTTATTGACTATGGGAAATTCTGAACCTTGTTATTCTACCAACATCCTTAAAAATGAGTTTGGTGTCGGATCTGTACCGGCTTTTAGCCCAAACAAACCAAGCATTTATATGCGATGATCAGTCATCAAGCCGACAACTGGTGAAAATAAAATCTTGATTTGGTCAAATTGTATTGAATATTAGGTATTTAAACAGTTATATAGAGCATTAGGTAATAAAACAGCTATTTCATGTGTGTTTTAGGGGAACAGTGTTGAGAGTGAAAAGATAGATGTAGTTGTTGATAGTGGAAAGACCGATGTAGGTGTTGAGAGTGATGCAGGTGTTGAGAATGAAAAGACTGATGTAGGTCTTGAAAATGAAAATATTGCCATCTAACAAATTACACCCAGTACATCTAAAGATCTTATTGGTGTTGTCAAAGTCACAAAGAACTGCTTTAATTCTAATTCACTTTATATTATCTGGAGACTAACTGCTTCTTCAAATCTGCAGCTACTGTCGTCTGAATCAGAACCTACACCAAGAACACAATTTGTCTTTGTTATTGCTTTATCTGCCATGTAAAGTTTGCAACTTCTTATGAACATGAAAGTTCGTAACAGAAAGATGCAATGCATCTTAGAATACACAACCCAGAGTGGGATTCAAACCTCTATCTCCCACGTGACACGCCAGCGTTTTAACCACTGAGCCAAAGAATCTATTCTCTGACGCAGTTGCCGGAGGTTGTATTTATACAATTATCGAAGGTGTACACTAGACCATTACACATCTCCTCTTGAGAAATTCATCATTTATGATGACGAAATGGTGTTGTGTATTTTTTTTAATCAATGGATCAGACAGAAATCTTGAAAGATACTATTTTAGAATCAATTTTTATAACAAAGCATAGGTCATCCAAAAATAGCCCCCATCTTACAAACATGAAAGTTCATAACAGAAAGATGCAATGCATCTTAGAATACACAACGTAGAACGGGATTCGAACCTCGATCTCCCGCATGAAACGCCAACGCTCTAACCAATGAGCCAAAGAATCGATTCCCTGATGCAGTTGTCACAGGTTGAATTTATAAAATTATCGAAGGTGTGCACTAAACCATAACAAACTGTATTCATCATATGATCAGACGCTGGATCAAGAACTCTAAAGCTAATGCCACTATCTATTGATGTGCTCATAATCATGGAGGTAATTATAGCTTGCAAAAGCAGCTTTCAAAGCATATGGGACACATTGTCGACCATTCCCTCTAAATGAACCTGCCCTTGATTAATAGTCCCTTTAACTGTGTTCATTTTTTCTAAATATTAGAAATTTTGTATGTAAAGAAAGTTTCGAATAAGGTCTATCATTTACTAGATTGCAAAATAAGCATTTTGTTTACCATTATAAAAGTCTGAACTTACAGACCAATAAACAAAAAGATTGATACAAAGGATATTTATTATTCAAAATGTGTTTGTTTTAACCTGAATTTTAACTGATAGATCCATATAATAAATAGGTAGTGTAATGAATATCAAATAGAATTATCTTAATTCATACATATTTCCATAAATTAACTGCAAATCTTTTAAGATACATTTTAGCTACTTCTTTGTTATATGCATGGATAATTACTACTTCAAAATCTAGCTTTTAGTCATTTGCCAATTTCTTTCCCATAAAAAAACTTTCCCATAGTTAATGACGTGGTCCATTTCAAAACAATTTCAGAGAAATAGCCCTTACGTGGACCTTCTTCTAATTGTGTCAATATATTGGTCTGTTCATAAAATGGCTGACAGAGGTTTTGCTGGTTAACTGATATTTTCTGTCATGTTTATAACATGTTTATTTTTAAGAAATGATGTTTTTGCTTGTTTCATCTACAGTTATCATTTTTTTGTATGTGGGACATACTCAGGAGGATGTGGATGCAGTATTTCATATCTTAAGTATTTAGAACTACGGATGTTGAATCATCTAATTCACCTTCTCCCAAACTCGATACCTTTCTGATATTAGAAACCGGCTTCTACCTGAGATAGATCAAATTAAGGGACATTCAGAACCATTCCATTTTAAGTTTTTGAAAACAGCAAACCAAGTAAAGATTTTTTCAAGGGACAACATTCTGAACCATAGATAAAATTAAATGGTAATATTTAAGTCAGTTTCATCAGGTCAGCCAAGAGTAATATACACTGATTGTAACATATTGATGTAAGCAGACAGTTCAAACGAACTGAAACTGTCAAAACTATGTTAAAAGAATTTCTTCTTATAGCAAATGGGAGTATTTGTTAGACTTGCATGTTTTATTTATATTAAACGTGCTACCACGTTAGAGTTAAGTGTCTAGGACTGCTATAGAGGAGGTCATTCTGAATTCATAGAGGTGGTAGAAAAAACAGAGAAAAAATACAAAGGTCAAACAGTTTTAGAAACAAAATACGTGTGTTTCTTAAAGGGTAACAACCTAAAAGAAACTCTTGAAAAGCTGTATATGTACTTTATTTACTGGTTCTTTTCCGATAAAATGTAAAGATAATTGGTAATTTAAAGAATAAACTGTGTCCAGAAATGTCTCTGTAGAACACATAGGCTCCAAGAAAAGGTTCATTTATAATGATGTAATAAATGCCTCTCGAGTTGTTTTTTGATTGTTTATTTGTGTAAATCTGATTTCCTTGGCAAAAAGATGGATAACTATGTTCTATTAATAAGTTTGCGTTCAACAGGATCAACAGCTATGCCTTTCCTTATTTCAAGACTTCTCCCTCTTTTAATTTTTCATACTTGATAAATGTCTGGATCCCTTGTCACACCGATGTAGTTTCCTATTTTAAATGACTTGTGTATACACATCGTTTGATATACATTTGGAACTGAAGGTGGTTTCTGAAAATATCCTTGATCATTCTTTTTATCGATATTGCAGTCTTTCGTCTTACACAAAAAAAAGTATTTTATAGGTAGCAGTAAAGAGTGAAACAGCTCTGCGGAAAAGTGCAAAAAAATCGAAGAAAAGGTCAAAATAGAAAAAGTAAGACTTCAAAAATTAATATAAAAAATTCTCTCGATATCATTTGTTTTTACTTTTTTGCAACTGAATTTATGCGGCTTGGTTTGGCACAGCAGCTGTTTCAATTTTACAACCCTGACAATAGATGGGACCTATGGAAAAGGCAACAGGTTGGTGTCATCCACTTTGTGAATTATTGGTCGACTTAATTGTTTTTTCTTCGTGTCTTATTTGCCCATGTTTAGGGACTGAATGTATAATTTCTTTGTTTTGTGAAACCTTTCAAATAGTTCGGTTGGCATAACTTTGAAGTTTTAGTTGTACATTTTTTTTACTTCACTATCTTAAAATCATAAGATTAAATATTTTTTGTTAAAGTTATGCCAGCCTAGGGACTGAATGTATTGTTGTGTTTTTTTAATTTTACGTGAAAATATCGTTTCAAATAATTAGGCCGGCATAACTTTTGAAGGAGCAGTTGTATAAACAATTTTTTAAGTTTATGCAAAACTCTGTTTTTAAATGGGAATGACAATACATTTCTTTTTTAAAGTAGAAAATGTTTTGTGCAAAATTATTCGCAAACTGCACCGCCAATTTCTAAGAACAAAATTTTAATTATTTAAGTTTTCCTTTACAGACAAATAAGAAAATAAGTCTTGCCCTTAGTGTTCATGTTTTTGACTGACAGCAGTAAGAAACACATTTTAAATACAAAGTTACCCCTGAAATAGTTGTGCTAATTTTCAAATGGGACTCCCAGTATCTTAGAGGAAGGTTTGTAAAATTTGATGTACAGAAATATGGGTAAAATAAGTCCCGCCCCTGGTGGCTATGTTTTTTCACTGATAGTAATAAATTTTACATTATGAATACAGTTTTACCCAAGGAACGTTTCTGTAAGCAAGATAATTACGTTTGTGAAATATTTATGCCTCCCTACTTGAAACCAATAAGTCATGTTTACCAGACTTCTGAATTTGAACTGGACCTTAAACCTACTGATCTCAGTATAGGACATTCTAAGGAAATGACCTATCACACTACCAAATCTGAAGACCGTTGTCCATTTACCGTAAAAAAAAGTCATTGTGACATTAACCTTTGATCTACTGAACTCAAAATTGATAGAGAGCATACAACAGACATGAACAAGATTCTCACCAATTCTGATGACTGTTAATCAAAGCGTTTTCTAGATATTGATCGAAAAAGCTTGTTGTGGTCAAGGAAACAGTGACTTTAACCTTAAACCTACTGACCACAAAATGACAACGGGTCATTTACAGGTAATGCGGAATCTCACAACCAAATCCGAAGACTCTGGACCAAGGCGTTTTATGGTTATTGATCAGAACAACTTTCATGGTCAAGGTCACTGTAAAATTTCTCAATCAATTTATATAGGGTGTCAAACTAGACGTTCTTGTTTTTGTTTGTATAAAACGCATATCTCCCCCAGCGAGTCATTGAAACAGTAGCACAAAGGGAAGAAGAGAATTGTGAACTGAAGAATAGGGATGAGTGTGTTGGAAAAAGGTCGTGGTATAACAAGGAGTACTATTATTCCAGAAGAAGAGATATAAAAAAACTATATAGAAAAGCTTATATTATAGAAAACTGTGCATAGAGTTATTTCCCAAATAACTTCTCGTTGCAGGACATGGCAGGAACAAGGCCAAACCCAATTATTAAGCATAAACCAATTTAAGGTCACTTTGACATTGACCTTTGATCAGCTGATCAAAAAGCTTCTGTACGCAACAAGGACAATCATACGATTAAGTTCGATCACACTGGGTTAAAGAAAACAGTAATTTAGCGAAAGCCATTTTACCATTTAGGTCACGGTGACCTTGACCTTTGATCAGCTGTCCCCAAAAACAATAGGCATCTTGTACTATACAAGGACAATCATCCTGTGAAGCTTGAAGACTCTGGGTCAAAGAGAACTCAAGTTATTGAGCTGAAACCTGTTTCAAGTTAAAGATCACTGTGACCTTGACCTGTGACTAACTGACCCCAAAATCAATAGGCTTCTTTTAATCATTAAGGTAAATCATTACATGAAGTTTCAAAACTCTCTGTCATATGACATTTCACTTATTGAGCCGAAATCAATTTTACATTTTAGGTCACGGTGACCCTATTCTTTGACCGGCTAATCAATAAGTTTCTGTAACACAATAAGAAGAACCATTTTGTGAAGCTTAAAGACGCTGGGTTAAATAAAACTCTAGTTATTGAGCAAAAAACATTTTCACATTTAAGGTCACTGTGACCTTGACATTTGACGTACCTACCCCCAAAACAATAGACTTCTTATTAAGAACAATTACCCTGCAAAGTTTGAATACTCTAGGTCAAAAGTGCTCTAGTTCTTGAACGGAAACGAAGTGTGACAAGACGGATAGACGGACAGAGCAAACACAAACTGTCTCCCAAAGATAGAAGGGGGAGGCATACATAATTATTTTAAGATCAAACCAAAAGGTCCAAAGGAGTAAAGCCTTGAAAACCGAAATTCAGCTGTTACTGCAAAAACAAGATCAAGCAGATTTTAATCACGTCAATACCCATAACTCCACTTTACTGGATTTCCTAGAAAACGAAACTGCATGCCAACGGCATGTGCTGGTAAACATTATTGTAAACATTCATGGTTCTTTTTAACTTTGGGAGATACAAAGCACACACAATTAGTGGCTGACATGTACATTTGAACTAAGTCAAGGCCTATAAACTGCATAATTACCATTGTCATTCTTAGCAGTCACCAGTGGATTTGGGTCAAAATATCTGTAGACTTAAGTTTGTGTCTGTACTTAATTTAATGTAATCACAAAATACCTTAAAATATGAGTTGCTAAAATTCGTTGAGTTCTTGTTTTCTTTTTATAATGTACTGCATGCATTGTATCGTCATTAATTTTCATGCACGACAATTCAATAAATAAAGGTAGGTTATGGAAGTAAAACAGTAGCTATCATTTAAAGTGATTAATATTCCAACTTTACGACCTTTTTCAGTGGTAGAAGGTGGAAATAAGCGATCTGAAAAAGCAATGTAGAATTTTAGGTACTGCTCACCACGTTACTCCAAATATTTCATAAATACCAAACAATTAGACTTACTGACTCCAAAGCCTGACTTCCAGCTTTGAGCTTGGCACCTGTGATATCATTTCAATTTACATAACAGTAGTGACATTGAGACAGGTACCAGGATTCTATTCACAACAAATAATTGTTCTTAGATACTTCAAAATACCATCATACATGACAAAGTCACCGACATAACCTTGACTGCATACTATACAAATATATGTTATGTTAATAAAAAAAAGTTATCCGGGATGCAGTTTCATCAACTTAAAAAAAACAAACAAGAGATGTTTGTGAAACACTCATGCCCCCCCAGTAGTATAAATAATAGGCAGTGTACATGGAAATGAAATTTACCTTTTGAACCTAAAACAAATAGTGTTATCTGCAGGTACTATCTGAGATGCATCAACCTAGCAAGTATGATGTGTCTAAGCAAACACTAGTCCTAGATATATTAATGACTTCATTTCAGTATGTGCAACCTCTGCAAAGAAAATGAACGGAAACTGCAAATAATTGGAATTTTTCTAAGTTCAAGGGGCATAACTATGTCAAAATTGCTCAATTCTACCAAAAAGCAGAACTTGACCAAAATATTCTTATGATTAATCTGTATACTTAATTTTATTTCGGTATGTGCAATACCTGCTAAGAAAATGAACGGAAACTGCAAATAATTGGATTTTTCTAAGTCCAAGGGGGTATAACTCTGTCAAAAATGCTTGATAAAACCCAAAACAGATCTCTACTTAGATATTCTTATGATTAATCTCTTTACTTAATTTCATTTCGATATGTGCAATATCTGCTAAGAAAATGAACGGAAACTTTAAATTATTGGATTTTTTCTAAGTGCAAGGGGTATAACTCTGTCAAAAATTGCTCGATAAAATCCAAAACAGAACATGACCTAGATATTCTTATGACAAATCTTTTTATCAACTTTTACTTCAGGACGTGCAACCTCTGCGAAGAAAATGAACGGAAACTGTTGGAGGACATACAGACAGATCGACCGACCGACAGGCAGCAGCAAATTAATATGCCATCCCTTTTTCAAAAGGGGGCATAAAAAAACTGACAAATTATAATAAGTATTTCATCGATAAAAATAGACTGAGTACTTTGCAAACTTGAAATTTAATTTAAATACAAATTACTTTGTACTCTGCATTACTGAAGAAAGTCATTTTACTTATTACGGCGTACAAAAAATGAGGTTATGTGAGTAATGTCCATCTTGTAATATCATGATACAATTTCCTGAAAAAATGTACCTGTAATTTTCGCAAATCATGAGCGATACAAGTTTAAAGGAAGTTAAAGAATTACAAAAGTTATTTAGAGGACAATAGATGTAGTAACTAAAGATGGCCCTCATGCATTGGATCTTTGATGTGTATAATGTTAATCATTCAACTACTTATCAACGTATTTTAATATTCTGTGTAGCATTTACTTCGGGTAGATGTTATTTTCGACAGACGAATGTATCATACATTAAACATTGACTAGGTTCCAACAAACCAGTTGTGATATATGACCTATACAAACTACACTGCACTTATTTTGCATCTTAACCTTTCACTGTGATCTTTACATTTCACTTACTGAACTAATTATACATGTGACTACCCCAGCATGCTTACATCCACACTGTTACAAATGGCGAAGTTTGGCTATATTTCGTATATGACACAGGTTTATATACAGTCTATTTCAAATAATTTTCTTTATAATTTCATTAAAAGATTGATAGCCTTTTTGGAATTTGTATAAATGTTTAACTTTAAAATCTTGTATGGTTTCCAAACTTACCGAAGAACATTTTAACTAAAATTCAAATTCTAATTTATTTGCCATTAGCTTTCAATTCAGTGTTTACTTAGTTGTTATAACATATTATATTTTTTTATTGAAGCCAGCGCAACATTCTTGAAACAATCATCTTTAAAAGACGAATTAAGATGTATTAATTAGCAATAATTACTAACAACAAACCTTATGTTTTAAATGATCCTGCTGATAAAAGTGGACTTACCTTCAGCGACACATAACACACTGATAAAGACAATTAAGATGGCTTTGGCCCTCTGATGCATTTTCAAACCTGTAACAGAAACCAAGAGAACGCTTTATATAATGATGTGCTTGATTAAATCATTTATTTTCGTACAAACCATATAAAACTGATTCTTTAAGATCAAAGCATCATGGTCTCAAATGACTTTCAATGTTCTTTCAGCTTTCGTAAAGAAACCGCAACTAATAATATATATATTATATATAGACGCAACTTCCTCACAAATTTGTTTCTTTTCAAAGTATACTTTTTTCTCGACGGAGTTGTGCATTACCGAGTTCTGATTCAAAAATCAGTCTTAGAGCGAACCTCTGTGACATGAATGGCGAAGACGGTCAAGAATTTCTTAGCTAAAGGGCTCAAATATTGTTTTTTTTATTTATTTATTTGTTGTTTTTTTTTGTAATTCCCATATTCAGTATTGTTATCATGATTTTAATACTATGTGTACAGGAATGTATTTTGAAAATTACATGTGTAAAAGTCCTTTTCAGGTCGTTCCGCTCATGCTCAGGTTTTTTACCACCTCGAAGATACACTGCATCTCAAAATAATGTCCCTTGAATTAAATGTCTTTGTTAATAATATGAGAGACATTTTAACTAAAAACTAAAGAGGAAAATTTATCAGAACTAGAAAACATATGAAGGCTTAGGAAAAGACAAATAAATTATGTAAACAATAGAACTGACGGCCTCGCCCCTTATGCTACTTATGTTGTCCTTTAAAAGTAAGCACTGAGAAAATATATTCTTATATGCTCAATGGCTTAACATAAGTGGCAAAATCATTCTATTTCCAGAGGCATACAAGATTTTTTTTTACAAATCTAATTTGAATTTTATGACACTTCCTTAATATTCAACTTTTCATAAATTTTAAATGATAGTGAAAAGTTTCTCATTTATTAAACTCTTACCTGTCAATTATACTAGCATGTTATTCCACAGTTTAATGAGATCTCCCAGTGTCATCAAATCTAAAAATATACAAAAGTTTAGATTGAATTCGGTTTTGTTGCCATTACAGATAATTTTAACTAAATATTAGAAAAAAGCAAACACTGTTATGCATTAAGTTTTACTGCAAATCGGTCAAAGAGTTTTGCTCAGGTTTTATTACAATAGATTGACTGTAAGATTAAATATTTGACTACAACCAAAAATCTTTCTTTTTTGTAACAGTAGTTGACCATCTAATCCAGTAACCCTTAAGGCAACCAAATGAACGCCTTCCTGTTTTATATCAACCGTTGTCTAGCCTATCGTAACTTTTGTTACAATAGGCTAGATTTTGAACCTGACATAATAACTGGAAACCAAAAATCATTTTAAGTAACATGGAGTGTCCACCTCATCGTTGTGTTCCAAAAAGCAATCACAAGGAAGGTGTTGTTTATTGTAACCAACTAAAATAAGCGATTCACGCTTGCTGTGTTTAAAACATCTAATAACCAGCTCTTATCACTTGATAAAAATGTTTTGGAATAAGCAAATGAACGTTTTGTATCCAATAGTAGCAGGACTCGAGAGTTGCGCTGCTCAAATGTGTTTTCATATAAAGTCAGCACAGAAAAAAAACGTGATTTATCACGTACACGCTAGTTGTTAAAGAAATCGCACAGACATGACAGAGGTATTATAATTTGCAAACGTTGGAAATAATAGATATATTTTATATTGACTGTTTATTGATTGGCGTCACACGATTCTTTGGAATTAATTCAAATCCACCAACAATAGACAAATATACACTACAGATATATTCGAATGAGTGCTTTTCACGTGAAATATTTAAATGACTCAAAAATAAAATTACTCAGAATCAGACAGAAGTTACGAAACAGAACTAAAACAAGAGAGACATTATGATCCTTATATTGCTCCCCTGAGAACCACTGGTTGAAGAAACATGGACAAAGTGTAAATAGACAGAAAAATAAGAACAATAATAGTTTAATTTTTAAATAATTTTCAATACCAAAACTTTATTATTGTCAGAAAACTTTCCTTGTATTTCGTTGAATCTATATCCACCGCCGAGGACTCGTTATTACTAACACAACAACTGAAGACATAAGGCTTTATTTATATATTCAGTTGGTGACAAAGGGTTAGTCAGATCACCAGAATATCAGAATAAGACGTCTTTACCTGTGTTACAGATCACTCTGACTGCATATCTGTCTCTAATTCACAGAGCTTTACCGCAATGAAATGGTGGTTTGTGTAAATGACTGGTTTTGTAATTGTCTGCAGGTTTGGTATCTGGCTTATGATTAGGTCAAGCAGATCACCTAGGCTGTGAGTGGGTGTTCATATATACTGATGTGAACCATTCTTTTGAAGGAAATGAAACATCTCAGTATTTCCAGTTTGATTTTAATCCCCAAGGATGATCAAATTCTGGAGGGTTCTTATCTGTGACTGTAAATGCTGGAGAAATATTTTAACTAGGAAAGATGTTGGCTTGCAAGCAACTACAATGTGATATGTCAGTTGATTATAAGGTAGTGCTATTCCGAGGACTTCAATACCACGGTCTTAAAGGTTTGCAGCTCTAAATCTAAGATCTTGCTTGACAAATATTGCTTAACAAATATTGCAGGTCCATGTTTGTTTTCTGTTGTCAAGGACCATTTCATACCCAGGAAGTAATGTCTGCTTGGGTGTTTTTTTTTTTATTCTAGTCTCTGTTAAGCATACTACAGTCATCTGCTGGAGAGCTGGATCACAGATGATGTCACAATAATGTTTGTTTAAAGAACTGATGTTCAAATGTCCAACATATAAATGATTGCCATCCAAAGAAGAAGAGACTTTAAACATGCATTAAGCTTTCATTCTTGCCATTTCACCAAGAGCTTATTTGTTTACTGTTATGTCAGATTTACTCAAATTCAAGACTTTGATTCCAGTGGCTCTACTGAGCATTGTGTACGCTTGTCCTTTTGGTGTTGCCATTTTCTTTGCTCTTTCTGACTTTCGAAAGTCACCGATGAGATGTGATTATATGCTGCCTTGTGGACTGTGAGTGCATAAGCAAGAACATCGGGAAACAGTCTTCTTGTCAGTGATGAAAAGTGTGGAAGAAACGGGTTTTATTGGAACTAAATGTCTTTATTCAGATGGGCTTGTTTTCTTCAATTCTTTGCCAACAACTGAATAAGCAAATTTTAAATAAATACATCCTTAAAGTCGTTTGTCCAAAGGAATATGTGGTATGGTGCCAATCACTCCATTGACTAGGTGGTCTGATGTGTCAATGTTTTTTGTAAGCATGAATGGAACACCTACTGGTACAGTGACTTCAATTGAAGTTGGTAAACCTCCAGTTTCATATATGTTTGTGGTGGTGACTTTGACGGAGACAGCATTTGTAAAGATCTTTTTGAGTGTCCTGGCAGTGGATTATAACATGAGGTTTAGGCAAATAAAGTAGTTGTTCATTGTTGTAGATAGCTGCAAGCTCATTTGTTCTAAATAAGTGGACAGTGTCATGAGGAAATTTGGTGGTATCAGTGTTTTTAAGGTCTTTGAGATCAAAGTCATCTTAAAATCTAGTCAGTTGCTGCAAAAAAATGTATAAAAAATGATATTCTTTGTACATGATAAAAATTCAGGGCCATAAAAGTGTGAAATACTATCATCGGGACATGCTTATGAGATGCAAACTTCATTTTCGTATTGATGGTTTCCAAAAAGTCTTGTTGAAATAAATCCAGCAGTTGCAAAGAAATAGCAATATTGCTCTATATGCATACTGCACAACTAATCAAGAGCCATAACTCTGTGTTGAAGGCTCTGAGCGGAACAAGGCAACAATATCCGCATCTCCCTTTGGTATTGTTCAAATAAAGTTTCATTGAATTCCAGCCAGTAGTTGCAGAGAAATAGCGAGGAAGCGATTATTACTCTGTATGTATACTAATCGAGGGCCATAACTCTGTCTTAAAGGGTCTGACCTTAACAAGATGACAATATGTGTATCTCCTATTTGTATCGATTGTTTCCACAAAGTTTTCTTGAAATCCAGCCAGCAGTTGCAGAGAAATAGCACGGAAACGATTATTCCTATATGCATACTGCACAACTAATCAAGGGCCATAACTTTGTCTTGAAGGGTCTAACCGGAACAAGGCAAAGATATGCGCATCTCCTCTTGGTATTGATGGTTCCCATAAAGTTTCATTGAATTCCAGTCAGTAATTGCCGAGAAATAGCGTGGAAATGATTATTGCTCTATATGCATACTGCATAACATATCATGGGCCATAACTCTGTCTTGAAGGGTCTAGCTGGAAGAAGGTAATGGTATGCGAATCTCTAATTAGTATTGATCATTTCCACTAAGTTTTCTTGAAATCCATTCAGCTGCTGCAGAGAAATAGCACGTAAACGACTATTGCTTTTTATGCATACTGCATAAATAATCAAGGGCCATAACTGTGTTGAAAGGACTGACCGAAACAAGGCGACGATATGCGCATCTCCTATTGGTAATAGTTGGTTCCCATAAAGTTTTGTTGTATTCCAGCTAGTTGTTGCAGAGAAGTAGCACGGAAAGGATTATTGCTCTATATGGTGCATAACTAATCAAGGGCCGTTACTCTGTTTTAAAGGGTCTGACCCAAACAAGGGGCCGATATGCGCATCTCCTCTTAGTATTAAAAGTTCTTAAAAAGTTTCGTTGAAATCCAAGAGGCAGTTGGAGAGAAATAGCACAGAAATAATTATTGCTCTATATGCATACTGCACATTTAATCATGCGCCAACTCTGTCTTGAATGGTCTGATCAGAGCAAAGTGACCATATGCGCATCTCCTCTTGGTATTAATGGTTCCCATAAAGTTTCATTGAATTCCAGCTAGTAGTTGCAGACAAATAGGGCGGAAACGATTATTACTCTAAATGCATACTGCATAACTAATCAAGGGCCATAACTCTGTCTTGAAGGGACTGGCCGTAACAGGTGATGATATGCGCATCTCCAATTGGTCTTGATGGTTCCCATAAAGTTTCGTGGCAATCCAGTCAGTAGTTGCAGAGAAGTAGCGCGGAAACACTTATTTGTCTATATGCATATTGCATAACTAATCAAGGGCCATAACACTGTGTTAAAGAGTCTGACCGGAACAAGGCGAAGATATGCCCATCTCCTCTTGGTATTAATGGTTGCCATAAAGTTTTGTTGTATTCTAGCTAGTAGTTGCAGAGAAATAGCGCGGAAACGAAATTCGGACGGACGGACGAACAACGCCAATGGAATATCTATATCCCAATTCTATCGACGGAGGATAATAAAAATGGTATTCCACAGCTGTAAAACAATGGAATTTCAATTTTATTTCACTGAAAAAACTGTATGATTCACAAAATATTCTTCTTGATAGTTGTATAATCAATGCACTCATTGTTACAGAAAGATAGAATGTACCTTACAAAGGTATGGCTTAAAAAAAACCTTCATTCTTGTTTCCCACTTTGATTGGTTTTTACTCAGTTCATCAATAATATTTTGGAAGTGAAGTCACCATTTTGTGTTTACTTGTTCGTAATGTACATATTTCCATGAAGCTGTTATATCCTGAATTATCTAAAAAATGTCTAGATGCAATCTCAATCAAACAAACAGACACAAACTATGATATTAATATTGTCATGAAAGCATGTACACCCCATTTGGCAAGAGAAAGATGGCCAGATACAAATTCTTTGCAAATTTAAACATATTGACAAGCAAAGAGTTTACAAACATAAAAGAAAACTCAAACAAAAAACTGACATGTTTAATACTTTGTAATTGAAGATCTCACAAAGAAACGTCAACGTATGGTGTCAGTGCTCAACGATGCTCGGAAAAACGGAGTTATTCACACTTACTGGACTAGTGACTGTGGTATCTTTTACCACAAAAAAGACTGCAACATCTGACTTAGTGGAAATCAAAGTCATGAATGACAGTACTATCACCGAGCTGTTCAACGGTGAGTCTGCATGGGTACCTTACGACTTGAATGCCCCCCACAGGCCTCCACGTGTGCCCCGCTGGCCCAGGGCCAAAACTTAATGAAAAATACTTATTAACAATATATGTTTGAACTGTTTCTGTGACCTATTAAATTTCTTTAGGTGACGCGGTTTCGATCGGTGGAGAAGGTGGGCTGCGTGAAGGTCGCTAGACCTGGTCCGGACGCCCTGCCGTTAAGTCAAGATAGGCTTGATGGCGGTGAGTCTGGCGGTGTTCTGTGGTGTTTTTTTGTCTTTAGTCCGTGCGTTTTACCCTTGATTGATCCATGTATATCGCAAGTACAGTATTATTATTATTAAAGGTATTATTTAAATCTTGCTCAAATATTAAGTGCATACTACGTATTTAAGATCTGCTTAAATTCCACTGATAACTAAGAATACCGACTTGTGAATATAACCCCAGGTTAAAAACGGATATAATACCTTCAATTGAATTCAAGCATTACTAAACATATTTGAAGATATTAATTGCACAAAATTTGTTACTCAAAAAAAAAATACTCTGAATTTTTTACTTAAATAGTTGTTTGTATGCTTATGAAACATTATAGAATCAAAGCACTGAAGTACTGCAAGACCTGTCGCGTTGGGCTGCGTTTATTTTTTTAAGTAATGGATACATGCCTGTAATGCAATACCTTTCTCCGAGAAAATTTATTTCTGAACAACAGATGTCCATTGCAGCTATTCTCATTAATCTGAATATGATCATCGTTTTTGAACTGCCTTGCCATAAATTATAGTCCAACTTCACTGGAAATATTTTTTACATAATTACTGAACACTATTCAATACTGACCATCATTGATCTTGACCATTCTCAACACTTATTAATCAAATTTTGTATCGACTATTCCACTTATTTTTCAAAAACCCTGTGGTACTTCAACTATATTGTTCTAGAAATGTACAAGAGTACTGTTATACCAATCATGATGTATGCAGTTTGATCAATATTGTAAGTTCAATTGGTAGTTAACTGGTAACAATTGCGGTCTAGTACAGGTTCTTTCCAGTAATTATGGGAAAGTAAACTGACTCTGATATAAATACAACTGTAAAGAGGGGGTAAAACTTTAGCTGACAATATGTTCACCACAAACTTCACAAGAAAGCAATGTTAACATTTTCTGTAATTAAAAAATAAAACTATCAAATACAACAATTCATGTTCAAATGATGACAGAAGATAAAAGCAGATAATATAAATTTAACAGGCAGCTGAAATGTCAAAACAGTAAAATTGTTACGTTTATATATGAACAGCATGCTACAAAACATAACCTTATAAATGTGAAAACATTTGGTTTTTATCCGAAAATTTGTCTATGAAGGTCACAACTCGGTCAAAATTTGGAGGTATCCTGCCCAATTTTTGCAAGTAACCTGTTGTTTCATAAAATACATATACATGCAAAATATGAATGATGTATGTTTATGAATTTTTCTTTAAATGTGCAGAAATTTCATTTCAGTAAAAAGATAAGTCAAAAAGGGGACACCCCGGGTGTAAAAGAAGGAACCATATGTAGACACGTCTACATGCAAATATGAATGAAGTCTGTGCAAGAATTTTCATTTAAATATGTGGAAATTAAATATGGAGTTTAAAAAAGGCCATGCATGAACCTGATGACCTATGCACTGGTATGTTGCATCATGATGACAGTTGTGTGATGATAATGCCTCTTTTAATATTTGTGGAAATGAAAACTGGATGAATATGAAACCATAATCTTTTCTTGAGGCACACAAAGAGGATTCACCCTGAAAATGGTAGTTAGAGTTATGTATCTTGTCATGATCTAAACTTAAATATGTGTCAACTGTCATGCAACTGCTACAAAAGCAGTTGCAAACAGTGAGAACAGTGAGCAATTTTCAACTAGCGAAAAAGATGAACTGATGAAAGTAGGGACAGATGGATTAAAGTTGAATGAATGAAAAGAGGAAATCCCCTGAAAGGAGAAAATATATTAGATAATGGAAGTTCCAACTACAGTGAGATTGTATTGTCTTCTTCTGGCATTGATTTCTACATCATTTCCAAAGGAACATATGTAACATGATGTCATCATTGTTCACACACAAAAAAACTCTATAATCATGTCTTCATACCCAGTAAAAAGGACAAAAACTTTCATCTATATGCCACGGAGTTATCATCACTGCAATATAAAATATCTCTGAATTCAATTAATCATTGCTGAAACACGAATCTTAAGAAAGAACTGTTTGTATGGCACTTCATTTTAATGTTAATATATAAATACTTGGTTATTCATGATTCCACGAATGCATGAATACACGTATATTAGTACCATTACTTAGTACCACTCTTACCTCAATATCTTTTAAGACTATTCAGTCTAATAAAACAAATTTGAAAGTAACACTTGAAAAAAGCTGAACAAATCCACTTTTCTGGAAAAACTGTTCTAGAATTCACATTTCGTAATCTAACAGATAAACTAAGTAAAAATAAACAAAATGTATTAAATTTCAAATAGCTGGATAAAGTGGTTATATATACCTCTACAGCTGTTCTGCTTGTTGCATTCAAACTATAGTCATTTCTGCAGAATTATCATGCCATAGTGCTACTTTACTTTTTCCACAGTGTTATCAGGCAGGTATATATCAATGAAGGACGGACAAGTCCATTTTAAATATTCAGCATGGCAAGGGTAACAGTTTACAAGAACCCATTGTGGGCTTAAGTTTTAGATAAGTATTTGTCTTAATAGTATCCTTAAAAAGAATATTTCTTTTCGAAAGAAAATTGGAACAGAAGAGGAAGTCCAGGCTCACTGCTCCACAATTTGGAATGATTGTCAAACGACAATAAAGAGACTGATATATTTGTACAAATCATTATTGGACCTAAACAAGACTCTACAAAGGCAGTATCATAAAGAACATCAAATGAACGAAAAAACACAGTGTATTTGAAAAAGAACAGGCAATTGTGTGCACAAGTGTGAGTTAATTGTAAACCCCAAAATTTCTTTTCTAGCAGCCTCGCTAGACTCAAAATGTGTGCACAGAGGACAGTAAGTGTGGCCTTGTTGAAGTAAACTGCCCATAGAATGCACAGCAAAAGACAGAAGCAGAAGCTTGTTCCAGTAACAGTTTCTGTTTGAAAGATCAAAATTGAGAGATATTACTTAAAAAACCCATAATTAGATCTGCTTATTATCAAAGTCAGGGTCAACTACTTGTCACTGCAGCTGAATTCATCTGTTTTACTATAAAATAAATCAATTGTAAAAAATGTTGTAAAGTCATACTAGTTCTAACAAAGAACAGATATGGTATGTATGGTAAGGTGGTTTATGTTCGTAACAATTCTTCCTTCACCAATGTTTCTTTTTTTATCTGGTCTGCCGGTATATTTATTCTATATAGATTTATATGGTATTATTCAGTTTTACATTTTAATAAGATAACATTTTTTTGAAATTTTAGTATTGACCTAAGAAAAAAATGCTAACATCCTTTTTTTACTTCTTGCTGTAAGTCCAAAAACTGTACTGTTGTAAATGTTGCTAATGGTTTTCAGAAAAGGCTTTAAACCCATGATCTGAGTCTCTAAATCGCCATTGTGTTACGAATCATCATAATTATAGAACTGCATCGATGTATGACGTTATTAAATTTCGAACTTATGGTGTTAAAAATATTTCCTCAGTGTAAAAAACAACAATAACACATGCAAACTAAACAACCTGAGTTGATTTAAGAATTATTCAATTCTCTACCAGGTCTCCCATAGAGCTTGAACCATCTTAGAGTTAGACACTGTTTCAAAAATAATCTGTTCGTACACGTAGTTTGTTTACGCTTTAAGGATCGGTACAAACTAGACGCCTCCTATTACACTTTTGGGATGGCGACTCTCACCATCGCATTCCCCGAAAGCTAAATCGTTTCACCATACTATTGTTATGCTATATATTGACCAGAAACAGTCAAAAAATCTTATAAAAGATTAAAATCCTTCATCCGATTTAATAGCTATTGCAAACAAAATGGCGCTAATATATTCGGATGTGTGTTTGAATCCGATAATCTGATTGGCATATCAAAACTGGCATAAAGGTCAACTTACTTTTAGCATTTTTGAATAAGCGTTATCCACTGACCTCTGTGTGTACCATGAATCCTCTGTATTTATAAAACGCACTTACAGAAATAAACTGATACAGTCAGCGTCGCTTTTCTGTTTTCTTCCACACAGAAAACATTTCTCACTAAGGACATTTTGTCTTTAAAAAAATTTGAGAGCCTTTTTAATGAGAATTTCATTTCATTTCATCGCTTCTTTGAAAGGACTATATTTCTGGCGAAAAAAATAATTATCTGCGACTGGCTGTTGTGAGGTTCCAAAGACATACAGCGTACCTGAAGCACAGCTTCATTCTGTTTGCATTGAGATAATTGAGTATGAGCCGGGACAAAATTTTCAACTTGGTTATTACTTTAAACCTTGTCGCTGACGCAACAGGTTTAAAAATTGACACATATTTTATTTAGGCCGACCTCGTGCGAATTTCCTTTGGTAACCCGAATGTGTAAAAATGTAAAAAGCAATTGACAAGGCTTGTGAAAAGATTTTCTCATATTAAATAAAATCACCTTTGTATAAACCATGTATATCCAACATGTTTAAATTTCCAATGTTTTTTTCGTCCGAAGTAGGATAAATGCTATCTTTATATTTTCGTTTTGTAGAAAAGTTATCTCTTGAATATCCAGCTTGTTTGTTTGTGCTAATACAAATTTTAATTTTATAAAATATACAAATCTGTATATAAACTAACCTAACATTTGGTCGAAACCAGCCAGAAAAAAACTGTCTGCATTATTGGATCTACACATTTAGACGTTGCTAAAATAATTATTGAGACCATTTTCTGAACCTTAACAACAAAAAAAAAGCAAACCTTTGTTATATTTAAACATGGTAATACCAGTTTGGAAAGATTTGACTATTTATAGAAAATTGGGATTTTACCTACGTCATTCGTCATATTGCAACCGATTTATTAACTAGCTATATTTAAACATGGTAATACCAGTTTGGAAAGTTTTGACTATTTATAGAAAATTGGGATTTTACTTATGTCATTCGTCATATTGCAACCGATTTATTAACTAGCTATATTTAAACATGGTAATACTTAGTAAATTGATGTAATAAATGCACGTACATCATGCAATTACCTTAAGCATGTACATATTATAAAACCATACACCATGGCTCTACTTTTCCATTGCATTTTGCCTTGATAATTGCCTTTGCATTATAACTGGTGTATTATTTATCATCAGTGCACGTCCGTTATTTTTTTCTGACGTGTTGCATCAAACAATGATGAAATTGCTCTCCAGTTTTATATTACAGCCATTTAATCAAATATGTACGCATCTTAATTGTGTCTTATTTCTTTTTTTTAATTTTCTTCTTTTGCACTCAGCCATTGCTACTGCCCTTGCATAAACACTGAAAGGGGTGTGAGTAACACATGGCCTACTTTATAGTGTACATAATTATGATTCATTTTCTTGTTTCTAACAGTCCACAACCTTTATAAATTTCAACTGTGATTAAACTAATGCTGTAAATAAAAATTAACTTCAGGTCAAATTGTTTTTGAATTTCGCATGTATTTGTTTAACTGCGACTGTATGTATTTTCAGAACATCATATTATGAAATATTACTACCTGGAAATTTTACTTATAACTAGGACTACTCAAAATAGTGTATACAATTTCTTACCAGATGTATGAACATGACAAGGTTTTTCAATATCCATTGTATTGCAAAATATAAATACTGAATTTTGAAAAAAAGTATATTGTGAATTATCAATTGTACACCATTGTAAAGTTATCAATAGGTATTTCCCTGCAAACTAACAATTTTAAACCTTGAAAAAATGTATGTTGTGAAATGTTCCTATATTTCATATCAGATAATTCTTGAAATTTAGATACGATAGTTCTAGTTTTGGATAAGCTGCGATTATGTATATTTTCTGTATATAGTATTATGAACTATTAATATCTGGAATTTCGTCCTACGTCAATTCAAAATATCTTTAAAGAGTAATTATAATTAACTTCTTATTAATTGTTTACTATTTTCATTGTTTCAAAAGATTTATTTCAATATAAAATGTCAGACAGTGTGGCATTATAATACAAACAAAACATCGATGAAATTAACAATAAACAAGAACATGTATGTATTAAACACATTCAACCATGCCAACAAACATTATATATCAAGGATAACACAAAAAATGAGTTTGTGAAAACTCTGATTTCGATTTTGGTCCTTGAAGTATAGTATTGAATGGTATAAGAAGACATTAGTTATCACAGGACTTATCACAAAAATATCTCATAACTGAAAGACTAAGTAAGTTTGTAATAAAAATAATTTACAACACAAATACTAGTTTTGAAAACTGTCTTAAACATACACCTTACAGAACTAAAAGTACATTATCAAATTAGTAATCAATTAAATTGATAAAATGTCCCTGAGCAACGAGTTTGAAGTTTGAATATGACCTGCAGTCCCTAATATGGTGCGGTAATTCATTCCACAAACAGCATCTCCCATATGCAAATGACCGTTTCCCAAAACCTTAGACCTTGGGTATAGAAAAACGACCATTCTCTGTGAAGTAACATCCCAGATTATCAGCATTTCCTGTAGATTCCACCCTGAAACTTGTGTTGTGACTGTGTACATGACTGACTGGAACAAAATTTTCCATTAGGTACAAAAGGGCGGAATTTGAATGAATATTAAAAACATGACACGGTGATTTAAAGTTAACTCTGCTAGCTACAGGTAACCATATCAAAAAAAAGAAAACTACTTTTTACGGATGTGAGCTCAATTATCAAGGTTCAACATAAATCTAGTAAGTTTTTTCTGGGTAACATTGTAAACAAGAAGCGCCGCAATGCGACGAAAACCAGGTTTTAAACGACCAAGTATTGATGTGACAGGAATTAGAAAGAAATATGGCAGTGAAGTAAAAGTGATACTGTTATTTTGGTACCAACACAGAAAGTTGGTTCCAATAGTTCAAATAAAAATAAATCAAATACCTGAAGAGCAATGCGAGGCTGTATTTTCATGTAAGCTACACACATGCCAAGTTAAGTATCAATAGGTCAAAGTGTGCTGAAGTTATTGAGCAGAAGCTGAAAATTATATTGTAAGCAAGTGACCTTGACCTTGCTCCCAGATATTTAAGTAGCAATCCTAAGCTGCATCATAATGTAAGCTACCCACACAGCAAGTGTGGGTCAACAGGTCAACGCAAACTCAAGTTATTATGTGAAAACTGAATTTCTTTTTTAAAGCAACAGTGACTTTGACCTTGTTCACAGACACCTGGATAGCAATCCCAAGTTGCATCTTGATATCAGCTACCCACATATTAAATTTGGTGTCAGTAGGCCTAAACAAACTCAAGTTATTATGCGGAGACTGAATTTGTAATTTAGCAACAATGACATTTACCCTGATCACAGACATCTGGGTAGCAATCCCGAGTAGCACCTTGATATAGGTTAACCCACACACCAAATTTGCTGTCAAGAGGTCACAGCTAACTCAAGTTATTATGTGGAAACTAAATTCCCATTTAAGCAACAGGGATCTTGACCTTGATCATAGACACCTGGATAGCAATGACAAGCTGCCTCTTGATATAAGCTACCCATACAACAAGTTTGTTGTCAATAGGCCAAAGCAAACTCAAGTTATTGTGCGGAAACTGAATTTCTATTTTTAGCAACAGTGTCCTTGACATTGATCACAGACACCTGGGTAGCAATCCCAAGCTGCCTCTTGATATAAGCTACCCATACACCAAGCTTAATGTCAATTTGCCAAAGCAAACTCAAGTATTTGAGTGGAAACTGCTTTTCTATTTTTAGCAACAGTGACCTTAACCTTGACCACTGACAACTGGGTAGCAATCCCAAGCTGCCTCTTGATATAGGCTACCCATTCACCAAGTTTGGCGTCAATAGATTGAAGCAAACTGAATTTCTATTTTTAGCAACAGTGTCCTTGACCTTGATCACAGACACCTGGATAGCAATTCAAAGCTGCCTCTTGATATATGCTACCCATACACCAAGCCTTATGTCAATAGGCCAAAGCAAACTCAAGTATTTGAGTGGAAACTGAATTTCTTTTTTTAGCAACAGCGACCTTGACCTTGATCCCAGACACCTGGGTAGCAATCCCAAGCTGCCTCTTCATATAAGCTACCCATACACCAAGCCTTGTGTCAATTGGCAAAAGCAAACTCAAGTATTTGAGCGGAAACTGAATTTCTATATTTCGCAACAGCGACCTTTACCTTCATAACAGACACCTGGGTAGCAATCCCAAGCTGCCTCTTGATATAGGCTACCCATACACAAAGCTTTGTGTCAATAGACCAAAGCAAACTCAAGTTTTTGAGCGGAAACTGAATTTCTATTTTTAGCAACAACGACCTAGACATTCATCACAGACACCTGGGTAGTAATACCAAGCTGCCCTTGATATAAGCTACAAATACACCAAGTTTGGGGTCAATAGGTCAAAGCAAACTCGTTTTTGAGCAGAAACTGAATTTCTATTTTTAGCAACAGTGACCTTGACCTTGTTCACAGACAACAGGATAGCAATCTCAAGCTGCCTCTTGATATATGCTACCAATATCCCAAGTTTGGCGTCAATAGACCAAAGCAAACTCAAGTTTTTGAGCGGAAACTGAATTTCAATTTTTAGCTACAGTGACCTTAACCTTAAACAAAGACATCTTGGTAGCAATCCCAAGCTGCCTCTTGATAAAAGCTACCCATAAACCAAGTTTGTCGTCAATAGGTCAAAGCAAACTCAAGTTATTGAGCGGAAACTGAATTTCTATTTTTAGCAACCGTGACCTTGACCTTAATCACAGACACCTGGATAGCAATCCCAAGCTGCCTCTTGATATAAGCTACCCATGCACCAAGTTTGGCGTCAATAGGCCAAAGCAAACTCAAGTTATTGAGCGGAAACCAAAAGTTGACGCCCGCCCGTTCACCCGCCCGCTCCCCGACTTCAGCATTACAATAACCAGTTTTCGTTGAAAACCTGGTTAAAAATGTTGTAAAATCAAATTAGTTCTAACAAGGAGTAGATATGGTCTCTCCTGTAAGGTGGTTTATATTCGTTACACAATTCTTCCTTCACCAATGTCTGTTTTTCTTCTGGTCTGCCGGTATATTGATTCTATATGATTTATATGGTATCAATAAGTTTTTTAGCTTTATAAGATGACATTTTTTTTGAAATTTTAGTATTGAGCTGAGAAAACAAATGTTAACATCTCTTTTTTACAATTTGCTGTAAGTCAAAAAATGTACTGCTGGAAATGTTGATAATGGTTTTCAAAAGAGGCTCTAAAATCCATGATCTGAGTCTCTAAATCGCCACTGTGTTACGAATCATCATACTTAAAGAACTGCATCGATGTATCACGTTAATGTAGTTCAAACTTATCGTGTTAAAAGTATTTCCTCAGAGTAAAAGACAACATACAGCGTCCCTGAAACCCGGCTTCATTCTGTTTGAATTGAGATAATTGAGGATGAGCCGGGACAAAATTGTTCAACTAAGTTATAACTTTAAACCTTGTCGCTGACGCAACAGGTTTAAAAATTGACACATATTTTATTTAGACTGACCTCGTGCGAATTTCCTTTGGTAACCCGAATGTGTAAAAATGTAAAAAGCATTTGACCGGGCTGGTGTAAAAGATTTTCTCATAAACAAAATTACCTTTGTATAAACCATGTATTTCCAACATGTTTAAATTCCCAATGTCTCTTTCGCCCGAAGTAGGATAAATGCTATAACCGATTTACCAATAACTTTTAACTTGAGTTATAACATTTGATCATAAATTACTGTGTAAATTTTACCTGACGATGTATCTCGTGAAGATACCCTTTACTTTGAACAGAGGAAAGGCTATCTCTCGGAGATAAGGTTTTGAAATGTCCAACCAAGTTACATCATGCTAAAAATATTTTGATAAGATATCTTTTCATTTTTGTTTCGTAGAAAAGTTATCTCTTGAATATCCAGATTGTTTGTTTGTACTAATACAGATTTTAATTTTATAAAATATACAAATTTATATATATACTAACCTTGCATTTGGTCAGTATTATTGGACCTACACATTTAGACGTTGCTGAAATAATTATTGAGACCTTTTCTGAACCTGAAACGAGCATACCTGTGTTATATTTGAACATGGTAATACCAGGTTGGGGTAGGTTTGACTATTTATAGAAAATTGGGATTTTACGTACCTATGTCATTCGTTCTATTGCAACCGATTTATTAACCAGCTATATTTAAACATGGTAATACCTGTTTAGAAAGTATTAACTAATTATAGAAATTGTGTCTTTACCTACTTCATTCGTTTCATTGCAACCGATTTATCATCTTGCTTTATATATTTAGTGAAATACTGATTTAGTAAATTGATGTAATAAATGCACGTACATCATGCAATTACCTTAAGCATGTACATATTATAAAACCATACATCCTGGCTCTGTTTTCCATTGCATTTTGCCTTGATAATTGCCTTTGCATTATAACTGGTGTATAATTATCTTCAGTGCACGTCCGTTATTTTTTTCTGACGTGTTGCATCAAACAATGATGATATTGCTCTCTAGTTTTATATTACAGCCATTTAATCAAATATGTATGCATAGTAATAAGGTCTTATTTCTTTTGTTATTGTTTCTTCTGTTGCACTTAGCCATGGCTACTGCCCTTGCATTAACTCTGGAAGGAGTGTAAATAACACATGACCTGCTTTACAGTGTACATATGATTCATTTTCTTGGTTCTAACTGTCCACAACCTTTATAAATTTCAACTGTGATTAAACTAATGTTGTTAATAAAAATTAACTTCAGGTCAAATTGTTTTTGAATTCCGCATGTATTTGTTAAGCTGCGACTGTATGCATTTTCAGAACATAATATTATGAAATATTACTGCCTGGAATTTTTACTATAACCAGGACTACTCAAAATAGTGTCACAGAGTATTTATATACAATTTCTTATCAGTTGTATAAACATGACAAGGTTTTACAATATGCCTTGTAATTGCAAAATATAAATACTGAATTTAGAAAAAAAGTATATTGTGATTTATCAATTGTGCACAATTAGTTAAGTTATCAATAAGTATTTCCCTGCAAACTAACAATTTTGAACCTTGAAAAAAATGTATGTTATGAAATGTTCCTATATTTCATATCAGATAATTCTTGATATTTAGATAAGATAGTTCTGGTTTTTAGATAAGGTGCGATTTCGTATATTTTCTGTATATAGTATTATGAACTATTAATATCTGAAATTTCGTCTAACGTAAATTAAACTCTGATTTCCATTGTGGTCCTTGAAGTATATTATTGTATGGCATAAGAAGACATTAGTTATCACAAGACTTATCACAAAAATATCTCATAATTGAAAGACTAAGTAAGTTTGTAATAAATAATGTACAATACAAATACTAGTTTTGAAAACTGTCTTAAACATACACCTTACACATACACCAGAACTAAAGTACATTATCAAATTAGTAATCAATTAAATTGATAAAATGTCCCTGAGCAACGAGTTTGAAGTTTGAATATGACCTGGAGTCCCTAATATGCTGCGGTAATTCATTCCACAAACAGCATCTCCAATATGCAAATGACCGTTTCCCAAAACCTTAGACCTTGGGTATAGAAATCGACCACTCTCTGTGAAGTAACACACCAGATTATCAGCATTTCCTGTAGATTCCACCTTGATCCTTGTGTTGTGACTGTGTACATGACTGACTGAACAAAAGGGCGGAATTTGAATGAATATTAAAAACATGACACAGTGATTTAAAGTCAACTCTGCTAGCTACATGTAACCATTTAAAAATAGGAAAACTGCTCTTTACGAATATGAGCTATAGGATCAATGTTCAACACAAATCAGGTAAGTTATTTCTGGGTAACCTGTAAATTGTTCCTGAATGCCTAGGTTATCGAATAAAACCACACAGTTGATGCATAATTAAAATGACACTGAGATCAATGACATCAATATGAATTGAATTGCTAAATATTAATATTGAAAGCATGTATATTTGGAAATACTAGTTGTATATTATTATTAAGATACTAACATGTAAATTATTGAAAAATAATCTTAACGAATTTCCAAAAATATATATTTTATGAATGTTTACTATATTTCACTACAAAAGAAAAAGTAAAAGTAAAGTGCTTATTCATTATAGTGTCACCCCTACTGAAGGGCCAGCCTCACTGGCTTATGAGACACATATTTTAGTGTACACATTTATTCCCCGAATCCTTATCCTATGTGCCAGGCGCCAGGCGGACAGGCAATCGACTTACAAACCCCAGTTTCTCATTTTACTTCTCATTTTATGTAAAATGACCCGCCTGAAAGATAGGACGTTCGCATTCCTATTATCATACATTGACTTATATTTAAGTCGTCTTATATCTGTCAGATTAGGCGGGTCATTTATAAATCAGTTTATGTATTCAAATTTCATACATCTATAAGTAAAAATGTACTTCATGTTATCAAAGAGGTACCTACTTTATCGTGTAAACTATAAAAAATAATAAGATGTGAAATTAATCGACTGAACACCTCATGTTCTCTCTCTGTACTATTATCCCTTGTCTCACCACCATCAACATTTTCAACATATTGTATCCATGTTGTGTACACGTATACCTCTTGAAATATCATGTTACCAAATTTCTGACTCTCATCTCCTCTATCACATGACTAAAAGACATGCAGAAGCTGTTGCCGTCATGCGCAAGTTCAATTATTATGGGTTGCTCCATATCTTCACTCACATATTACTGATTTGTAATATTTATAACTCAGTACTAGAAACCGAGAATCAACATGCTCTTATGCAATATTCCTATCAGAAAAACTTCCAAATCTCGATAAATTCTATCGTAACCTGTACTTTACGTATACATTAGCTAAACTATATTATAATTATAACTCTCTTCTGTACTTGGCTATATCTTCTCCTATTGGTAGCTGATGACATTCATGAAAATCCAAGACCAGATTCTACGAGTTCTTCCAGCACAAACTACTTCCTCAAATTACTTTGACCTTTTAGTATACAGAATTATCTATCATGTGTACACATTAATGTCCAAAGCATACTTAATAAACTTGATCTTATATTTACAGAACTTCGAGACTTTGATATTTTAACCTTCTCCGAAACTTGGCTCAGTCAGGCCTTCCCAAACGACGATCTTAAACTATTATCCTTCTCAATCCCAGAGCGGAAAAAAGGTTCACTAAATCCACACGGGGGTGTATCTTGTATGTAAAAAAACAACCTTCATTAGAAGATATGGCCTATTACTCAATCATTTAGCATGTATATGGGTTGAACTATTCTTGATAACCAAAAACACGTTGTTTTGGGGCTATTCTATCGTTCTCCAAATGCAGATAATATATACAATACACTTATTGAGGACTCCATCTCTCTTGCCGTCAATTCAAATATCTCAGACATAGTAATCACTTGGGATTTCAATTACGATGCGTTAAATACTAATTCAAATAGAAAACAATAGTATCAACAGTTGGGTCTAGAACAAAAAATCGATGAACCCACACATTTTAGTATGATTTACAGAACACTCAATAGTCTTTAATCGATCTGATATTTTCTTCAAATAAAACAATGTGATTCATTCAGGTGTTGGTGATCATTTTCTAGAACAAGAATATCGTTTTCATGTTCCGATTTATGGATTCCTCAAATTAAAATAAAACCCTAAACAGAACACTTTTAGACGACTTATCTGGTAGTATAAACACGGCAACTATGATCAACTTCATACAGATTTAAGAGTGTTCAGCTGGAATGATTGTGTTGATACTGATATCGATAAATATGTTAACAACATTACATCTAAAACTGTGGATATAGCAAAAACAAATATACCAAATACCAAATAGTAAATATACGACCTTAAGATGTACCATGGATGACAATTAGTATAAGAGATCATATTCGCAAACGCAAAAAAGCAAAGCGGTCTTAATCACAATATCAATGGTTAAAATTCAGACAATTCAGAAATCAAACAATAACTCTCATAAGGGATGCAAAGACTCAATATTTCTCTAATTTGTCTACTAAACTAAAACAAGATTGTCACTCTTCCAAGGATTGATGAAAAGACATGCATATGTTGCTCTGCCACTGAAACAATTCCTCTTTAAAAGGACCCAGTAGCTCATAAGCTATAATTCTACAATGATAGAAAAGCAAACCTTTCAAACGAATATTTCATTCAACAAAAAATAATCGACCAATCCGACAAAGATACACCTGATTTTGGACCTACTTTGACACAGAATACACTTTCTCATGTTCAGCTAATACCTTCAGATATAGAAGATGTCCTGAAAGTCCTAACACTGATAAGGCGTCGGGTCCTGATGGAATAAGCTATAGAATTCTGCGTGAATGTTCAGGTGAACTATCTCTTCCCCTTTGTGATATATATATTATTACTCTCTTCATTACCGTAAAGTACTATCCTGCAGGAAGGAAGCACATGTCACAGCAATCTTCAAAAAACTTGAACACGCAGGAGTCATTGGCTCTCTTCATCACTGGTTTCATGACTATATTTCTCACCGACGCCGACACGCAGCTCTATCAAATACTAAGTCTTCTTGGGGTACACTTTATTCTGGTACTCCTTAAGGTTCAATTCTTGATCCGCTGCTATTTCTCATCTTTATGAATGATATTGTTCAAGGTCTACAATTCCCCGTCAATCTTTTTGCCGACGATACCAGTCTCTCTTTAGTTGTGGACACTCCTCGGTCTGCAGCTGATACTCTACAATCCGACATCCAGAGAATCTTTTCTTGGTCTGATACATGGCTACTTACATTCAATTCCTCCAAATCGGAGTCTCTGATTGTCTCCAAAAAACGCAATAAACAGCACCACCCACAAATATAATGAACAATCAATTTATAACAGACCACAAGCATCTAGGAATATAAACGAATGTAAATGGCACTCACATATTGAATACGCCACAGCCAAAGCATGGAAAAAGAGTAAATATAATGAGAAAATTGAAGTACACTTTAGACAGGAAAGCGCTAGAAATTATTAACTTATCATTTATACGACCGAATTTTAGAATCTTAGAATATGCAGATAGTGTTTTGATGTAATTCAACTGACTATGAGCTTGGACAATTTAAAAAAAATCCAATAGGAATGTGTCCGCATATCTTCAAGAGCAACTTAATTAGTCTCAATAGAAAATCTACAAACTGAAATCAGGGGCGGATACAGAAAAGGACTGCCTGGGGGGGCGAACATGAAGGGTAGAACCACATTGGGGTGGGTACGGGAGGGGTGTCCCCTCCCGTTGGTGGGGGTACAGGCCTCCCCCGGAAAATTTGAAAAATGAAGGTCTAAAATGGTGCATTCTGGTGCATTTTTGGGCCTTTTGTTGCATTCGTTATAACACAGATTACCAAACAACAGACAACAAGATGATATACAACTTTATAAATCTTTAATACTCAGATATAAATGCAAAAAAAATCAAGATAATTAATTCATCTGCTGAGAAGTGTACAAATTATAAATTGACAAATAGTCCCTATGAAATTTCACATAAAGCATGCTTATATTAACTGCTTTGATAACGGAATACACTACGGAACATAAATGCATTAAAATATACCAGCCCAGCTGGAAAACGTATCTTTGGGCCGAGATGTGGGGGCTGCAGCCCTGAAGCCCGTGGCTGAATCCGCGGCTGGAAATAAACTGTGAAACTAATCAAGAAAGAAGGTATATACACAGACTGATCCTGTTTTATAAAATTCAAATTGGCCTTGGCCCTGATTACCTAACCTCCATGATCCCACCTACAACTTACACCAGGTACAACTTTAGAAATTTGGAAAATACCCCATAGAATTCCTGCATATTCATCACTTTACTTCAATTCTTTTCTACAAACTGTTATAAGAGAGTGGAACAATCTTCCTTTAGATATCCGTAACTTTTCAACTTTAGCACCTTTCAAAAGATATCTCAATAAAGACAAAACACAAACACCAAACTATTTCTACTACGGTGATAGAAAGCTTCAAATTCTCCACACTAGACTCCGCACCAAATGCTGGGCTTAACTACCACCTATTCATTAGAAATATGTCTCACCCTCCCCCCCTCCTTCTTTGTTATTGTGGTAAAATTGAAAATAACTTCCATTACTTTTTCGAATGTCCTCGATATGATACATGGCGTTGTACATTGCTGAATTAACTAAGAAACCTCGATATCGATCTAAATGTTCTCCTCTTTAGAAACCCCTCACTTTCTGATCAAACAAACACTACACTTTTTTAATGTACACACGTTTAATCATGATACCGAACAATTTACTTGAACATTTTGATTACAATCAGACGTAAAACTACATACAATTATTCTCCTCTCATTTCCATTCTTTCATCTCCACCAGACCTATTCTCTGTGTGTGTGCGTGTGTGTGTGTGTGTGTGTGTGTGTAACATGGGCATATATCAACATACCTACCCTTTCAGGATTTCTTTCGTGTAATCATCTCTCATCTTTTCTACATAATCTGATTATTACATCATACTTTACTTTTCGTCTACTTTTATATTTTAAAAATCAGATCATTTCAGTATATTCATATGTTTTCTCAGATACAACTGTTACCAGAAAGCACCGATTTACTGTTAAAATGTAAACAGTGAAAAGAATTTAATAAGACTTTGTCTTTCATTTTATCTTTTTCGTACGAATATTTATCTTGCGTTGTTTCGTGTAAATCATATTATAAATGTAAATATTCTGAGAAATGAACACGTTTTTAGTCAAATGTGTCAAAATAAAAAAAAAAAAACGCTATGTTTTTCTTTTATTTTTATCTTTTGTTTACATTTGCTTTCAGTTACAACGTGTGTTCAGGGCGGTCTTTAGATATGCCGTGTGATTTACTAGAACAAAAAATAAATAGATTGATTAAATCCATTTCATTTCAAAATAATGAAAAAGAAAACAAGTACCTAAGCTATGTACCTTATATAAGATTTCTTCAAAACTGTTCTTAAAATAATGAAACTTAAACACATACCGTATATCTGTATCGTTTACCTAATTTGTCTTTCTTTATCCTCTTTTATTCTCCTTCACTTCCAAACCAATCCCATATGTTAAATGATATATTTCCAACTTATTTTGCAAACAAATAAGGCGTAGAAAAAAACACTGATTATCAAAAACGAGGGTTGTTTAAAAGGAATGGTGTTTTGTAATGATATAAAAGAAAGTTTACACCAGGAAGTGTTAATTGTTATTTAAGATAGTGTATTACTCTTTTCAAAAATTGAACTTAGGAGTGTCAGGTATCCATCTTATTCCCGCATTGATGGTTCGACTTGTTCACTTTTACATTAACAACATGAAAAATAAGTGCCCACTGTTTATAAATAAAATTTTGCATCAACACTGCAACTCCTTATGAAAATGTGTACACAATGGGTATACATGGTTAAGTATGTCCCGTTCGTTGATTTCGCCAAACTGAGATGCCGTGTAGTTGCTGAAAATGCAAAAATCAGAATAGCTAAAGCAATGAAATGTGACAAGTGTTTATTGAATATAAAGGGGAATGATCAATATGTGCAAAATAAGAAGCAGATCAGAGGTCCAGTGATAGCGCGCTGAACTAGTAATCCTTGGGTCGCCAGTTTGAGCTCGCTATTCCATCCATACATTTTTATCTGTTTCCTTATGGTCAGACGTTAAAATAGGTCCCACGTATCAGTGCTACACATTGGACATAGTAAAGAACTAGAAGTGTATCTGGATTATAATGCTTTTTGTATCTTGTACTATTCTCTATAGCTAACTCAGCTCATTTTGGTGGCGTCGGTCATACAGGCAACGGATACCAACGGTAAATAAACTCCAATAGAAAGAGAAACCAGGTAAACTGTGCATGAAGATGTAAGCATTATTGGTGTTTCGCTTTCTAGGTTTCATTTAATTTTAAATTCAATCTTGTAAGCTGGAAAGATTTCTGTGGAAATCTTTTGACCAACTTCCAGAAAAAATTGATTATTGAAATAGTTTCCCAAACTTTGACTGCAAAACATAAAATGGCGATAGTAAATGATCATTGAATCTAAGTAACATATTCTAAAAAGTGTAAAATGTTAACTACAAAATATGTGCTAGGATACATGACTTACTGCAAACGAATTTTCAGTCCATGCAATTTTTGGTAGGTCATATTCCTCTACAGTGAAGGTTATATCAGAAAAAAATACCTATATAAAGATAAAAATGTGACTGGAAGGTAACTAGCATGATACTCCATAGATAAATGAGAAAGGTTTGTAATCCATAGGTCGATCGGTATATGACATTGCTCCACCTCAATGACAGGCAATGGATCGATAGATAAAAAAATTGCATTTGGAAGTGTTTTTAGGCACGATATGAAAATGTGCATGTCTCGACGTTTTGTGAACAATTGTTATACATTTTGAAAATTCCTGGCGAGCAGTTTGTCCTCTGCCGTCTTTGAAGTTATCAACTTCGAGATAACACCTCCTGCAGTTGTTTACAACAACAACAACAACAAACACCACAAGTGTTATGGTTAAAGCCGTTTAGAACGTATGGACAGAAGTTTAACTTGACTGTGCCCGAATAAAAGTAGACCTGCTGTATTGTCAGAGCTTGTCAGTTTGACCACTGATCCGAAGATCTTTAACGATTTCGGAAGCTTTTTTACATGTATACAACTAAAACCTAGGTCACACTGTCTCCTTTTATGGAAACTATGATAAATCTGAATATGTTTGACGCTTAAATATGATAATGATACACCAAACGATAAATTGTTATTTGCATTATAATACGTTTTCTTTTCCATATCATGTCCGCCGAAAAATAAAACTGGTTTCCCATATAAATTAATCTATGTAACGTAATTGACACCACCTGTAAATTTATCTTTTGAAAACATACTTAACACTTTTTTGTGTCTTTTTAAACCATAGTTAACTGCGTTTTAATTATTTAGTGACGAAGGTTGTTTACGTGTAAACACTAAATCTCTCGCTAATGGAACGTCATAGTTTCGTGCCCCACTACAGTCAAGTTCAGATTTTATTGTTTATTTAACCGTCTAATTTGACTTGGATATTCAGTGAATGTTTAATTCTAAATCGAGGAAAACAAACTAAAGCTAGCTAAGTTTTGAAAACAAATTTAAATGGAGAACATACGTCAGGCATGTTTTCAAAGTCAACTTACACATTGTTCGCTTGTAACGGTCTAGCATACCTTCTTATAATTGTATAAATACACCTCTGGAAACTGCGTCAGATAATCGATTTTTTGACTCAGTGGTTAGAGTGTTGGTCTTTGATGCGCTAAGGTCGGATTTCGAATCCCGCTCTTGGATGTGTAATGCAGTATTTTAAGATGCATTGTATCTTTCTGTTACGGACTTTCATGTTCGTAAGACACTACAACCTTGTTTGTGTTATATTTCGTCTCTGCTGTCTTATAGTTCGTAGTTTAGTTGTTATGGCTTCCTCCTTACGTATAACTTACAAGTGATGTTTTTAAAGCACGCTAATGCGTTGTAACTTTAATAATATCAACTGTTCATAACTACAAAGGCACCGTGGTCCAGGGGTAGAGCGCAGGGCTCCGGGTTCGAATCCCGTCAGAGGCGAGATTCTCTCACGATCTTCACAATTCTCCACGCTGCGCAAATACTGGTATGGAACCCAGGAAGCAGTCATCGAGCGTGATAAATCTAAGTTGTAAGAACTTGTATCGCAATCGATGTAAAATAAATGAGTCTAAACAAAACTTACTATGTTTTTTGCTTATTAGTAAGATTTTAGGTACAATTTATACTAACTTATTTCTATTTTATTAATATGATGACAATCTAAGGAAATGAAAACTGATGAAATCTGGTTTATGCCTCCTGAATCCGCCCTGAATTAATATCTCGTGTAGCGAAGCTATAAACCGGGCAAGTTTTAACATCCAGGGGCAACATTGAATGTCTGTTTCAACACCCGTACCAACCTCAGCTCCTACTCGGATATCCCTAGAATGTGCTCAAACACATTAAAAGTAATAAAATCTGACATAAAAGCTATTATAAATGCGTTGCACATTACTATCTGTGGAATCGGGTTAACACTGTCGGAAACCGCACATGTTCCAAAAATATATAGTGTATAGCAAAGTCATAAACCGGGTACGTTTGAAAAAAAAACAACAGGGATCTATTGACAAAGAATCAGATTCCTTCAATACCTCTTTATTTATCTCTTCTTTCGCTCGCACTTGTTGAAAAGTGTTATGAATAAGTCAAATTAACAGAATAATATTTATAATTGTATTTTTACAATAAAGCATGTCATGCCAAATCTAAGTTAAATGATTGTGTATTTATGTCTTGTATTACTATTCGCCCGCACTTCCTCATCTAGTATATACATAATATGAAATACAAAAATCTGAACTTAAAAACAAATCTAAACTCAAACAGTAACAATTAATAAAAAAATGTTGCATTTACGTTAGAAAACACTATTATATATTTCAACATGCTATCTTGATTTCCATAAATTCAACGTCTAAACTTAAAACATTTTAGTTTCTGTATCGTACAAATATTGAAACAATTTTCCTGGGTGAATTTTGTGAATCAACCGGACACAAACATACCTTGAATGGGTTAAAGTGCGCACGCGCGCGTGTGTGTGCGTGTGTGTGTGAGTTTACATGGGAACAATTAAAAAATAATTAAAGCTCCTATAAATGTTCTGTTCAATATTTACAGTTGCCCCTTCGATACATAACTCTCAAGCAATCAAATGTGTTAATTGTTTAACATCTTCATTCATGGTCATTTCTTGTTTTATAAATGACCGTTTTTTTTCTTTTACCTAATGCACTGTTGTACAGCGTTCACCGGAAATAGCCCATCAAAATGTCTAAAACGAAAGTAAAATCGCCGATGTGGAGTTCACCCAAGGTAATATTTCAGCTTATTTCTCCATCATATCTTTATCGATTTCTCCAAACTAAACAATATTGTGAAGCTAAATATGTCTGGTTTTAGACCAGTAGTTGCTTTTTTCTGCAAGTTGGGTATTTTTTGAGTAATTGGCGATAAATTGTGGCCTCGTTGTTGACTTTTGCGAACAATGTTGATATTTTCCACTAAATCGAGCCCGAAACGCATTTGCTGTGTCAAAATCCATCTTGATTTATCAAATATAGACTTTCCTCCACTTGTACTAGAGCGGCCATTCACCAACTCAAGCTCCTTTTTACAAAATTGGCGAAAAACGGTCATGCCTTGTGTACGGGGTCTAGCAACAAAATAAATTCAAGTGAACGGGGTGTAGTAGTTCAATGTACAGGGTTTAATAGCATGTGTACGGTGTCTAGTAGCAACATCTTTTCTCAAATTTTAGTCTTTATTATATTAGTTTTATTTGGAAATGCTTTCGTTTCAGACTAAAACATGGAGAAGTTGGGAGAAAAAGAAGAAGACTCGGAGTTGTTGGGTAAATAATTAATCTAATAAGTTTTTTAGCCTAACACACAAATGCAATAGTATGAGAACTACGTTTTATTATTTCATATTCGCACCATCACAAACATAAGCTGAATAGTGTCGGTCGGTATTTATAAGACAGGTCGAAGAGCGGATCGGCGGTCTATTGGTAAAAACACTGGACTCGTAATCGATGGGTCGCAGGTTCAACACCCCCACCTTTCCCCCCCCCCCCACCTCGCTTCTACAACTAACATTACTAGATGGACCTCTTTAGTACTGGTTCTAACCAGGAATAATGTCCCATGTATTGGTGCTTTTCACCGGTCACGTTAAAGAACCGGGCGATGTCTATGTGGTAGGCGCGTCAGTATCGCAATATTGGTCACTAATACAAACCGTCAGTTTCCTGACCCACTCGCCGTATGGAAATGTCCGAGTGCGAGTATTTACTTACCTACTTACAAGACAGGTCGGTAATTGATCATACTATTAAGAGATTGTATACGAGTGTCATTTTGTACAAAACGGCATTAACAGGTGTTTTCCATAAAACCGTTTAAAAAAAAAAATGTATTGCTTTGAAAAAAGCGTAGCACAATATATTGCTTTCTCGTTCCCACGACATAGTTAACTCGTTCCCACGAGTTAGTAAGTCGTTCCCACGACATAGCTAACTCGTTCCCACGAGTTAGTAAGTCGTTCCCTCGACATAGCTTACATTCGCTGTTCTTTTCTTACAACACGATTCTTTTTTTTTTTACTGCGCAACTCTTTTTTTCAAATGCGATTCTTTTTTCATATTTGCGCTTCTCTTTTTTCATCTCGTTCCCACGACTTAGTTACTCGTGGGAACGAGATAAAAAAAGGAGAAGTGCAATTAAAAAAAAAGTTGTGCATGTCACCTCTGTGCCACCGTACCAGTGATCTAGTCTTCTCCTATAAGATAAAAAAACTAGCCAGGGAAAATATTTTACCAAGTTATCATACTTGTTTGTTTTTAAATGAAGTCTTAAGACCGGTTAAAGGAAAAGACCTGGTAAACTAGCTTATTTAACAATGCACCACTCTACATTTTTAAGTACTAATTGAGCCAAATTTTACAGTTTAACCAAGTTCTATCAATGTTGGAATGAAATAAGGAATATAGAGTTATATATTTTTCTATAAACTTATGATCATGCATCAAAAGTGTTGTAGGCGGGCGGCAAACGGCGTACTAAGTGTTAAATTGAAATATAAACATTATAAATACTTGAATATTAACCATGATTTGCAAACAAATAAAATGTTTTGCTTTACGCTCCCTGCCCTCTTCGACACTAATCGCAATTCTTTAATCAGCTGATGTGTGTGCACTGGTACTGAATGAAATTGCATTTTGCAGAAAATGGCATTCGTTTACCTACTATACCCCGTACACTCGCAAGACAGTTTTCAATCTACACCCCGTACAGAACTGTGCTAGACCCCGTACACAAGGCATGACCGTTTTTCGCAAATATTGTAAAAAGTAGCTCGAGTTGGTGAATGGCCGCTCTAGTACAAGTGGAGGAAAGTCTGTATTTGATTAATCAAGATGGATTTTGACACAGCAAATGCGTTTCGGACTTGATTTAGTGGAAAATATCAACATTGTTCGCAAAAGTCAACAACGAGGCCACAATTTATCGCCAATTACTCAAAAAATACCCAACTTGCAGAAAAAAAGCAACTACTGGTCTAAAACCAGACACATTTAGCTTCACAATATTGTTTAGTTTGGAGAAATCGATAAAGATATGATGGAGAAATAAGCTGAAACATTACCTTGGGTGAACTCCACATCGGCGATTTTACTTTCGTTTTAGACATTTTGATGGGCTATTTCCGGTGAACGCTGTACAACAGTGTAATTGTCATTATCTTATTCCATGAACATGAATAAACACGAACCATATCAACGTCAAGATAATAAACACAAACTCTAGATCTGCTATCTCCAGTAACAGGTATTCGATATATGTTTTCCTAACTTACAATGCATAAAAAAGTCTTACAAAACATATCCAAATGTTTTAGTTTTTGATTGTTTTTTTTTTATGCATTAGCTTATCTATATTTATCCTGAACACATTTGAGCTGCATTTACCCAGTTTATTTTTTAAACTATGTACAAGATAAAGAATTGCTTATTTATAAATTCTTTTAAATCGATGTCTTACTTGCCCGTGTATTTTTTTCACGTAGTTTTGCATTACTTATAAGTTGATATAATACCCTCCTCCGACAATATGAGTTTAACAGGTCCGTAAAAACACATATCTATAACTGTATAATACCTTTTAGACAGAATAGAAACAATAAAGTAGGTCTTATGCTGACAAACAGAAGCTTAACAAAGTGACATAAGAATTACTTGAAAAAAATACTAAAATAGATCTGTCGCAAACGATTAAGCTCTTCTTATTCTCTTCCTCCTTCCCTGCTTCTCTTTCTTCTTTTTTTCTTCTTTTGCTTCCATATCTCTTTCTTTTTCTAACATAAATTGTACAGAATGTAGTTTTACGCCTGCCTTGGGGAAATGTGATAAACGTCATATATAAAAAATAAATAATAATAAAAAATGTTATATTAAGTTGTTGGTGTTGTTTCATTAAAATATCTGACACTCATTCATGATACAAATCTCTTCATTTCTTCGAATTACCTTTACCGGTTACGTTTAGAAAGAGCTTGCAATTGGATTCTCATTCATTTAACCCCGAAATATTTTGTTGATGTAGTTTTCAGATATAAATTTAGTTTTGGTGAATTTGATCACGTATAATCTGGTTGATGAATTTAAATGAACGTTTTTTTAGGAACAGCTTAAAGATTAACTATAATAGATATTCTGATGTTTAGACATCTTTTTCGTCATTTACGTCATGAATTATTTATAAGATTTTTTTCTATATCTCCGAAATGGTTGTTTTTGTATTATTACTTGCTGATAGATATTTAACATAAGTGTGGATGGAAATACGACATCATATAATTGCATATTTGCGTAACATAATCTGATATGAATTCAGCATCGTGCAGTGAGTAATGAACCCACTAACCTCTCTCTCTCTCCCTCTCTCTCTCTCTGTCTCTCTCTTTTTGTGAGTTTATTTATCGTTGGGATCGGTGGTGCCCATATGACCAACCCCCTCCCTCCCCCTGCAGTGTTTAGTTATTTTAGGTTTTTGGGGACACTGCAGGATACAGAAGAGACACACGTGGTTAGTGTGTAACAGTGACATATGGGACCTTGGAAGTCTAATCCGAAAGATAATAAGTTCTGTTAGTGGATGAACAGGGGCTCTAACTCGGGACCCCTTGGATTACTTGTCCAGCGCGGTTCCACTGGACCATTGACCCGCCACTAATTAGAGCCAACATTAGTTGAAATACCTAAAATACCTACGCGCGCCTCACAAATCAAAAGCAAATGATCAATGTAAATAAGTATTTGGTTTTATGTTTGACTTGTTGTATGAAAATGTATTATGAGTTTAAAAATATTTCAAGATAAACACATGGCTCAAGTTATATTTGAAAATGCTGAAATATAGTGTTAACATTTGAAAATCATAGACCAAATAACACACACACACCTGGTTCTTATTTTTACCATATCAAATGAAGAATGAACAAAAATTATGTGATCGTATGAAGTTATACGTTATTCGAATGGTACATTTATAAGAAATAACAGCGTATCTTATGTACGTTTGTCAGTCTGTCTGTGCTCCTGAAAAAAGTCTGGCTTCATCAGTGACCCAAAAAACACGATATACACATTCATGAATCGTGGTATCTTTATGGATAAGAAATGGGTAGATAACGAATTTATATAAGTTTTAATTTTACCGATTTATGTCGATGTTTACTTTGATATCGTCCCCTGATCTTGAAGTGTGTGATGTTAATTGGTAACGCTTAATGAATTTTTATGTTGATGTTTACTTTGATATCGTCCCCTGATCTTGAAGTGTGTGATGTTAATTGGTAACGCTTAATGAATTTTTATGTTGATGTTTTACTTTGATATCGTCCCCTGATCTTGAAGTGTGTGATGTAAATTGGTAACGCTTAATGAATTTTTATGTTGATGTTTACTTTGAAATCGTCCCCTGATCTTGAAGTGTGTGATGTAAATTGGTAACGCTTAATGAATTTTTATGTTGATGTTTACTTTGATATCGTCCCCTGATCTTGAAGTGTGTGATGTTAATTGGTAACGCTTAATGAATTTTTATGTTGATGTTTACTTTGATATCTTTCTAAGATCTTGAAGTGTGATGTACATTGGTAACATATCTGTTGTCATATTTCAATAGTTCTTATAGTTCTTGTCTTTCGGTATATTCTAATAACATTCAAAGCAGTGAATGTCAGATACTGTTTAAGATGTAAACAGACAAATAAATAAATAAATAAATTAATTAATAAATAAAAAATTACACTGGCACAACACACTTCAAGAATCAACTCAATGTTTAAGTTTCTTTCAATCTGTAAAGATTCCATAAAATTTAGGAGAGGTAATCGTTTCTTTCCATGCGAACTGGTAAATAAACAAAAACTACGGTGGCATAGAAGTTGTTTATATAAGTCGTTGTAATGAGATAATATGTCGTCGTAACGAGATAATACGACGCGGTTACGAGATTAGTAAGTCGTGGTAACGAGATATTATGTCGTGGTAACGAGATATTAAGTGGTGGGAACGAGTTATTAAGTTTTGGTAACGAGATAATAAGTCGTGCTGACGAGATAATTAACCAGTCAGAGCATTTCGCGTTTGCACTGCCCTCTACGGGATGTCTGAAATTTGATATGGCTGCATTCCATGTAATAATAAGTTCATGTTCCTGCGAGATAACTAAAATCTGTATCCGCCTCGGGGTCACTTGATTTTACATAGACTTATAAAGGGATCCGCTTTTCTGAAACCGCAAAGCCATGTGCTAAATTGTTTTTTGCATGGAACATCAGCTATCGGAGCTCTACTAATATTCTTCAATTTATGCCCCAGGGGTCAGTAATGGACCTGTCCTGGAGGTAAATCTATTTATCATAGGCTTATATAGGGAGTTCTTAGAAATCTATTCCTCTGAAACCACCAGGCCTTTATTAAGCTCAGATATTTTGCATATAACATCAGCTACAGGTCCGCTACCAAATTTGTTCAAATTATTTGCTTGGGGTCAGAACTGGCCTCACCCTTGGGGGTCCTAGTTGTGTAAAATATTTAATCTTTGAAAATTTTCTCGTGAGAAACCGTAACTATTAGACCTAAGATTTTTTGCATGGAACGTCATCTGGAGGTCCTCTACTACGATTGTCGAAATAATGCCCCTTGGGTCATTAATAGCCCTGCACCAGGGGACACTTGATTTGACATAAGCTTATATAGGGAAGACATGAAAAAATCTTCTTGTCTGAAACTTCAAAGACTAGAGTTTAGATATTTTGCATTTAGCACAAGCTAGAGATCCTCTAACAAGTGTATTCAAAATATGCCCTTGGGATTTCTGAATGCATGCTGAAAAATTTTCATCCGTTTTCAGGCCTAAACTAGAATTTTACATTATTAAATTTATTTACGTAAATACAAAGTACACCAGCCAATCTTCGGTGCACAACGTTATTTTTGCAACTCTACAGATTTCGTATTGAAAAAAGACCATTTTAAATTTCAAGCGACGGATCGTTGACAAAAAGGTGGTCCGCGAGAGAGCATAAAACAGGTGTGTGATGACGTTGTATCCTACCATTGGCTAAATAACCGCAAACTTTCTCTCATGAATATTAAAAACTTTAGCACGTGACTTCCATTAGTGAGAGGTTTGATCATTATAATTTATTTTCCAGTGAAATCATTTGTAGTGGCGGGATGACATATGTTATTGCAAGGTTTTATTTATTCAAGAAATGCTATACCTGGGTCAGAGACATACACCAAATGTTTTGCAAAAAAATACACAAAATTAAAATGACGGATCATTTACATTTTATTAAGTGCATTGATATGATAAGAAAACTTATTTTACTGATTCCAGTGTGGACGTCTTTGTGTGTGCATTTTTCGCAAATATTTTGTTTACGTTTTTTTCTTTGTGTTGGTCAAAATATGGGTTTGCTAACTCTTAAGAGCGAATACATATCACTTTCTCATTATTTGCATGGTAACATGCATGCATACAAAAATTACTGAATGCTGAGTGAAATAAGGTGTGTGTGTGTGTGTGTGTGTGTGTGCGTGTGTGTGTCTGTGTCTGTGTGAGTGTGTGTACCTGTAATAACGCTATAAAGAAAAACTTTACGCGAAACTTGTCCGGCTCGCTTTCGGAAAACTCTCCACAATCTTGTGTCTATCCAGTACTGCATACGTTGACGACGGAGATAACCCCACCAAGATTCCATTCTTTGATTTAGCGTTATTGAACCTTCAATATTGTCATGTTCTTCTCTCCTCATTCTTCTTTGTTTATCTTTTACTACTACATTTTCAGTTCTAAAATCCCCTCGATTAAGTTTAGCCGTGCACCATATTTCTCCATTGTCTCCACGAAGTAACCAGCAACAATTCTTGGATTTTTTTTGTAGTGTAAACATTCAGCCAAATAACTCCTAGAAAACCCACAAATGCAACCATGAAATATCCGTCTATATGCCAAATATGGTTTGAGCCAGCTGCATAGTAATTATGTCGGTGAAATCTTCTGGCAGTTCGCTGTAAGTATATAAATGTATCAAAGTGAGTATGACTTTTGTGTTTTTTGTGTCTTACCATACATTATAAATCATTTACTTATAAGACAATAATCATTAAAAATTATGTTTATAGTCAAATCATTTTGCATACAAGATAGAAGTTTTCATTCACGTAAACGACCTGCTAAATCATTTGGTTATTTTGACTAATAACCCTCCCTCAAAATTCTTCAGATTGTTCGAGTCCAGTTAACAAGAGCTGAAAACATTTTAAAGAAATGGAAACTTTAGAAATACTGTCTGAAGGAATCAGGCCCATACCATGTAACATTGTCGAGAAGACCTGTTCCATATTCCATATTAGATACATTAGATCACTCACTATTTGCTCCCCTTTTTTGAATAACGTTTTACATATTTTCCTGCCTGAAACTTTTGGAATTTTGTATGAAGTATTGCCTGTTGGACCGATACCAAGATGTTTAAACTTTGTCCCTAGTACATTATTTGCTCCGCCCCGGGAATCTGATCTTTAACGTCGACTTCTTCACAGAAACCCTTTAATAATTTTTTTGTCAAAAACCATTTTATAAAAATTCTGATTAGTTTTTTATGTGGCATTGTATAGTGAACCTCTAACGTACGTGATGGACATTAGTTTTAGCTTCACTTTATGGGATCAAACGTTTTACATAGAATTAAGTAGGAAAACTACGGAATTCTGTTGAGGCCAATTAAAATGTCGCCGTCGCGCTTAGAGGTAGACGCTCGACAACGCGACGCGACATTGCGAAAATGCGATACGACGCTCGACAATGCGAAACGACGCGCGACAATGTCAAACGAAATATCGCGTTTTCGTTTCGTATTGTCGCGCTATAAAGGCGCGAAATATCGGATTGCCCCAACAGGATTCCGTAGAAAACCTTAAAACTTTTATCTATGAAATTATACCGCGAAGATTTCTGAAATTTTGCATGAAACATTGCCTAGTGGAGCACTACCAATACCCTTCAAAATTTGACCCTGGGGTCATTATTTGCTCGACCCGGGGATCAGATATTAAACATTAACTTTTATAGGCAAACTCTTAGATTTTTGTCTGAAACCATTCACCTGAGACGTCTGAAATTTGGAATTTGTTGTTTTAGCAGTTATACAAAGGTAAGCGTTTTAGGGCGTTTTAAGAAAAGACTTACAAACCTATCTTTAACTAAAGTAGATTCTGAGTCTTGTGTTGTTATTCTGTTGGATTCAGATGAAACTTTGAATTATAAAAAGGAAAATTTAGAAATATTGTGCCAGCAGTACATGCTGTGGCTGCAGTGTAAATAGTTATTTCAGCTTTGTTCAAATTCATACAACTTTTATACGTGACATTTGCAGTTTAGATGATTTTTAAAGTACATACCTTCAGGATTGCATACACAAGAACGGTTGCAACGACTTGCGTTCGTACCCGCAAACCATTGGCAATACAACGTTGTCGCATTATGCGATATCCATGTAATTGCCCAGAGTTTTCGACCTCATTGCAAATGAAATCAACTAGCATCACTATATTCTCTTCTTCGCAACATTAATCCACGTAAAACCCTATGTAGGTGCCGCACTGAAAGTTCGATTCCGTCGTTCTCTCGTAAATGATGAACAACTTCTTCGTATGTATAGCCATCAGAAAAATACAATGTTATGTAAAAGTCTATCACCTCAGTTGCCATTTTGAAACGACGGCTATTCTGATTTATTATCTTGACTTTATTATCTCGTTCCCACAACTTATTTTCTCGTTCCCTCGACATATTATTTCGTGACCACGACTTATTTTCTCGTTCTAATGACATATTATGTCGTTCCCACGACATATTTTCTCGTTCCCACGACATATTTTCTCCTTCCTACGACTTAATATCTCGTTACCACGATATATTATCTCGTTCCCACGACTTTATTATCTCGTTCCCACAACTTATGTTCTCTTTCCCTCGACATATTATATCGTCACCACAACTTATTTTCTCGTTCTAATGACCTATAATGTCGTTCCCACGACATATTGTCTCGTTACCACGACATAAATAACAACTACACAAGTCACATCTATGCCACCGTAGAAAACTGATATTACCACAAGAAATTGTAAGAATGCAAACTATTAGATCCTGCAGATGATTTCCTGCTAACATCCCGTTTCTTAAACGGTTAGAGCCGTATACTTGTACATAAAGCCGTATTACTGCATAGTTCAAAATATAAACAAATTCAGAGAAATGTTAAACTCTGAATTAAAGAGCAGACTAAATAAATAATAATTGTTCTTTTGATCGTCATAGGCACTTTGAGACCTAAGTGAATGCTATATCAATCCTGTATATATGTTATTTGTGAATGTTATTTTAATATATGTACATCTTGTCCAAAACTTTCTGAGCAACAAAATGTTTCTTTTTCTTTACCCTTAGAAACGGAAGATATATCAATATGTCTAGTGTATTATATAGAAATAATATTAAAGCTATAACATACGAAACACCTTAACTTCGTGCATATGATGCAATGATTTTAATAGATATTCAATGTTATTTGTTCTTTTAACATTTTCAATTTAATCCTTATGTCCTTGTTTTCTATGATTCTACATATTCTTTGACTTTCCCATTCTTTTCATTAAGTTTTCAGAGCATTATTTTAAGTAACAGTCAAGATGAGCTGTCTGAATATAACTTTGCCTACGTATTCCAACTACACTGAAATATTGCATACAGACACAGACACTAGAATAATATCAAAGTCAAGTACGTGGCAATGAATTACCCACTAGACTCTCTTAATCATTTAGTGTAATTCTCTTTTTTCCTTACCTTATATTGTTATGTATATGTATAATAATAGCGTGTTAATAAACGTCTAATTGTGGTTATATTTAGAACACTGGAGTTTTTTCAAGAATAGCCTAAATTATACTTCTTCTGGTGTTTTCTTTGTGTATATGAAAGTCAGAGAGTTTCCTGAAGCGAAATCTTTAGGTAACTTTGGTCATTAATATTGGATTAAATTTTCATTAGTGACAATTATATTTGGAAATATTTATAATAATACTGTGTTAGAAATAAATTCAACTTTTCAACAATTTGTGGGATTCTTGCACTGCAAGTTATTTCGGACTTTTGGGGAAAAATACTTCAACAGTGAATAAAAACTTTAGTAATTTGTTATAGAATATTTGTTGTTATTGTTTAAAAGATTGTTACTGATTATTCTTTCTGTTACTCTTTTGATTTGGACCGTAACAGTATGGTTGCAATATATAATAAAGTATATCATCCAGATTCTCCACAATTGAAGCTGGTTCATTGAAATTCAAATATGATGAAACATATCCTAGTATACTTCATTCATACTGTAACACTTGATATTGGACATCTCTTACCTCTACGGAGGTATATTATTAATGTTATATATACGGATAATTTATGGCAAGAAAAAAACAACACTTGGTTGATATTGCATATTAGATTACACTCTATGCCAATTGCCTATTAAGCTTTAACATTTTCCGTGAACATGATTTGAAAGAAATATAGAGTAAAAATAAAGTATCGCAACATCATAGAGATCTAAACACGATTTGAAAGAAAAACAACTCTACCTTTCCTTAAACACAAATCGCGTAGCCAACAAATTATATGGCAATCACTCTTTTGTAAGTGTCCTGCGAACAGGGTTATTGACGTTTGGCATTTTAAAAGAGTTACACCCATACAAACTTCCTGCTTAGATAAACTGAATTTAATGAACGTATTCCATACCAAACTGGACTTTTACATTCTCTGTATTTAGAAATTTTATACTAACCTGATTTCATACTCACTGTAGAATTTAAAACATACAAGTTGAATATGTCAGGGGTATTTTTGTATCCTAATTGCAGTAATTATGATGACTTTGGCCATCTTTTCATAACTGCCTGTCTAAAGAAACCTTTATGGGGAAAACCTTTTAATATAATCAGCATACTATTTATCAATGGCGTGAGGAAATACGACAACTTTAAAATGTTTATATTACTCTATATTGAGGACAAGGTGTTGTGACAGGAATATAATCTGTTTTATTTTTAAGGTCTACACATGATTGGATATATCTCTTCATTACATTTTCAATGGTTGTCGAAAATCTAGTTTGTCTTCCTGCTTAAGACTAGTAAGAGAAAGACCTGACAGTCTATTTCACAGAGTCTTTAAATGAAAAATTGAAAACAAATTATCTTTTCTTTTTCACGTTGGTGCAAAACGCCCTTTTTCTTTCTTTTTTTATTTGATTTTTAACTTCAAGCGCCTCTAAATAAAGAAATATGCTACTAGTATGAACCTATATTTGGTACATCTTGCACAAATATTAACTCAAACTTTGTGCAGATAATCTTCATTTATTCAACAGTATGTATGCGAAACACAATTTTCGTTTAGGTGTTCAACTTAAGCATTTTGGACTTATAATTATGCCCCTAAATATGAAATGTTTAAATAGTAATATTTAGAAACCTCTGCACTAATTTTCTACAGTGTTTTAGCTGTCTTCCACAATTACACCCTTTTCAATCATCTTGCATTATTAATCAAACCATGACCATTAGATGTTTCCTGTAGTTTTTCACGTCACCAGGTCAAAATTAAGGTCAGAGTGTCCTTGAAAAGCAAAACAGTTTCAAAATATTTACTACAGAACCCCTGGTCTAAGGCTGTTCAAACTTAGTATGTTGGTTGTCAATGACTAGAAAATGACCCGAATAGTTTTTTTCATCGCCAGGTCAAAGGTCAAGGACAGAGTGACCTTGAACAGCAAAACGGTTTCCAATCAATAACTGTGAAACTCTTGGTCCCGGGTTGTTCAATCTTAGTGTGTAGGTTGATCATGACTAGTAGATGACCCTTTTAGTTTTTCGGGTTACTTGGTCAAAGGCCAAGGTCACAGTAACCTTGAAAAGCAAAATGATTTTCATTTAATAACAATTGAATGCTTTGACCCGGATTCCCCAGTCTTGGTTCATAGGTTAGCCATGACCATTAGATGAGCCCGATAGCTTTTCAGGACAAAAGTAAATGTCTCAGTGACCTTGTGTTGCAAAATAGTGTCTGATCAATAACTATAGAAGGCTTGGGACAAGCTCCACAAAACTTCATAGGTAGGTTGGTCTTGACAATAAGGTGACCCCTGTAGTTTTAAGTGTTGTCAGGTCAAAGGTCAATGTCGCAGTAATCTTGAAAATCAGAACAGTTTCTGCTGAATATATAGGGAATCCTTGGGCTCAGGTTGGTCAGACTAAGTATGAAGGTTTGTCATGATCAGTAGATAACAACTATCATTTTTCTGGTCATTGGGTCAAAGGTCACAGTGACCTTGAAAAGCAAAATGGTTTCCGATGAATAAGTCTAGAATGCTTGGGCCCGTGTTCCTCAAACTTTGTATATAAGTTGTTCATGACTTGTATTTTTCAGTTCACCATGTCAAAGGCCATGGTCACAGTGTCCTTGAATAGCAAAATGGTTTCCAGTCAATAACTATAGAACGCTTGGTCCCAGCTACTCAAAACTTCATGGCGGCCTTATTGGAGAAGGCGCTAGGGGGGCATAAATGTTTTACAAACATCTCTTTTTTGTGAGTGTGTCAATCGATGTCCCTGAGTTAGTGCTATTGCAACGGTCTGGAATGTAACCTTAAATTCAGCTGTGACTGATATTACGTCTTTTCATTAACTTCACTTCGAACACTTCGAGTATGAAGTTCTTATTTTCTGTTGTCAATATTTTACTTCTCCGTTTAATTCGATTTCAATTGCCTTTCCCGCAAATAAAACAATGATAAGATTTTTTTAAAATTATATATCTTTTTGTCTTGCTTTCTTAAAAATGAACTTGCAAATCTCTTCACAAGAAGCCTAGTTTTTCTTGCACATATACAAATTCATTACGTCCAGTTTTGACCTAAGGTTAGAATTTTTACCGAGGTAAAACGCAGAAGTGTAAGCATGTGAAAGACCAGTAACACGTTTAAAATACCTTGTTAATTCCCCCGCAACCTAAAATATTGAACTCTTGTGTTGCGTTGTCTATACAGACAACATTTAACGACACTTTATGAAACTAAACATGCAGTTAGATACATGAGGTGTTTCTTTTTGTATCTAATGATATAGAGCATTGGTTTTCCCAAAGCCCTAAAATACCGCAGCCTCGAAACACCTTTATAAGACAAAGAATACACTGTTTTTTTACGTGGCAAGTCAACATTTTGTTCAAAAACTAAATGGTCTGTAAATATCCTAACCAGTAGTCAATAACATATTATAAAGTTACCATTTCAGTTTAAAGAAGAACGTTTTACTTTAAAATGTTTTTGATATGTTGAAGAAATTCTGATTTTTATGTAGGCATGGTGCAGATATGCTAAAAATTCCAAACATTCCTTAACACATAGGTGTTTTTTTTCTTCTATCCAGACAACTTTATTATTTCTGATTCAAATTTGTTAAGTAATGTATTAAGCTTAAGCCCAGGTTTCTCAAACATGGTAGGCTGGTTGTTCTTGACTACCACATGACCCCTATTGTTGATCGGTTGCCACAGTAAAATTGCACAGTAAGAAAAACGTCACAGTAAATTTGAATGGGCGCGGGTGGGGAGGTAATTTATGTTTCTTAAGGACAAAGGACAAGTGCTAACCGTGTACATATTAGAATAGTTTATGCAATGCATGTTCAGATCATATCTTTCTAAAAATGAATAATAAAACATGGACAATTTATTGACGTGGACAAAATATCGAAAACCAACACAAAAGCATGCAGTGTTACTTTATTTCAACCTGATTCAAAGCAAGATTAAATCAAACCTCATTAGGGTCTTTAATACTCTATTTTGTGTCTAAAGCAGGTTCTAACCTACATGTAGCAATCCTTTAATATAAAGACAAATATAATAAAGAGAACAACAAGGACACACATTTAAAATTCCACGTTTCTTAAGAAAACTACACACCGTCAATTATAAGTGTTTTTTTGGAGAAAAAAAAAAGAAATATTGACGACAGCACAGATGCAAAAACAAATCAATAAGTATTTTCCATATTTCTCACGTATATAAGGCCAAATCGTGAGACTGTTGAACATATCCAACTCATCATCAGTTCAATAAGTTGCTTTTCATGATCAATTTTTTGTTTTGTATTTTTGTTTCATTCTTTCCATGAGATCTGACATACGTCTAGTAAGGCTTGCAAGGAAAGTGTAAATAATTAAGTAGTTTACTGAATATGAGCAAAGTTTACTAAATAAAATAACAAGAGGGTCATGATGGCCCTAGATCGATCATCTGAGTATGACTGCTCTTAACAAAATTATTATGGACCTGATTAATTGACACCAGAAGACCCATATTTAAATTTGACCTAGAAATTACTGAAACAACTTTTCTGACAAATTTCCAGGTTATTTGGACTGAAAATGTTACCTCTAGAGTGTAAACAAGGTGTTCTCATATTTGGGCTCTATGGCCTAGGTGAAATGACCCATATTCGAACTTGAACTAGCAATCATTGAAACAACATTTCCGACAAACGTCCAGCATATTTGAACTGAAAATGTTGCCTCTAGCATGTTAACAAGGTTTTTCTGTTTTTGGGCTCTGTGACTTAGTTTTTGACCCCAGATAACCCATATTCAAACCTGAGCTAAAAAATTTCGAAATAACCTTTTCGTCTAAATTCCAGGTTATTTGGATTGAAAATGTTACCTCTAGAGTATTAGTAAGGTTTTCCAAATTTTGGCTCTGTGACCTAGTTTTTGACCCAAGATAACCCATATTCGAACTTGACCTAGAAATTATTGAAACATCATTTCTGACAAATTTCCAGGATATTTGGACTGAACATGTAGCCTCTAGTTTGTTCACAATGTTTTTCTATTTTTGGGCCTTGTGACCTAGTTTTTTATCCCAGATAACCCATGTTCGAACTCGTCCGAGTAATCACTGGGACAAATATCCTCACAAAGTTTCATGACAATTGAGGCAAAAATGTGACCACTAGAGTGTTAACAAACTAATTGAGGACGGACGGACGACAGACGGACGACGGACAAAAGGCGATCACTAACGCTCACTCTGTCACTACGTGACAGGTGAGCTAAAAAGTAACTGATTAAATATGTATTTAAGAAAGTGGACATTCAGTTTTGATAATTGGATGAATGGACAGGCAAAAATGGGACAGAATGATCAAATATATATCGAAATGTAAATGTACTATAATTAGTTACGAGTAAATATGAGTGTGTACCAAGCACACATTTTAAACTCAACTAGTTTGATGGCAACAGCTCATTAACAAGAAACGCCGCCATTCGACGAAACCAGGTTTTCAACGTTTCTCCAAATAATTTTACAAAAGAAAAAGGTTACTTAAAAATATCAACTGTGAACTTGATCTAAACCTATGAACTCATGACTGAGGACTCCTACAAATCTATAACTATACCATAAAAACTAGAGACTATACTATTATTAAAAATAGCTTTGAGTGTGTACGAAATGCATGCAGGTGTCATGATGCTACAATGGGTGCTATGCACAAAGTATCATCAAGACAGGTCAATTAAAAATTGTAATATATATATATATATATATATATATATATATATATATATATATATATATATATATCATATACATAAAATCATATTTATAAAGAATATAAAGCATCTGTGATGTCAAAAAGACTTTAAATTATGCTTATTTTTTCGACTTTAAACAATGTTAAATGAAAGTGCATTACCCCACCCACATATAAAAAATATATTTACATAATTTGTTTCAGTAGAATGGCTGCACAAATATCAAAAGAATAAGCAGTGTCTCCAGAAATTAGTTTCAAATGTATCTCATCAAATGTTATTAAGTTCATTAAAAGGAAGTCCAAACAACAATGTAAACTATTTAAAAACTTATATCCGTCAGACGACGAGACGTCTGTTTTAACGGAAATTTAAAACATTTACCTTTCTATTAACTTTTTTCCCAGAAGGTTAAGCATTACGTCTGTGCAATTCAGTTCTCAATTGCCCTAATGAAAGAGAGCTAAACTGCGATGCCATCACATGAAATGTTTGTTATAATAAATCTGCATATGTCGTTTAGTATTGTTTGTATTCAACACGGAAGTGGCGCAAGGACAAAATCGACAACAGCGCCACCTATTGAGCACCTGCTACATCAAGGGGAAAAATTGACCGATGTTCCCCATTGGGAATCTGTCACAGAAAGGGAATGCATTACCAGGGAATACAGTTGATATTTAGTAACATGCTTGATAGGCTAAGAGTACTTCGCTTTACAAATAATCCTCTTTCATAATGTGTCAGCTGCTATAACTCTTTCACAATGTCTTACTTCCATGATTTATTAGCAATGTCTTTCTTCCATAACTCATTCACCTATGTGGAGGGTGGGGTGAAAGTTACTCATTCAAAACTTATATTATTATAATATTTTTTAGGGGGAGGTGGGTGTGGTGGGAGAGATCTGGTGACGGTGGGGGCGGGTAGGGGAATAGTGGGTGCGGTATCAAGTACTTACGTATTAAAAAATCGTGCGGGAAGTGGGGAGGTGCAAATGAATAGTTCAGGTCTAGGCTAGAGGGTAGGTGTGAGTTTCTCAAGCGAGAAAAGAACTTTATTTTATTTTTTTTTTTGGAGGGGGGAGGGGGTGAGGGATCTGATTGGGTGGAGTCAAGTACCTAAAAACCTACATATTAAAATAATAACAAGAGGGCCATGATGGCCCTGGATCGCTCACCTGAGTACTTTGGCTGTAGGTTTGCTGCTAAGCAGTATTTCATTTTTTAATTGAAAATATGTAAGTGCCTACAAACCAAATATGTAAAATATCAGTCAATAAATAAAGGCTCAATGACAGAAAGTAGAAATATCTATTATAAGCTATGGTGACCTTGACCCAGTTACCTCAAACCCTACCCATGGATAAACGTCCATGCAAAGAACCTATATACTGAATATCAAAGATATTGGTCTATAAATGAAGGCTCTATGAGGTACAGTAGATAAATCTATTTTTAGCCTCCATGACCTTTAACCGAATCTAATAATTTCAAAAAACTTGATAAAGCTTGCTTCATGCGAAATTTTCAAATTCTAGGCCTTGTGGTTTCAGACAAGAATATTTTTAAAGATTTTCTTCTATACTGCTATTTAAAACTTATGACCCCTCGGGCGGGGTCAATAGTGACCCCAGTGACATTTTTCAAACAAACTAGGTAGAGGTCCACTAGACAATGCTGCATACCAAATATCTAAGCTGTAGGCAATGAGGTTTCCAGTAAGAAGATTTTTAAAGATTGCCTTTTTTACATATTAAGGGCCCCCGGGGCTGGGCCAATTTTAACCCCGGGGCCAACGTATAAACAATACTCCACATAAAATATTTACGGTCTAGTCCTAGTAGTTTCGGAGAAAAATGATTTTTCATGTTTTTCCTATATAACTATATATAAACCAAGAGAACCCTGAGGCGTGGCCAATTTTGGCCCAGGGGACATAATTTGAACAAACTTGATAGACATCTACTAGACAATGCTGCATACCAAATATCTAAGCTATAGGCATTGAGGTTTCCAGTAAGAAGATTTTTAAAGATTGCCTTTTGTACATATTAAGGGCCCCCGGGACAGGGCCAATTTTTACCCCGGGGCCAACATATAAACAATACTGGTAAAGGTTCTCAACACAATACTCCACACTAAATATTTAAGGTCCAGTCCTATTAATTTCGGAGAAAAATGATTTTTCATGTTTTTCCTATATAACTATATGTAAATCAATAGAACCCTGGGGCGTGGCCAATTTTGACCCAGGGGACATAATTTGAACAAACTTGATAGAGGTCCACTAGACAATGCTGCACACCAAATATCTAAACTCTGGGCCTTGCAGTTTCTGACAAGAAGATTTTTTAAAGTTTGTCCTATATAACTCTATGTAAAACATGTGACCCCCGGGGCTGGGCCATTTTTGACCCAGGAGCCATGATTTGAACAAACTTGGTAGAGGTCCACTGGACAATGCTGCACACCAAATATCTAAACTCTAGGCCTTGTGGTTTCTGACAATAAGATTTTTTAAAGTGTTTCCTATATAACTCTACATAAAACATTTGACCCCTGGGGGGGGGGGCATTTTTGACCCAGGAGCCATGATTTGAACAAACTTGGTAGAGGTCCACTGGACAATGCTGCACACATAATATCTAAACTCTAGGCCTTGCAGTTTTTGACAAGAAGATTTTTTTAAGTTTTTCCTATATAACTCTATGTAAAACATGTGACCCCCGGGGCTGGGCCATTTTTGACCCAGGAGCCATGATTTGAACAAATTGTGTAGAGGTCCACTGGACAATGCTGCACACCAAATATCTTAACTCTAGGCCTTGTGGTTTCTGACAATAAGATTTTTTAAAGTTTTTCCTATATAACTCTATATAAAACATTTGACCCCTGGGGGGGCCATTTTTGACCCAGGAGCCATGATTTGAACAAACTTGGTAGAGGTTCACTGGACAATGCTGCACACTAAATATCTAAACTCTAGGCCTTGCAGTTTCTGACAAGAAGATTTTTTTAAGCTTTTCCTATATAACTCTATGTAAAACATGTGACCCCCGGGGCTGGGTCATTTTTGCCCAGGAGCCATGATTTGAACAAATTTGGTAGAGGTCCACTGGACAATGCTGCACACCAAATATCTAAACTCTAGGCCTTGTGGTTTCAGACAAGAAGATTTTTAAAGTTTTTCCTACATAATTCTATGTTAAAATAGTGACTCCTGGGGCAGGGCCATTTTTGACCCAGGGGTCATGATTTGAACAGACTTTGTAAAGGTCCACCTGATGATGCTTCATACCAAATATCTAAGCTCCAGGCCTTGTAGTTCTGGAGAAGAAGATTTTTAAAGTTCCAACTTTGAAAATCTATTTTTAGCTCCTGTGGCCTAGAAATGCAATGGACCTAAACTATTTAAACAATTTTGGTAAAGCTTCATGCAAGTAACATTTCTGCCAAGTTCCAGCAAGATTGGCCCAGCAGTTCAGGAGAAGAAGTTGTTTGAAGAAAAAGTTGACGACGCACGGACGGACGGACGGACGACGGACATCAGGCGATCACAAAAGCTCACCTTGAGCACTTTGTGCTCAGGTGAGCTAATAATAAAACATTCCGGGGTGGACCCGAGGGTCTTATGCAGAAAGGGGAGGGGGGAGCGTGGGAAGTTCTGACCAATCCTATGTAAGTAAATAGTTTATTTCTAGATATAAGAAGTTTGTTCCTATATATAAATAGAAGCAAAATCAAATGACCCCTGGGGTGGGGCTAATTTTGACCTCAGGAACACGGGTACCAATAATCTTTTCTATGGGTTTTACTGGTGATAAAGTATTTCAACTTTGAAAGGATTACCTTGACACTTTTGGAAAAATGGACATTATCAAAAAGGTTAACAAAGGGATTTTAAGATGAAAAAGGGATATAAAATTGCAAAAAAAAAAATTGATGGTTATCTGCCCTTGAGAATTGCTGTCGCATTTAGATATTGAACATGTATTCTTAATCAGAAGTAAAAAGTATTCGTTTCTGTTTTTGTTTCACAACTATGCATCGTGGTCTATTATGTGTGCGAGTTTGGTATCAATCCACCCATGGGTGCAGGAGGAAAATTTGCTATATATGGCATGTACCAAAAACCAACAAACGGAAATAATTCAGTATAACTTGAACAAAAAAAAGTTATTCCTGCACAACTACACATCGTGATCTATTATGTGTGCGAGTTTGGTTTCAATCTACTCATTGGTGTAGGAGGAGTTGCGCACACAAGATTTACTATATATGGCTTCTACGAAAAACTAGCAATGGGTAATAATCCAGTGAAAACTATTCCGAGAGTAAAATTCTTTATTTCTAGCACAACAACCAAACATGGTCTAACACGTGTACGAGTTTGGTTCCAATCCACCAAGGAGTGTAGGAGGACATACGTACGGACGTACAGATGTACGAATGTACGGGACGTACATGTGCAAATCTGTATGCCCACACTCTAAGTAGTGGGGGCACACAAACAATAACATAATTTCACAATATAAAATAAAGTGCGACAGAAATGAACTTTCCAGGTCAAAATATAAAATAAAGCAAACTATTTGAAAAGATTATACAGTATCATTCTAAATACATTCATTGCAAACATATACATAAACAACCGACTATACTTTTTGTATTTTATAAAATAACAATATTATTTTATATATGGAAAGGTCAGCAGAAGGCATGGTGTCAAAAGAAGTATCAATTTTATGACTGTAGTACTTCAAATCTGTAAGTTACAACTTTGAAATCATAAAAATGTCTTTTTTATTTGTATACAGATATTCTATAATATAGTTGATAAAAATATCTTACAGCACAGGTTCAATCTAGCTAAATGTATAAATAAAGGTTGTATATCTATCTTCAAGTAAAATGTTAAGCTCATTTGACAAGAAGTAACGTAATACTACTACCAAAAATGTATTAGTTCCAGGAGAATATCCTTTTGTCGGTTTTCACGTATTTAACATAGAACTTTATCAAGTTTGCGTTTTGTACAGTCCTTATTAACCACGTAACAATGTTACAGAAAACAATCTCGTACAAGAAAATGTTAACAAATATTCAATTATTTTTATTATGCAATAGCACGTAGTTTGACCTTGTGTATCAAAAGATCGTTTCCAGAGTTATCTAAAAATTTCTAAGAGTTGTTATTTAATTATCGCGTAACTGTATGCTAAGAAATACATTTTTTCACGTATCTTTTTTCAAGCATGAGCAGATAAAAACAGATGAAAATTATACAGTATCAGTCTAAATATGCCAATGTATAACAAGGTCTATGATTAATATTTTTAAAATATTTTTACCTATATTCCATGACAGTGACCTTGACATTTGAGCTATGATCTTGATTTTTGCACGTGACACACTGTCTTGTCAAGGTGAACAAATTGACCAAAGTATTTTAAAATCCCTCCATGAATGCAGACATTATGACCCGGACAAGGTCTAAAATAAACATTTTTTTTTTATTTTTAGACTGTGTGGACTTTAATCTTGTACGCAAAACACCACCTTTCTGAGGTTAACAAATAAGCAAAGGTATTTTAAAATATTTCTATGAATGGAGAAGTTATGGCCCGGACAAAACCTAACAAGATTCGGACTTTTTTTTCAATATTTGATATTACATGAATACTGAAACCACTTTTTTATTGCGTCTAGTTTATTATATGGTATCACTGGGCAATCCCTCTAGCAAACTCACTATCTGATCTTCGGACGTGAGGGTTTTCTCTTTCTTCTTCATTATTATTTGTGCCAAGGAGCATCGCATTAACCTGGTTACCGTCGACGGTGTCGGCACAAATGTTAGTTCCACTGTTCCAGGTTCAACCGCTTTTTGAACTGGCGCATCACCAACTAGTTGTCTGTCTGTTTCGTTTATGTATTTCTTAGGTAACCCACACCGGTGAGGTAGCAACTGAAAAATGTATTTTTGACAGACATTATGACACCAAATAAAAAAGTTACTTCACATTTTGACAGACGTATTATTTGTAAGTACTAATTTATGATATTAACGCTTCTTAGAATTTTTCTATCCTTAAACTACATGTTTACTTACTCATTAACTAGCGCAAGTTGAATTGCATGTATAACACATTGTGTCAAAAGCAAGACTTAACTCTGTCAATCAGACTATGATTAAGGTGTAAAATGTGGTTTTAATGTTCAAACATTCTGTCCTATTCTTTGAGATTACTGCATTAAGATCTGATTAACTGAGTTTACTGTTATTTACTTTGTCGCTATCGTGAAGGTATTTTGTTACCAACTCGGTTAAAACATTGCACTCTATTTCACTATTTCCAAGACACTTCAAGACCATTCTTATCATCTCCTTGTCACCTTCAACACCTGCGCTTTGTTTGCTATTGTACCGATATACGTATACATTCAACATTTCTTTCACTTTGGACAAAGTGGATAGTACCTACAGTAACAACATTGAATTAGTACAAAATTTCACATGGTCGGCTACATTTTTTTTTCTTTTCAGAGCTTTATTCCATTTAATACCACACTTAGATAAAATGAGATTATTTTCAATGTTTATAAGAAACCATTTAGATATTTTAATGTATCAAGAATATTGATTTTAATGTTAAATGTCGGTTACGTAGTTATGTTTGATATAACTTGTTCTTTGAAAATCATGGTACAATTTCTCGACAGCCTACCGATTGTGGAAAAACTGGTAGTCATTGGACATATTTACGAGTGGTGTTCGAAATGTTTTGAGATAGCCTTTATTAATGGATTTAAGTGAAAATATTAGGTATATCTCGTAGTAATCTATAATCTACACCTATGCAACATTTTAGACAAATAACACACCATTTTCACATAGAGAAGGTCATGCATATATATGTGAATAAACGTATGCGCGATACAATAATGTCATAAAATGTGAAATTCTATGTTTTGGCGTCATTCCCTCGAAATAACGCCAATCACATTAAATTTATTTTTTATGTCTTCTGGTCATCGGATGAAAATATCGGTATACCAATGTGTGCCGATGCAACGCAATTATCACAAACTTCAGGAATCTCCCTAACGGTGATCTGGTTTTTTTTTCCATAGGTAATCGTTCTACCTCAATTCACATCTTGATGGAAATTCGCTCTTAATGTGCATATCCTCAATCGCACACAACACAACTTTGCATGATTTAAATGTCTCAGAACAAGAGGAATACAACGTCACAAATTAAAAAATGTGTTACTTTAAAACAAAGAAACACGGAAGGTAATATATTGTTAAAATTGTATGCCGTGAGCCCGTCTTACGATAGTTTTGTTCATATGATTACTGCAGAACATGCTGTTATTTTACAAACGCATCAAAACTAGATTTTTGTACTTATTATATATCAAACTACACGTGGGTGCAACAACTGCAAAACTGAAATTTAAATCAATATTTTGCATGTGTCTCAAAACTTTCAGAACTCATCTCGTATGTGTCCAGAATTTTAAAACACCTTGACACATAAGAAAAGAATAAATTTGTACTTACTTGTCGCTGTTCAAATTTTATGAAATTTTGATGTTCGACTTCAGGTAGTTGGCTTTTGCTTAACTCTGCAAACATTACTCCGACTAGCAGTTCTATAAGCTTAGAATCTGCTGAAAAAAATGCAAAAAGAAGTTAAAGCAAAATTGCAATCAAATGTTTTGACGCTATTCTTTTTTCAGCATATGTTATTAAATCATTTTTGCGTGCTTATAAATATGTTATAACAGAGTGTTCCAACAATAACGATTAAAAGAAGTGGTTCTTATTAGATAGCTTTTGATAACTGCTTTCATTTATCATTAATATTTTTTTTAATTCGTAGGTTGTTGTTGTTTTTTATGCAATATCATTGAATAATCTATTCGAACAAGTGAGTACAGGCACCTTACTCATACACATGTGAAATCTGGCATGTAAGTTAATATGGAGAGTTAATGAGTATTGTCTTATTATCTAAAAACATAGGTTTCGTATAAAGATTATTCTCAGGATTATATGTAATTAAGTACTTACTGAACTTATAAAAAAGCACGATATACAATAATCATTTTTTATAACAAAGTATAGAACTATGTGTTGCTATTAAGTAGAATATTTCAGCCACTATAACACGGTGATAACTGCCTGGTTCAGTACGCCAAAACAAATGCAAACCATTTATTCATCGATTTCAGAAAAAAAAATAAGCGAGCTTTTGGCAAGCTGATTGTTTTCTTCGATAATTTGAAATCAGTTTTATATTACATAAAACTCGTGTCAGATTTTTGTTATCACAATTACCAAAACAACTGTAAAATATGTTTTTCCAAATCCAAATGTTTTAACTAAACTATAAAAAAACTATTACAAAGTATTAGTCAAGAAAATAGTTTCAAAAAGATCTTTTAAACTCTATATTCTGAACAAAGAATTTTAAGATAGAAAATCTCTTGGATATTATGTTTAGAACATGGTAAACACAAATAAACAAGCTGTAAATCTGTGTTTTTGCCGATATATTACGCGAGTGTAATGTAGAGGATTACGTAATAGTTATGTTGCATTACAAACAACGTTTGTCATTTTATTAATATATATATATATATATATATATATATATATATATATATATATATAAGACTTCTGGATAACACCATGGGCATAGTAATTGTTCGACACGTTCTGCGGACTTTCGCAGTGGTCAGGTTTGCTTAAGTTGGTTTTGCTGGCTTGATTTATACTTCCACACAGATGTGGCCTTATAATGCTTACGATATGTGCTTTTTATATTAAAGATATATATTTCATCATATTTTATTTTAAATAATGAAACAAAAACACTTTTCTGCAAAATCTGGATCTGCCCTTGAAACACTAAGTTGTTTGTTATTAAAAAACAACATATTAATCACCTTACTTTGGCTGTATACATGACAACAATTGCTTTTTAGGGGTTTTATTAAAATGTGTCATTTTGTGCAATTTGTTTTCATGTTTGATGAAACATATAAGATTAATTTATTGTAGGACTTATTTCTGACCTATAAATGACATATAGATAGCCTTGGTGATTATTGGCGAGGGTAAGGTGAACAACAGTTATTTTCAGTACATGTTTCTAGCTGGCATTTCTTCTAATTGTATAAAATGCTGGAACGAAAAAACGAGTAGAGTGCAAATGTGTCAATCAACTCCAGATCTCATTGGTCGACTGGCCGGCCTATTTAATAAACAACCAAACAAATCACGCAATCTGGAAATCTCAATACCCTTCTGAGGCAGACTGTGATATTTGTCGTTGCAGAAAAGGCTGAATGGACCTTAATAAAATTCAATAAGTCAAGTCATTAAAATTAAGAGTTTGGAAATTATTTTCAGCAATGATTCTGTAAGAGCAAACATATCTGGATGTGTAGTTTTGTGCAGTGAGTATTTAAGAGTCTTATAATTCAAAATCACAGCCGAAAACCATATCTTTACACCTGGAGTCGTATATCGTTCAGACTCTGATAAATACTGACCCCTGGGTCGATAAGCAGTCATAGCGATTTTCTGTAAGACAAACAATCTAAAAGTACTTTACCTAAAAGAAAGATTGCTAGTCGATCTGACAGGATTTCTTAGAAGAGGCGGCGATATCACCAAGCAAAAAGTGTTCAACTTACAAACAATAAAAGAAATTGCCGAGACCATAGCTAAGTTTATAAAGTGATTTTGTTAGTGTTCTCTTTGACATAGATGGAGTAAAATTGATCAGAAAAGTTACAAAACCAATTGTCTGTAGCTGCTGATGATGTCAAAGATGACACTTAGCAACCGTTAGAACTATCGGACAGCAGGCATGACATAGATTCTGAAATTTTTAAACATTCTCCTTGCTAGAGTCTGTTGTTTTCTTAATTTACAAACAAGATGTATAATTCCGACAGCCATTTGCAAGAATAAGGTTCATCGTATGAAGGAATGTAAACACGATCAAATGACAGCGCTTTAGAAATAGCTATCATTCACTTTTTTCACTGATAATTATTTACCTTTAAAATAAACATATTGTTTAATTATTAGAAACGCAGTTGTACCATAGAATTAATAAAGATTTTAAGACTATCAGTATACCCAATTGTGCAAAATATTATTGAATATGAATGCATGACAGCTCCACAATGCCTTACAAAACTTCAAAACCTTTCAATTACACATAACCTCACAATTATTGTAAACAGTGCTTAATTATAGTACGGAACCTTTTACAGTGTAAAGTTTGACAAAACAATGTTATTTACAGTGTCTTTAAACTCCTTTCTACATAATTACAAAATAACTGGTATACTATGAGATGTAGAGTTCCGGTAAGTTTCGTATGATCATGATCTTGGTATTGACCACAATGTTTGAAGTTTTGTCAATCCATAATTTACACCTTGCTGATTCTACAATCATTACTGACAAACAAAAAAAAAAGAAATGTGCTGCTATTAAGAATTTCTGCCATCGGAACCCTAGGTACTAACCTACACCTACTACTCAATTTAGAACTATTCAAAGCGTAAAATCAGAATGTCGTTCTATACTGTATCATAAGCAACCCGTGTACAATATTACCCGTTTTCGATTATCTAGGAGGAATAAAACGTTATAAACAGCTTTAAAATATTAAAATTTTGTATTTAGTTGTAATGCAAGTAATTTCATTCATATAGTTGATAAAATTTCTTTCATCTGGAACAAATTTCAACCATCTGTTCAAATAGGTTGCATCTTTCATTTACAGATAAACTACATGTAGTGGCCATTAAACATTTTTTCTATGTTTACTTCTGTTTGCTTTTTCAAGATTTTATTTCAAAGATCCGATTGGGGAAATCTTGAATAGTTAATTTTATACTTAATACATGAACAAACAGTCGAACTGTTAAAGGTTTCGTAGCAATGTGAGTCCTGAAATGATCCGAGCTTGTGATATATTTTGACGAAACATGACCCAGATCAAGGTTATTCTAGACATCATCATCAGAAAGGTGCCACAAAGTTTTGGTCAAAATCTGAAGACAACCCATTCATTTCTATCTTCTTTATTGACAATCTTACCACTTGTATATGTTCCTTCTGTGATTCTGCTGTAGAGAAAATGAATAATTCCTATAACACCAAAAAGAGGAAAACAGGATAGCAGGAGAAACTTAGCTTGGTTCTTACTTAACTCTAGTCTGCCTGCAAAAAAAACCAAAAGATTAAGCATATCATTTTGTTTTCTCGAATATGACAACAGGTGCAAAATATGTAATCTGTCTAGACCGTTTAAGAAATTTACCTCAATGATTACCTCCCCTTTGTCTGCAATTAAGGGTCTGTAAATTGAAATGGTTTTATAATACGTAGCGTAAAAAGGACCCATCTTTTATGGATGTAAAGTGCTTGTAACATTTTATGTTAGAAAATCAGATTCTTTAAAACCGCATGAAGCATTTATTATCTGAAAGATTCATTCTAACCGAAAAAATATACTGTATAAGTGGTAAAGTTCTCGACGTTGAAATGTTCACGGTTTTCGCAAATTCATTCATAGACAACGCGAAAATATCAGTGAGCTTAAATTTCTAATTCAGAGAAGTATAATTTTACCCATGCACCGTGAAGCTAATATTTGTTAATTCTTTAAAAAAAAAACCGAATATTTCTTCTTCATTGAATTGTATATATAAGCAGCGCATCGATTTAATTAGCCTAAATACGATAAAACTAAAATAGAAAGCAATTTGACAAAAGTTAATTTCGATCAACATCACGTGGCACTCTTCATAAATAAAAGGGAAGTAACAGATTCAAAATCTGTTCACTGAAAACCTGATGATGTTTTTATACACCCTAAAAAAATACAGATAGGTCATGCAACAAGACGATGCATTGTGTAAATATAAAATGAAATTACCCTACTGAAAGAGAGTAGGGTGCGTAACAAAGGAAGCTGAACAATACAAGTTTTGACTGTTTTACTGTATAATTGTTTACAACTCGTATACCAGAAGATAATGTTACTGTGTTAAATGTGCAAAATAGTCTTAATCCGATAATACAAAGAAAACCGTTGTAATCAGAAACTAATGCATTATAATTGCAGTAAAGTGGTAAATAAGATGCGAATATATTACAGATATTAATTTCGGGATACGCGAACTTTTCCGCCCGCGGAACTTCTGAAAACTTCTAAAATTGACTTTTTGACGCGCGAAAATATCCACTTATATAGTATACACTGTAATCTAATGATATTTGCCAACTGTAAAATTGTTAAATACACTTCTTGTTATATATTTTCTCGTAAACTGATTCTCTTTTTTTTCTAATTGCAACAAACACTGATTTGAAAATAGTACTTGAATTTCTTTAAGAAAATTCTGACAAAAAGGCACCGTTATAAAAGTGTCATAGTTATTTTGTTTTCCTAAGCACAAGAAATTGTAATAATAATTATATTCAATTTGATAATAAAATAAGAAGAAACAGAAGAAATGCAAATGCATTAATCTAAGATAAATACAAACGTATGCCTAGCAGCTTCTTTTTTTCCGAAAGTCAAGATGATCTTATTACAAAAATTACATCTTGTTTTATCGTGGTTTTGGTTAAAACAGAGTTAACATGCAGATGTCTCTCTTTGTCTATTCACACAGTTGTTCAAATGATTGAAACCATATTTTCCTTTATAAAGGAAACCAGTGCTTCAAAATGTGTTTTGTGCAACTCAAGCTTTCAACTAGAGCAGACCGAGATTGGTGTTTTATAGTCTTTCGTGTGTTAAATATAATTTAAATTAATACAAAACTTGTATGAGAGGTAAGGAAATTCGATCAAGATTAACAGGAAAATGATTTACAAAAGGATTTAATCTTATCTTACAAAGAACAACAGTGTGGGACGTGTAACTGTGCACCAGTATTTTTTAAATATTTTTACTGTTTTTCCCCGAATCCCATGCCTTCGATAATTTTCATATAGCCACCAGGGGCGTGAAACCTAATTAACACAACATTAATAATATGTTCAAGTCAAGAATAAAACATCAAAATAATACTAGTAACACAATTAAAATATTTTATTTCTATTTTGTTAAGGAAACAAAGCACCGTAGCGAGACATAAGCAGACCTTTATCAGCGGGAGGGTCACATGACATTCAAGATGACGGCGGTCAAGCTATCAAATACGGAATGATATATTGTATATAAGCTTAGTTACCTATCCTTAAACCTTGACTTTTTTAATAAAAGATTCATTGTATACATGTCAATGAGATGTTATTACAATCTACAATGTAGAATGATAAAACTGTAATTTTAAATAGTTGTTAGTTATCAATCCCCCTCTAGATTTAAAAAGTATTACCTGAAGGGGTATTCCTAGTATCCAGAAATATATATATATGTATCGTAACGAAACTAATATATTGGAGAAACAACAATGAACATATTATGATCATGATCACAATGTTGCTCTCATTACTCTCGCTTCTTGTTGACCCATCTGAAGTTTCATCTGAAAAAGGGGGAGAAGCTTTGGTGTTTCGGTAACGCTTTTGGAATCATATAATACAACAGTTGTAACAAATCTCGACAGAATAAAGGCTGAAACATTGCCTACTTCTTACATTGGCCATAATTCATTAATGAGAGTCTTAATTGGATATGCAATTCATATTCATTATTCATAGTGTTATTTATAATCCGGCCAAGTTACAAGAAAACTGAAACTAACACTTTAAAAAGTTCTGGCCACGGACGAACAAATTAATAGACGGATACTAGCTTATTATATGGGAGTCCTTGTGATTCTTCAAGTTTTTCCCTTTGATAAAATCAAGCATACAGAGTAAAGTTACATAATTTGGTCGCAATGTACGGACCTGTTTAATTTTGAGGAATTGGCAACAGGAATAGCCTAGGAATTACTCTTGTGGTTAATATTTGCTTTACAGTTAACAGTAAAGGTGAACATGTCATTTGATGGAAACTTTTACGACAATGGATGACGAAGTACGACGGACAGTCACTCTTCACCCCTGGAGTTAAAACTAGAATATTGTAGAACTGAATGTGTCGTCTGATGGAAGCATAAATCATTTTGTAAAAGCAGTGTATGTGGATTGGAAGCGGTTTAAAGGGGAAATGTACACTTTGGATATTTAGATCAAAATGTAATTAAGTATTTGGTTATATCACTAAATGACGAAAAAATTAACAAAGTACAATACAAGACTGCAAACTGAACCCTTTATTTATCTAGTACGGTGGCACAGAGGTGACATGCACAACTTTTTTTTTAATTGCACTTCTCTTTTTTTTTATCTCGTTCCCACGAGATACTAACTCGAGGGAACGAGTTAGTATCTCGTTCCCACGAGTTACTAAGTCGTGGGAACGAGATAAAAAAAGAGAAGTGCAAATCTGAAAAAAGAATCGCATTTGAAAAAAAAAGAGTTGCGCAGTAAAAAAAGAATCGTGTTGTAAAAAAAAGAACAGCGAATGTAAGCTATTGTCGAGGGAACGACTTACTAACTCAAAAACCATGTCATAAAAAGAAATATCTGACAGAGATTGGTATTACAGATATGACACTGTTTGCCATCGATACATTTTCATTAACTTTCATTAGAATACCTTTATTTTCAAATTATGTGATGAAAATACATGCACCTAGACTATAAACATTTTGTATATTCAATCATAATATTTTTTACAACTCATAGAAGTTTTGAGAATAAGCAGTTTCTGTAAGTTGTCTGTTTCTTTTAACTTTGCATTAAGAGGTTCATAGTTTTCATTAACGAGATTAGTCTATCGTGATTTCCAGCTCGTATGTATTGCTGGAAAAAAATCGCCCACAGTACAAGTATAAATGAAAGTTTCTTGATTCACAGATTTTTCTCCTACTGTTTGGTCACTCAACTAATGCACAGCAATATCTATCCTTTCCTTGATTAATCAATAAACCCAGGTTCTGACCATTACCATGTATTTGGGAAAGTTAGTATGATGAAAGTCTACTGCTGTTCCTTCGCAAGAACAATGTTAAGGAAAACTGCTCAGGCCATCCACAAAGAAACACTTGTTTGTAGTGAAGTGACAAACGATTATGATGGTGGTAGGTACGTAGGTAGATCTTTTAATGTTTTGTTATCAGTCCCTCTGTCTTTAAATATGCAATTCAATTTCAGTTATTACCAATTATGAAATTTGACATTTTGATTCCACTTAAGAATTTTATATTTATGCCAGTTCTTATATAATGGTAGTCTCTATCGAGAAGAAAGCTGTTAAGTATTGTATTCCATTCGAAGAAAAAGATCTGTGTGCCAGGGCGTTGCCTTTGGCAAATGTTTAAAATTGTTCTGAAAGGCGAACGTCCTAAACATAAGTTAGTCATAAGACTGAGTATTTAATCAAAATACTGAATTCTGTAAGAATTGTCACAAGTAATAATTTTACCAGACATTTAAACAAAGAGTAATAAGTTTGTAAATAACCATGGTGGAGTTATTGTTATTCTTATCTTTACTTTGCATAAATGCCTTTATACACTGGCAAAATGGGCACGTCAATACGTTATAAGAGTTATACTCAAGGCAAATGTGTAACAAAGAAGTAAACAAACTGCAAAGATTAAACGTAGATAAATTGCATATCAGGAAAAACCAAAGTTTCTCTCCATAGTCAAAAAGAAGAGGGAAAAATCATAAGTTTATACTGATTCATTTAAAAAGACACCACTCGCCTTCTTTATGATTAACCCTTCCGCAGTTAATCGCTTCTCAAGTTGCACGACGGTGACAGGGGTTTAAAGAGACTGACTCAAAGACGAAGACAAAAAGAAAATGTTTATACATCTTGAAATTCTTGATGTAACTGTGAAGAATATATTTAAACTAAGTTACTGACTTAAATATGGTTACTGAAAAACATCAAAATGTAAAGTTTTCTAAACATTTTGGGGGTAAATACTGCAGTTAATATTAATTTTGACCTGTTATGATAATCTGGCTCTGTGGCTGAATGGTGTAGATAGTCGCATCATATTTCACTGACCGTAAGGTCATGGGTTCAAATCCTGGTTAAGTCAAAACATATTTTTTTTTAGTTTTCATGGTGTATAATGGTGTATAGAAACATAATAATTATCTAATAAACTATTTAACTATATGGAAGCTACTTTCTTAAGTAAAAAAAAAAACATTGAAGAAAAGGGTACATAATGTGTTACAAGTGTGACTGATCAAAAGTTACTCAATCATTTTGTAAGATCGTTTGCCATAAAATTTTGCTAATTGTCTCAACTTTAACATTGACTGGTTCATAAAAATGTTAACTGCTTTGTTTTGACAGCTATGCAGAATATACAAGCGACCCGTTTGGGTAGGTTAATTTGCATAAACCCCACAGTGTAAGGCGTGATTTATGGATCATTGACATTTCGTTGGATATTTATTTACAAGCAGACACAAACCTCTCCATAGTTTTACTATACTTTAATGACAAAGAATTAGTTTATGACGTGATCATCAAGTGAGGAAGTGTAATACAACGTAGAGGAGATGTTTTTATATAAGAACCACAATATGAAAGGAATTGGAATATTTATTAATAACATTCTCTACTAAGGTAAAATAACAACCCATTCTTTCAGAAAAAGTCTGAATATACTAATAAAAATCATAATGTAATCACATTATATTTTTGTTTAATTTCCAGTTATAGCATGCTGTTTTGTATAAGTGTGACTTTATTGTGTTCTTTGCAATGTGGTTTAGTGTTATGTTTGCATTTAAAAATGGATACGTTATGAGCAGTGTAATTCTGCACTACTGCATTGCACAGTAGGGATAAATCTCCGTTACAGACAAAAAAAAATGTGGCGGAAACTGCCAATGTCGAAACAGAAACAGACGATCATCGAAAACACGGTTTGTCTTATCAAAATCATTTTCTCATAATTTCGTAATTAAACCATTTTAATCGGTACATTATGATTATTTCGAAGGTTGCTATAGTCGTGTCCCATGAACTTTAAATGTTGACGTGAAAGTGAAGCCGTAAACCAATTTTACGAGCGTGTATGTTTTACAACAGAGGTCGCCTTTTTAAAGATGATTTCTCCCTTGCGTTGCTGATTATACAGGGAAAAAGACAGTAGAGATAGACAAAAAGACGCTTCTAGCTGTAATTCTGAAGAACATATCTAAACTAAGTTACTGACACATTCTTTGTTAAGAAACACATCACAATATAAAGATTTACACACATTTATTGGTGAAATACTTACCCAGTTAGTCACGGGGAAGATACTTTGGTTATATAACTTATTTTGAAAAGGTAATTAAATGGTCTCTGTAGCTCTGTGTCTCTCCTATCGTGTTTTACCGACAGAAATGGCATGGGTTCGAATCCTTGGGAAATCAGTATGTTCTGATTTTTGTTTTTGTGTTCAGTTTTCATGGTTTATAGAAGCGTAGAGCAATGCTTATTTCCATAGTAAATGATTAACTTATTTCAAATTGTACAGAAAAATGTCAGCTATATTCTATGAGTTACTCGCTTTAACTTAGACCTTTGTCGTCCAGTATCTGAAGATAAAAATTGGTTACATATTAAATTTCTAGATTCATCGTTATAATGGCGCCAATTAATCAGATATATATATATACTGGATAATAGTTTTGGGTCCCTATTGATTTTGCAAAATACAATAAACAAAAGGGAAGATTTAAATTTTGCGAGATGGCTGACGAAGACAGATTGTTACATTTAAAAAGAAACTATCAATTTTAGTTACATTTAAAAGAAACATATCTTTTAAAACAATGTGTTTAAGGGGAAACAGTTTATTTCAGATGAGTCAACACGGAGCTCTTAAGCTCCTGCGACAAGCAGCTGCTGCCTTGGAGACTTCTTCTCTGCTTTTAACACTGCAACAACTGCTACCTCCACAACAAAGACCTTGGCTACCCCACATCACGTACATTGGGAGCATATAATAATTATTAATGTGTCATACCTTTACACGGCAAATTCATTTTTTTTTAAATCACGGGGTTAGAAAAATCATATACCCTGGGTAAAACGGCCCTCTGCTTGCAAGAGAGTGCTCTACCAACTAAGTTAAACAAGCTGTCGACAATACGCATTACTTACATTTACTCATCAATATTAGTCTTGTGATATAAATATGATGGAGATTAAAGTAGAGAATAAGTTAGTTTATGGCGGTTTGTTTCAAATGGCTTGACGAAAGCATAAAACATACAGAAAATTGAGCTGAAGTCTGTTTTTTAAACAATTATTGGGCAGATATTGACAATAATGCACCCAATACATTTCGGTTATTCAGTCAATGTTACAGGTAATGTATAATCAATCATCCATTTCCTCTCATTAAACAAACTATTACGCTAAAATACAAATTTTAAATGTAGTCCATGTTTTATTACTGAATGCACTTGCAGCGTGGTCAAACTTAATAAACCAAATATTAGACTTTCTTCTAGAAATGTCCTATTTCTATGTGTGTCTGATTTTGATACACAAAGTATAAAAAATCTCTAAAAATATGCGAATGTGTGATGTTAGTCCGTTTCCTTATTCTGAAAAGGGACTACATATTTCTAATTAAAAGTGCACCATATTTTGCCAAAATGTGGATGAATTAAAATTTAATTTTAGTCAGCCCGGATCTCCAGACATTTGAGGCATGTTTGAGACTTTTCTAAATGAAATTGTTCCTACCTCGTCCATCCATATAAAAAACTATGTGTTTGAGCGTAGGGACAGAAAATACAAACAGGGAGGTTGAATTCTTATGTTTTTACCCGATAAAAATGATAAAAAAGCTATAAGCGTCGTCATGATATAGAGGTAAATGACACAGAATCAATAGGGCTTGAAATAAAAATTCTATATGATAAGCCATTCTTATTAAAGTTTGTTTATCGTCCCCAAAATAAAAAATCAAACCTGGATTGATTTATACATTTCGCGCCTTGATATGGTGGACTCTTGCAATTAAGGGTATCACATAATTGGCGATATTAATATAAATTTTGAGGTACATGATACACAATGTAAGTTTAAAAACTCTAAATGGGAGAACGTTATATCATGTTACGATTTGCATCAGCTAATAGAACAACCAGCTAAAGTTACTAAAACCAGCAGTTGCATCATTGATCACATATATAATAATTCTCATAATCATATAACTGAGGTGTTTGTGTCCAGCCTCTCCATAAGCGACCATTTACCAATATGCATGACACTTAGTATCAGTGAAACAAAGAAAACGACTGACAAACAAATACACAAATCTATTTTATACAGGAGTTTTAAAAGGTTTGACAAAACATTGTTTCAAACGGATTTATTTTCTTCGTAGATTGAAAAAAAATAATGATCCAAATATGGCTTTTTGTCACTATTTTACAAAATATTAAATTCAGTTTTGTCTAAACATGCCTCAATTGGACAGAAAAAGTTAAAGCACGATCACCAACCTGGATGGTTAACGGAAGAAATACGTTCAGTTTTAAACGAAAGAGGCCAAGCCACATTCGTGGTAATATGGATAGCTATTAGTTGTTACGAAACAAAACTACATCTGATTCAATGAGAAGAAAGATTAAAAAGAATTTTTTAACACTGCGATACAAGAAAATAAAAATCCAAAATATATATGGAAAAACTTAAAAGCTATTGCTTATCGTCAGCAATCAAACGTAATAAAACTACCTGACGGTTTTAATACTAGCGATACAGTAACAGAAGGTCGCTAAGATATAATCGATGAACAAACATTTTGTAAGTAATTGAAATATTATTAATACAACAACAACAAGAAAACATTTATTTGCGAACTCGGCAAACATGTTGCCTTTGGCAAATTACACATTCAAAGAATTATTATTAATAAGGATAAGTTTTTGACTACCAATTTTGATATCTTAAAGGAATGTTTGATGTTATATAAGGTAAAAATAATTTTGATTTAACATTTATTACACCATTCGAAGTTTAAATAATCATCAATGAACTAAATATAAATAAATCGACAGGGCTTGATGGTATAGGTCCAAAAATTATTAAACACTGTGGCGATATTATAACGACACCCATTGCATCGATTATCTGTAATAGTATATCGTCATATTTATCAGACAGGAAGCAGACAATAAAAGTTAACTCTGTTCAGTCTGAAATGCTACACGTTACATCTGGAGTTCCTCAAGTATCGATCTGATGACCACTTCTATTTTTGATATATATCAACGACCTAACATTTGCATGTGAAGTATTAAAATTGGACCTTTATGCAGATGACTGCAATGTACGAGCCTGGTTATGACATTAAAACAATACAAAGTAATTTACAAATGAATCTTCTAAGCATAAATTAATGGTGTGTACTTAATATCATGTCCCTTCATCCATCGAAATCAAAGTGCATGGTACTAGGATCAAGATACAAGTTAAAACACGGAAACGATCTTAATCTTGCTATAAATGGAACTGTATTGGAAAACGTCACTTCGCAAAAATTACTCGGTGTTTATATTGATAATCATTTAGACTAGCAAAACAAATAGACATTATGTAATAAAACTAAAAACCAAGATCGCTTTCTTTAAAAACATAACATATCTTCATTACATTTCATATGAAACTCTTGTTCTACAATTCTTACGTTATGACGATTTTTGATCTGTTGCACGAGCACGATTTGGGGAAAGAGTAATAAATCATATGTCAATAAAGTATGTACATAACAAAAAAAGATTAGCAAAACTTATTTTAGGTAAGTCGATATATCACCCTCCGCTGGTCTTTTTGAAAGCTAAAATGGCTTTCATTCTTTGACGGATGTAAGTACCGTGCTGCAGTGCTAGTCTAAAAGACACTAACAAATTGTACTCCAGAATATACATGCTAGTTTAACCTTTTCTAAACATAGTAATTATAACTTGCGATCTATGGCTCATAACAATCTAGTTCTACAACGAAAACCTCGTATGTGTACTTGATAAGCTTGTTTTCTTTCTTCATTCTCAATTACACATAATTTTAAAAGTTTAGTCTTGTAGTGTTCTTTTGATTTTGTTATTATTTTGTTTATATTTCAGAAGGCTATGTTGTAAATCAGATTTTTAATTCCACTGAATGTCTTAACATTCAACCATCGAAAAATAAAGATATTATTCTTTTTAGTAATAGTAGTAGTATAAATAAACACGTTTTTAAACCATGTTCCCAAAGTTTCATTAAAAAAATCAGACCCTAAGTAAGAAACTGATTAATTTGTAACGTGTAACCTTCCATAAATAATCCTCTTAATTCATCATCTTAACCACCAAAAGAATATAACTTATTATGGCTTCATTCTATATGTTGTATGAAGAGACTCGTATGAAAAACTAAATTCAACTTTCAATTTACATTATTTTTCAGACTATTTGAATAGCCGATGAATAAAATGAGTGTATATGTCGACATCTTACAATGGTTCACCTTCTACTAAAAATATCAGATCTATAACAGCTGTTCAACACTTTAAGCATAATAAATAAAACTATTTTCAAATAAACTTCAAAACAGCTAACAGAAAAAGGCGGATGGGGAATATAAATATAACGAACAGTCGTAACAATTATTCAGAGATATAACTAAATTAAAATCATACTGCAAAACAATTGCATAAACCAAACAGAATATCAAATCCAGAGCATTCGGTGCAAACATTACCAAAACACGATTAAACGACGATATATATCACAGTTTGAATCACACATTCGAGGTACGAATTATTCAATTAAATCTTGTTCTAATTTTTTTTTCGATTTAGTTAATGCAAGTGACTCACAAAATTTAGCTTAAAATTTATTTAGAAGTTAAGATACTGTGGAAATGCATACGTATTACGTAATATCATGCTTCTATAAACCATGAAAACTGAAAAAAATATAAGCAGGATTCGACCCCATACCTCTTTTGTTCAGGAAAACACAAAGCGAATACTTAACACCACTGAGCCAAAGAGACTACTTAATTACTTTTTACGAAATTAGCTATAGAGTGCCGTCAAAATTAATGATATAACTAATGTATCTATACCCCGTAACTAACGGACAACTTTGTTACCAATAAAGAGTGTAAAACTTTATACTACGATGTTTTTTTTTCTATGAAAAATGAGTCAGTAACTTAGTTTAGGTATGTCCGTAACAATTACAGCTAGAAATTTCTAGATGTATAAACATCCGTCTACACTGCTTAAGGGAGCGGTTATTATTTTCACATATTTTTTACCGGTTATTTCCTGTTGATTAAAAGGGCCAACCAATTCAAGTTCTGATTAGAAGTAAATAGTGAATAATGTTTCTAAGTGTAATATAAATGCTCCAAGAAATACGTTACTGGCACTGTCCGCATACGACCAAAATTACAAAGATGGTTGTTAAAATATTGTATTACTGAAAAGTGCATCACATTTATTTGAGAACACACATTCCAATATAGAAAAAGAAAAACCAGGGCACTGATCATGAAATAATGTTTTGCATGTTTCCAAACTCAAACTGAACTGGCGGACAATCCTTACCATAGAAATAACATATTATAATGAATTTAATAGGTATATGTTTCTACGCTAAAGATGTTGTATATATTATTTTAAAATTTCTGAAATGTTAAATACTTAACGTGCCGAAAATGTCTGGAAATATAGCATTTCGATTAACATTTTAAAGACGTCACAGTGAAGTTTTTATTTTGATTTTATGCGTCAAATATCAAAAGACTTCATTTACCATATCTCACAACTTTCTCATTATATTGAATGCTTTGTTCATGTAAAAAAGACCTTACAGATTATTACAATGTATAAATCTTAATAACTGACAAAATTGCCCAAGTTCACACAATCGCATGACGTCGGCCATATCATGTCATAAAAATGCATGTGCTATAGTAAAGTAATGTATATAATTATCAAACAAGAGGACCAAATGGTCCTGCGTCGCTCACCTGAAAAGGTTTGGGACGTCATGGAATATGAAAGAAAGCTCCGCCTTATCGGCCATATATTTACAGTTCTTATCAAATTTCATTTTAAAAAGGGGCCACCAAAGAACAACAGTTGTCCAAAATAGAATTTAAATTGCCCAGTAATGTTTTTAAAAAAAGTTTTAACAGTTTTGTACTTTAGAAACATAGAGTACATTCCCAAAGCCCTCATGTAGCCACGATTTTTTTTCACGGATTCCAATATGCGAGGTTTGTCCGGAAAGTAATAGGACGAGTTGCAAAAGTGAATTTGTTTGTTCAGTTCTGATTTTCCAATAAAACTGCACTTAAAACCTGCACAAAAATAAATATCAACTTCCTCGTGTGTTTACAGCCATTTGTATACGTTCTAGGATGAAAGCTTAGGGAAGACAAATGAATTGAGTTGTTGACTACGATTTACACGAGTCGGTCCGGTTACTACGAACGAACCAACATTTTTAAGTATGGCCCCTCCTGATATAACTGTCACTGTTTGGAGGCCTTGTTATCAATTAAAGTAAAACTAATAAATTATCAAGTTCTCTTGTGTGGACAACAACACGCTGACCTTTCCACCTTTGTTAAATAGCTTGATACATTTTAAATCTCTTTTATGGGTAATCTAGACAAAGCATAGGAAAAGTGACATACCAGTTATGCAGTAATAGTTCTTGGTCGTTTTGTTCAAAGGTTTTAAATCGAGCTCGCTGTTTTTTAGAATGATACGGAATTTAGCTTCATTTCTTTGACATCCCATTTTCTCTTCGTGATCAAAACTTACAGCGAACTGCGTAGCCTTGTCTTCACCACATTGGTTGTATGATCTATCTAGTGCGACTACTGACAAGTTATTTGGTCTGAACGGTTTAGATATGCCATCCTAAAAGTACGAAGAATAAGCTGTTATTCAAACATCATTTTAGGATCAATGATTTAGTTATATTTCACAGGCTTGTACATTAGAGGTTATAAGTCTGATCATCCCATCAAAATGGCCTTTCGGATTTAATTTCAAATCATGTTTTTATGCACATGGGCTGACTATACACCGAGCGTATAAAACATCCCGGAAAGTTTTCAGTGGCTCAATCTTCACTACTTTTAACTATTTTGGAGGTCAGACACATGACCTTTCCTTCAGTTGGTACAAAACAAACCCTGAAACTTTGGTAAGTTGACTTAAAGCTTGAATGCTTGAATGACGTTAGATGGAATCTCAATTAAAGCAGGACTGTTTATGCGCTGCATCTTTTTGATACAAATCTTGTTCCCAGTCTTTGTTGAGTGTACGATTCACAAACTTCAATTTGTTATAAAAATGATAATATTCTGAAGAGCGGATGTGTCAAGGATGAAAGCATGATTATATTTGTAAAACAAACAAAAAATAGCACCTTACTATCAGGAAATCAAGGGTATTTCCTAAGCTTGAGTTTGTCAAACCCAATAACCTAAACATGTTTGACTGAAAAGCAAACAAAGAGTAGTATTTGATAATGCATATTTGGTAATTACATACCATCAATGTCCGACATTCAATTTATTCACTCATTCACATTCTTAATAAATCACACTCAAACACTCACTTTTAAATTTATCAGTGGCAGAATTGCACAATCCAGTTTACGATCAACTCACCATTACAACTAACCACTGAATGTCCAGATATGTTACCTCAGGAGAGGCACCATATATCCATTCTGTGGTTATACTAAGAACACCACTTGTATGGTTCCTTGTCGGTTCACTGATATTCACTGTAGAAATTGAAGTAGAGTCTGAAATAAAAATTTACATATCTTGACACCTCCCCAGAAAGAAAACATATTAAGAACTTTAAGACTTTAAGAGTTTGTAAAATACAAAACAAGTGACACAATGCAATCACCATCTATCCGTGAGATTTGGAGAGCTGTAAGTTAATTTAAATCATTTGCTAAGGCAAATTATTCACCATTTAAATTATATGTCATATGATGCACTGGCTGATTTCTTAATAGACCTTTATATAATTTCAGACAAAATTGTAAAATTATATTGCACAGATAAGAAAGAGTTATCAAAAATTGAGTAAGTCTGATTTTTAGTACTATAATATTTATTTTATGCCCTCGAAAGAGCGAATGCAGTTTTTGAACTGTCAGCCCGTCCCCATTCAGTCCGGAAATTTTAACATTGCCCATAACTTCCTCATTAGTAAATGGAGTACATATTTGAACACAGAATCTCTTTTGATCTGACCTTCCCACTGACAGATATCTATATGACTTTGAACACGAATGACCTTGACCTCCAAGGTTCAATTTAAAATTTAGATCATGTTTGCACACATAAACCCTTTTGGAGATACCTTTTAAATGACATATATTTCTTTTGACTTCAGCCCGTAAAAGATCTTGACCGTGTTTTAATTTAGTTCATATCTGCACACAACAACCCTTCGGGAGAGATCTTTCAAATGACGTATTATTTTTTACTTTGCCCCTTAAATAACTTTAATCTTCAGATCAAATTGTCAACAAAGAAAAAAACACTTTTTTTAAAGGATCCACAATTTATCTTCATCTCGTCCTCATAGATCAAAGGACATCTTCGGGGGCACTGTCCTCTATCAGAGAAAGTTCTTGTTTTATTGTTATGTTTTGTTTGTTCGTCCTTTTCTCTTTGTGAGACAGCAATTTTATTTAAATCAAAAACAGGTTATATCAAAGAAATGACTTCCATCAGCCACTTAAAGACAAGTATATTTCTATATTTTATATAGACATTTTCAGGCTGTTTTATCAGACTTGATGTAACAACTGGATTTATATTGAAGACATGGATTGCAACTATTCTAAACACTTCACACTGAATGTTTATTCATTCATTGGTCTTTCGTCTAAGTTATATCTCTGCCATTACTTTGTTAGTGTATTCCTATGATTTCAATCAAACTCTATAGGTAATCAGGCATGGGACACACCTTCGAAAAATGTTTAGTAGTTCTGTGACTGCAATCAAACTGTAACAAAGTCATTGCCTATACACGATTTTAACTTTTAACACCAAGCTATAACCTTTGCCATTGAGTCAAGGAGTTTTGGGAACAACACATTTCCATAGCCTATAGGTCAGAGTAAAAGTTAAGAGCATATATAATTGCAGCTCTTGTAATTCCATGTTTGATTCCAGAACAGACATTACGACATTTTGTTATTTTTTCTTCCAAAATGAAATATTACATATTCTTAAAAATAGCCTTCCGTCATTAAATACACCCCAAGCTTCATCTTAGAATAGTTGTTGTCAAATCTATGATTTCTGGTCCTTCAGGATCATCGATCAAAACATTAGTCATGAAATTGGAATATTAAAAAATCCGTTCCAACAGACATGTACAGTGTTGCATTTGTTCACATCAGAGTTCATAATCTTATCTTGGATAAGTAAGTCAGACTTCAAGGTCACAGTAGTAGGTGAGAATAGAAAAAACACAAAACTGTTTTTTTCTTTTTTTTTTTCAAACCTTGTATCATGAATTCGACAATTCGACAAATTCGGCCATCCCAAAAAATGGTGAGATAGCTTTTTAAGTGTCAATACTTTGACAGGTAAGCAAAGTTCTGAGCATTTGTTTCGTCTTAAGGTGTGTTTAAAAACATATTCTTGTGTGCCAAAAGCCTACACTATAACTGAAATGTATTTTCGGGAGACAAATATTATTTGAGTAAATTTTCAATATGAATGCATGTGTCGAAATTTTCATGAGTTTTTATCAGTTTACAAACTGAACGCATGGGCAGCAGGCAATTTCAAACAAAACCCGTTTTAACATGAATATCTCATATAAAATCGATCATTTGACCGTCACATTTCGGAATATTCGTTCTAAATGTCTCACAATTACTAACAGATTTGTCCCCACTTTCGTATCCCAACGACGTATTGCAAATAAGCAATGATACGAAAGCTGTTCAGACAGTCCGTATAAAAATTGAAATAAATCTTCATTTTGCACAATTTAAGTCTAATATTTGCAAAAGATGTTAAGTAATATGTGTTTGCGTCTAGATCACCGAGTAAAGTGTCGTAAACGTTAAACTTAAGAGGATGCACCGTGGTCCAGGGGTACAGCGCAGGGCTCTGAATCCGGAGGTCGCGGGTTCGAATCCCGTCAGAGGCGAGATTCTCTCACGATCTTCACATTCCTCCACGCTGCGCGAATACTGGTGTGGAACCCAGGAAGCAGTCATCGTGCGTGATGAATCTAAGTTGTAAGAACTTGTATCGCAAATGAGTCTAAACTAAACGTTAAACTGCGACTCTAAGTTGTACCCAAGGCAACGCAATAACATACTATACTACGCGTGGCAAGTCACTTTTTTGCAAGATTTCTTACCATAGTCGCTTAATATTTCAGCTCTTATTTCCGTGCAGATATTTTCTACGCGTAAGGTTTGACGTCATGCACATCAAATATCGACGTTATGCAACTTTCGGAAAGAAAGTTGAATCCAATTGTCCGTGAAGCCCGAACGTTTAAGCAGTTCTTATAATGACGTCAAGGAAATATTCTGAATTGCTAGAACATGTAAAATATGTGCTGGACTCAATAAAATACCAAAACAAGCAAGAGAAATGATAAAAAAGACTCAGACAAAATCTTTCATTCGTGTATAAATGGTACCAAAAGCGTTTGAGATTCTTCCCCATGCGCCATACAGACCAGGATTGACCCTAATGGACTTTCGGACGTTTCCACAGTTAAAATCTCAGCTACATGAAATTCGTTTCCAGGATCGTGCAGCTCTGAGCCGCCACTCATAATACAGTACTTGATTTCGATTCAGAATGGTATGAAGAAACCTACAGTCAGTGGATAAAACGATGTAAAACGTGTGTGCGTGCTGGTGGAGACTATGTTGAAAAATCGTGATATTTAACGTCGTATCAAGAATGTGACGTTGTGACTTGCCGCGGTTAGGCATACATGTGTTGTTCTGTACACGTATTGTGTTCTATATTTTTATATTATACCTATGTAAAATTATACTAAACGATTTTTAAGTTAATGTATTATTGTACGTCTAAAACGGAGACATGAATTTTCATGTGAAGAATAGCAGTTACTCTGAGATATCAGTATTTTCGTTTGCATGATGAATAATTACAAAAACTAACAAGTTGAAGTTTACTTTACAACGTAGATATACGAGGGCTGTACGGAAAGTCCGTTTAATTTTTAAATATATTTGTAATTCGTTGTTTCAAGTGAACGAAACTTACATCATAATTTACATCATAGAATCGTTTAGGTTAATTTTACATAGACATAATATAAAAAAGCATAGAACAAATAAGTATACAAAGTAACACATGTTTGCCTAGCCGGGGCAAGGCACGACGTCACATTCAGGATACGACGTCAAATATCACGATTTTTCCATTTAGTCTCGTGGCATTTTAAACACTGACTGTAGGTTTCTTCATACCATTCTGAGTCATAACCAAGCAGCAATATGAGTAGTGGCTGTGAGCTCTCGACGTCCCTTGAAATTCGATCTTGAATAATAAGAAATCATACAAAAATGTAACCTGCCTCGCGTAGTATGTACTTCGTAGCCATGGACACATATTAGAGGCACATTTTAACGATTACTCCTCTTTTTTTTGGTGGTCAAGAAGCAAACACATACTACTCAACATCCAAATGCAAATATCAAATTAAATTGTGAAAAAATGAAGATTAATTTCAATTTTTACATGGACGTTCCGGACAGCCGTCGTAGTATTGCCTATTACCAATACGTCGTGGAGATACGGAAGTAGGGACTTATCTGAAAGTTATGTTTTAGACATTTGGACATTCAGAAATTTGACGGTCAAATGATCGATTTTATATGAGATATCTATGAAAAACGGGTGTTTCAAAAATGCCTCTTGCCCAAGCGTTCAGTTTTCAAACAAATGAAAACTCATGAAAAGTTCTCCCTAAAATACGTTCTAGAAATAGTGTATGCTGTTTGCATATGAGAACATGTTTTTAACAAACCTTAAGGACGAAACAAATGCTCAGAACTTCGCTTACTTGTCAAAATATTGACACTTGAAGAGCGATCTCACTAATTTTTTTAATTTTCTAGTGAAGTTGTAGAGAATGTTCTAAAAAAATACTATAGAATTACTCTATCGATTTTGCAGATTGCATAAATTAGTCCAGGTCAACCTACCAAATGGCAATTCTTCCTGAACCTCTCTTTATAATTCTTCACAAGTTTTTATTTTCAGTGGGCATCTTCTAAATATATACTTTCTTAAGAATAGCATGCGTTAAAATGCATTAGAATACTCACCACGTGCCGCTATCCTTTTTGAATCATTCACTTCGGGCAGGGATAAATCTCGACAGGTGTACATATCACAATTTGAATAGTTATAAAAAAACAAAGAAAGTATATATTCGGTGGTAGACTTGTTCACTGAAAATGAATACCCTTGGTGTCTTTTGGGTAAGCAGAATTTTGTGTTCAGGAAGCAGTCAGTTATGTACATATCATTCCTGTACCAAAGAATCCCTGCACCATTTGGGTATCTACATGTGCATGTAAGTGTAGATGGCCGCACTGGATCAACTTTGTCGCAAGACAAGTGAATAGCACCTGAAAAAAAGTTTAAATAAAGATTATCATTGGCTTCTTACCAATACGACCAGGACTCAATACATGTTATAAATAAATTAAGCACACCTAGGCTCACTGGTAGACTCTGGGAAAAATACCGTATACGTCGTTGCAAAGTATTTTTCACACTACAAAAACAAAACCGATTGCTGTTTAGATAGTTCACTGCTTTAGTTTGACTTGCTTTGCTTACAATACAAATTTTTCGTTAAATGAATGCCTTAAAGCATAAACGCTCCCACACGGCCTCAGTTTCCGAAATGCTTCCGTGTAGACTCTGAAATGAAATGTCCAATGTATGAGTAAAATGTTGTCGTTAAATGAAGAAATTTTTAGACATTTTTTTTCCTTTAGATACTTATTTTGTGATGATGGTAACTTAGGTCAAACACTCAATTGTTTCTTTGACGCAGACTCGAGCTTCCAATATTCAATATTTTTTTTAAGATACTGTTTCTGAAAAAGTGTCGAGGTCATTTTGAATAATAAACAATTTAATATTATTACCAAATGACTTTCGTTGTTTCTCAATAAGGAATTACCCTTATTTAAGGTGTATTTTATGCAATGTAAATGCGAGCAGTAAACGTGAAAATACTTTGACGCACGACAGCTTAAATTGCACCAAAAATAAGAGTAATTTCCAATATTTACATTTGCTTCTTTATTTCATTAAACTATTTTTGCTAATTGTACACAGTTCTTAAAGGCTTTCTTTATAATTAGAAAAAAAGAGGCTTACAGTCTTGCAGAACTTTTTGAATTCATAACTAGATCATAAAGATTAAATGCACTACACTTTGATCAATGTACTATTAAAACACAGAATAAATGTATCTGGTTGATGTGTTATGTGGTACTATAACTAGTACTTTCTACTGTCATAATTTTTTACTGAGTTGTGGTCCTTTGATTTTTTAACGTATAAATGGTCCAACAACTATCCTCAACAACTATTTATATAATTATAAGTATATATTCAGTATTTCTTTTAATTATGTTATGATATTCTGCACAAAGGTAATATTCAATGAACTTTTTACAGTTAACTATACAGTGATTTTCCATTAGGTTTTAAAAAGAATTCGGTAAATTGAAAAGAAAAGTGAGGCTTACAAAACACATTTCAGACACCTCCCCTTAACAAGTACACCCTTGCATGTATATATAGTTCCGCTTTTTAGTACTTTTGTTAAGACTTCATAATATGCTGATATGCAAAAATTGGGAAAATTACAATTTTATATGAACAAACTTCTCTTTTACTGCAAAAATAAATCTGTCAAATTTTACAGGCCGAACACCAAAGGTTTGTTATTTTGGGTCTTCATACAGTTGCTTTGCAGACACTCAAATTCATTGTCTGAATGTTTTTGTCCTAAGAAGTACATTTTGGAAGGTTTAAATAAAGTCTATTGAAGATGTATATTGGAACTGTCACAATCCTTTCAGACCTTTCCTTTATCTTTCAAATGTTTCTGATATACTTTAAAATAATTAAATTAACAGAGTCTAATAGTAAAGTGAAATGAGACAGAATCATAATATATTATTCTTGAGATAGCTCAAGTCATATTTCATTAATTTATGGAAAATCAAGAAACTATACTGGCAGACGCTATGTATTTTTTGTACAATATATGATCCTGTTCCACAGGAAAATCATTTAGATCTATAAGATCTTCATATTCGATTAGGGGTAACTTAGCAATTGTGTTTCTTGATATAATGTAGATTACTGGGTTATAGTTGTTTAGTTTCAGTAGTTACTTTTTTCCACTTTCAGACCATAAATGCTTCTGATCTTCTGAAAACACATATGGCTGGTGTAACCAATCATGGACATGGTGGTTTTTCAGGATATAAACGACTTTCCTCAGGACCTCAACCTTACCATTAATAGTTTATTGAAAACGTTCAAGGCCACTGCTGAAATGAATGTAAGTAATTACACTGATAAGGATTACAAACAACTTACTGTAACTATAACTTAACTCATTTTTTGTCAAGCTTATTGTCATGTTTTGTCCCTAGAGCACAGACAAACACATTATAACAAGTCTTCATTCAGAATCAAACTAATGATAGGCATATACAAGTTTACAGTGCAGTCATAATAATTCTACCTTGTATCATTTAGATAAAAGCGTTTCTTGTTTTGGAAATTGATCTAATAAATGCTTAGTAATGAACTGAGAAACTGTTCATTGCCTTTTTTTGTATTTCTTAAGAATGTGCAATTCATTATGTAAAGTTATCAGTTGGTTTGTTTCTACTAGGGACTTCATAATTTCATACCAGACTATTGCAGTTAGTTTGCGAAACACTTCATAGACACTTTTTTGAGAGAGAGGATCTTAATAGAATTCCAGTGATCTATTGGCAAAACCTATCAATGAAGGAGATATATGTTTCTTCTTTCTGCAACCTTGTCATTCTTCACCGAGATAAAGATTATCGATTTTGGATGCCTTTGAAAGACATGCTTGGGTTTCAGTTTATATTCCATTAATTATATAAATCATTAATATAAGGACTGCCAATGAATGTAAATTGTTTTTATTTTCAGAAAATTTGTTGCCACCGGTTCGTTATATCCAGGCTGATAATTGTTTCAGAAAAAAAGAACAAATTATTTTGTGAGCTATTGGTTGCAGAGAGGATATTTAATGAGGTGGGTTAAAGATGCCATGACATAATACTTGGGTTATTACAATAATCTGTGGAGTTTATATTTGTATGGTGATTTGCACACACATGCATTAATTATGTTATGGTTAGCACACCTTAGAACAGCACGTACTGGTGGGCTGTTTCGGTAGAGGACTGTCCATCATCATCAGTCTTTTTTATCATTAACATTTTCCATCATAAACCGCCGAACAAATTTAAAACAAAATTCAAAGGGATCTCTAAACAGTCCTCTTTCAAACTTCTAAAATGGCTTAATGTAGAACTCTGGTAGCAATAACAACAAAAGGAAAAAAAAACTTTCCCGGAATTAATCACTTGGTCTATTTCAAAACAATTTCAGGGAAATAGTGCTTAGGTGGCCCTTTATCTAATTTTGTCAATATATTGGTCTGCTCATAGAAAATGGCTGATTGAGGGTTGGGCTGGTTAACTGGTATTTTCTTTTATGGTTATAACACGTTTATTTTTAAGAAATGGACTTAGGTCAAAACTGGCTCTGCTCTGGAGGGTCTCGTTTAAAATAAAATATGAAACCTTAGATTCTTAAATTGTAACAAATAGTGCTTAGATATTTTGTATGATTTTATTTTCTAGCTAACCAAAATAATATTGTACATGTATAGTGGCTTCTGAAAGAATCGTGATGTTTTTGCTTGTTTCAGGTACACTTGCCATTTTTATATGTGGGATGTACTAACGAGGATGTGGATGCAGCATTTAGCAGAATATCTGAACTACTGATGTTGAAACAATGGATCATTTGATTTACCTTCTCTCTAACCCGATACCTTCCTGATATTAAAAACTGGCTTCTACCTGAGATAGATCAAATTAAAGGACATACAGAACCACTCCATTTGAAGTTTCTGAAAAGAGCAACGAAGTAGAGATTTTTTAAGGGACACCATTCGGAACTATGGATACAATGAAATGGTAATATTTTGAAGTCAGTTTCACCAGGTCAGCCAAGAGTAATATACTCTGATTTTAACAACATTGATGTAGGCAGACAGTTCAAACAAATTGAAACTGTCAAAACTATGTTCAAAAGAAGTTCTTCTTATTACAAATGGAAGCAGTTTTATGAAATCTTACACCAATAAATTGGGGCTAGTGCTAAATCTATTTTAAACGTGCTACCACGTCAGAGTGAAATGCTACTGAGGAGGTCATTCCTGAATTCATAGAGGTGGTTGAAAAAGAGAGAAAAAATCCATAGGTAAAACATTTTTACAAAAAATATGTGTATTTCTTAAAGGGTAACAACCTAAAAGACCCTCATGAAATGCTGTATATGTACAGTATTTATTAGATCTTTTTCAATAAAGTGTAATTGGTAATTTAAAGAATAAAATGTGTCCAGAAATGTCTCTGTAGAACACATAGGCTCCAAGAAAAAGATCATCTATTATTATGTAATAAATTACCTAAACCTTTAAAACATTTCCATGTACATATTCATGTGCATTCAGTTTACCGATTATACTCCAAATTTTTGACTGATACATTGACCGTTTAACATGATTCACTCAGTCCATTTATGATTTATTTGATGTGAAAGAAAACGCAGGCTCCAAATCTTAGGGTGGGCCTCTCCAGTTGATGATAGTTTATTTGTGTAAATCTGATTTCCTTGGCAAAAAGATGGACATGTTTTATTAATAAGTCTGCATTGCACAAGATCAACAACTATGCCTTTCAGTTCAGTTCAGTGGAAAAGGGCAAAAAGATAAATCAAAGAAAAGGTCAAAATAGAAAAAAGTAAGATTTCAAAAATTATTAATAAAAATCCTCTCGATATTGTTTTTTTTTTTATCCTTTTTTGCAATAGAAGTTATGTGGCTTTTTTGGCATAGCAGCTGTTTCAAGTTTTACAAGCCTAACAATAAATGGGACTTATGAAAAAGGCAGCAGGTTGGTAGCATCCACATACTTTTTCTGGAGAACACTTTCTGGATTATCGGCCGACTTAATTGATTTTTTGTGTGACTTATTTGCCCGCCTTTAGGGACTGAATGTATATGTTCTGTTCTGTTTTTTTTTGTGTGAAACCTTTCAAAAAGTAAGGTTGGCATAACTTTGTAGCTTTTTTTTTACTTATCTTGAAATTATTTGATTAAATAAGTTTTGTTCAAGTTATGCCAGCGTAGGAACTGAATGTATGTTTTCTTCTGATTTTTCGTGAAAATAGCGTTTCAAATATTTAGGCTAGCATAACTTTTGAAGGAGCAGTTGTACCTACATTTTTTAAATTTCTGATATAAAATACTTTTGATAAAGTTATACCAGCCTATTTTTTAGGATATATATATATATATATATATATATATATATATATATATATATTTTTTTTTTTTTTTTTTTTTTCGTGAAGATGTCTTTTCAAATAGTTAGGCTGGTATAACTTTTTAAAGTTCAATTGTTCACTGAATTTGTTATGAATAACATCATTTCAGTAGCTAAGATGTTGTTCTGTTCTCCCTTTTTCCATATATAATCTTCTGAAATACCAAAAATGTTCTGCATATTCAAAGGGTAACTACGTAAAAATCTATTTTTTAAATGGGAATGACGATACATTCCTTTTTTTAAAAAAAATAGACAACGTTATTTGTGCAAAATTATTTGCAAATTGCACTGGCAATTTCTAAGAACAAATTATTTTATTTTTCCTGTACAGACATGTAAGAAAATAAGTCCTGCCCTTAGTGGTCATGTTTTTGACTGACAGCAATAAATTATCCATATTAAATACAAAGTTACCCCTGAAATAGTTGTGCTAAATTATTTTAAAATGGGACTTCCAGTATCTTAGAGGAAGGTTTTTAAGATTTCCTATACAAAAATATGGGCAAAATAAGTCCCGCCCCTGGTGGCGATGTTTTTTTCCACTGATAATAAAATTCACAATTTAAATACAGGTTCACCCAAGGAACATTTGACAATGTGTAAGCAAGATAATTATTTTTGTGAAACTTGTATGCCTCCCAAATGGAAACCAATTAGTTATGTTACACAGACTTCTAAGTTTGACCTGGACCTTAAACCTACTGACCTCAGTATGGGACATCTAAAAGACATGACCTATCACACTACCAAATCTGAAGACCTTAGCCCAGCTTTTGTAATGAAAGTCACTATGACCGTAACCTTTGACCTACTGACCTCAAAATCGATAGAGGCCATCCACCAGACACAAACAAGCTTCTCACCAAATCTGATGACTGTGACTCAAAGCGGTCTTTAGATATTGATCGAACAAGCTTGTTGTGGTGAAGGACACGGTGACTCTAACCTTTAACCTACTGACCACAAAATCAAAACGGGTCACCTACAGGTAATGCGCGACCACAAAACCAAATCTGAGGTCTCTGGAACAAAGCGGTCATTTGTTACTGATCAGAAAAATTTCATGGTCAAGGTCACTGTAAAATTAATTTCACAGTCAATTTTATATAGGGCGTCAAACTAGATGTTTGTTTTTTTATAAAAAAACACACGTCTCCCCAAGCGCATCATTGAAACAGGAGCACAGAAGAAATGACAGAGATCGGCTAGCGGGAGGAAGAGAATTGTGAACTGAAGAATAGGAATGAGTGTGTTGGAAAATGGCCGTTGTATAGCAAGGAGTACTATATTTGCCGAAGAAGAGATATAACAAAACCTTTATAGAAAAAAAACTTATATTATAGAAAACTGTGCACAGAGTTATTTCCCAAAACACTTCTCGTTGCAGGACATGGCAGGAACATGGCCAACTCTTGTAATATTGGCGTTCATCCTATCTGTTTTGAAGCCTATAGGCCAAAACGTGCTGCGGTTTTTAAGCACGAAAAAATATTTTTACAAGTCAAATTCACTCAAAAATTATGCTTATTATTGACTGAGAGGAATTTTAAATTTAAATGTAAGTGACATTGACCTTTGTCGCAGTGACTTCAATGGAGAAAATATAATAAAGTATCATATGAAGTTTGAAGGTTTCAGGTCAAATGGTACCCTACTTATCAAATGGAAACAAAGTGTGACAAATGAACAACTGACACTGCAAAATCAAAAATGGCTGAAATGGCACTCCAGGTATTGATCGAAGACGTTTTTTTTACATTTAAGTCAATGTGACCTTGATCTATGACCTACAGACCCCCAAAACAAAAGGCTTATGTTACTCAAGGACAATCATCTTGAAGTTTAAAAATACCAGGTCAAATACAATCTTGACCTTTGATCAGCTGATCCCAAAATCAAAAGGCTTCTCTACTTAACAAGGACAATCATACTATTAAGTTTAAAGACCCTGGGTCAAAGAGAACTCTAGTAATTGAGCGAAATCATTTACCCATTAAGGTCTTCTTTTAATCATTAAGGACAACCATTACATTTCAAGACTCTCTGCCAAATGACACTTCACTTACTGAGCGAAAACCAATTTTACATAGAAGGTCACTCTGACCTTGACCTTTGACCGGCTGACCCCATAGTCGATACGTTTTTGTAACTTAATAAGGAAATTCATTATGTGAAGTTTGAAGACAATTGGTCAAATAAAACTCTGGTTATCGAGCAAAAACCATTTTCACATTTAAGGTCACTGTGACCTTGAACTTTGAATTGCATACCCCAAAAACAATAGACTTTTTTGACTTATTAAGGGCAATCATCCTGTGAAGTTTGAAGACTCTATGTCAAAAGGGTACTCTAGTTATCAAACGGAAACGAAGTGTGACAGACGGATAGATGGACGGACGGAGAGGGCAAAAAGAATATGTCTCCCCCAGATGGGGGTGGGGGGAGACATAAATAATTATTTTTAAATCATGCCAGTAGGTTCAAAGAAGTAGAGCCTTGAAACCCAAACTCACCTGTTACTGTAAAACAAAATTACAAGTGCACAATTTCACCTGCTTATAAACATTCCTGCCTCATATACTTTGGCGGATACGTGTGCCACAACATTTGTGATTGATATGAAGTTTTAACTAAGTCAAGGCCCATAACTCTGCTATAACTGTGCTTCATCAGAAACAAAAATAAGGGTGCACAATGGCATATGCTGAAAACTTTCATAAGTCTAACATATACTTTGGGAGATACGCGCGACACAAAATGTGTGTCTGACATGCAGATTTAACTACGTCAATACACATAACCCCACTTTTACTGGATTTCCTCGAAAACGAAACTATATGTCAACGGCATGTGCTAGTAATCATTGTAAACATCCATGGGTCTTATAAACTTTGGGAGATACAAGGCACACACAATTAGAGATGTACATTTGAACTAAGTCAAGACCTATAAACTGCATAATTATCATTGACTTTCTTAGCAGTCAAAATATCTGTAGACTTAAGTTTGTGTTTGTAGTTAACTTAATAAAATCACAAAATACCTTAAAATATGAGTTGCTAAAATGCGTTGTTTTCTTTTATAATATACTGCATAATAATATACTGCATTGTAACGTCATTAATTTTCACGCACGTCATATCAATAAGTAAAGGTAGGTTTTTGGGCAAAACAGGAGCTGTCATTTAAAGTAATTAATATTCCAACTTTACCAGCTTTTCAGTGGCAAAAGGCGAAAATAAGCGAAATGAATAAGCAGCGAGTTTTAGGTACTGTATACCACGTAACCTCCAAAACTGTCATAAATACTTACCAAACAATTTCACTTACTGACTTACCATCACTTACCTGTGATATCGTTTCAATATACATAACAGTAGTGACATTGATATTTGAGACAGGTACCAGGATTCTATACACAACAAATATTTGTTCTTATATACTTCAAAATACATCATACATGACAAAGTTACTGACAGCCTTGACTGCATACTATACAAATATGTGTTATTTTAATAAAAATGTTATCAGGGGTGCAGTTTCATCAACTTTGAAAATAAAAACTGACTAATAATAATTAGTACTTCATTGATAAAACTTATAATGAGAACTTCGCAAACTTGAAAGTTATTTTGATTACTTTTTACCCTGCATTACAGCAGAAAGTCATTTTACTTATTACGGCGTTCAGAACATGAGGCTATGTCAATAATGTCCATCTTCCAATTGCATGATAACGATTTCTAAAAAAAAAATGTACTTGCAATTTTCGCAAATCATGAACGATACAAGTTTTAAGGAAGTTAAAGAATTACAAAAGTTATTTGGAGGAAAGCAGATGTAGTAAGCTGGCCCTCATTCATTGGATCCTCTGTGTGTATAATGTTAAGCATTAAACTACTTATCAACGTATTTTAATATACTGTGTAGCATTTACTTCGGGTAGATGTAATTATCGACAATATTGGCTGGGTTCCAACAAACTAGTTGTGATATATGGCCTAGACAAACTACACTGCACTTATTTTGCATCTTAACTCTCATTGCGATCTTGACATTTTACCAACTGAACTTATTATACATGTGAATACCCCAACATGCTAACATTCACAGTATTACAAATGGCGAAGTTTGGTTTATGTGTCGTATATGACACATAATAATATGCAGTTTATTTCAAATAAATTTTCCCTTTAATTTCATTTAAGGCTTGTTAGCCTTTTTGAATTTGCATAAATTTTTACTTTAAAATCTTGTATGGTTTCCAACTCTTACCGAAGAACAAGTTTACTAAAATTCAAATTCTAATATATTTGCCATTAGCTTTCAATTCAAAACTTTACTTTATCGCTATAACATATTATATTTCTTTTATTGAAGCCAGCACATCATTGTTTAAACAATCATCTTTCAAAGATTAAGTAAGATGTATTAGCAATGATTACTAACAACAAACGTTAGGTTTTAACAGATCCTGATGAAAAAAGTAGACTTACCTTCACACAAACATAACATGAAGACAATTAAAATGGTTTTGGCCCTCCGATGCATTTTCAAACCTGTAACAGAAACCAAGAGGACGCTTGATATAATGATTTGTTTGATTAAATCATTTATTTTCGTACAAAACCATATAAAACTGATTATTTAAAATAAAAGCATTAGGAATAAGCAAATAAACGAAATACTGACGTCCTTGCCCCTTACACTACTTTTGTTGTCCTTTAAAAGTTAGCACTGAGAAAATATATTCTCATACACTCAATGGTTTTACATATGTGGCAAATAAATCATTCTATTTCCAGAGGCATACAAGATTTTGTCTTACAAATCTAATTTGAATTTATGACACCACGTCCTTAATCTTCAGCTCTTTAGAAATTTAAAATGATACTGAAAACTTACATGTATTGAATTCTTATATACTGCTAATCGGTCAAAGAGGTTCGCTCAGGTTTTATTATAATAGGTCGACTGTAAGATTAAATATTTGACTACAACCAAAAGCCATTTTTTGTAACAGTAGTTGTCCATCTAATCCAGTAACCCTAAAGGCTACCAAGTGAACGTCTTCCAGTAATATATCAACTGTATAACTCTTGTTAGAATAGGCCAGCTGGAACCTGAGATAATGACTGGAAACCAACAATCATTTTAAGTAACATGGAGTTGTGTCCAAAAAAGCAATCACAAGGCGGATCTTGTTTATTGTAACGAAATAAAATAAGCGATTCACGCTTGCTGCGTCCAAAAAAAAAATCTGATAACCAGTTCTTGTCACTTTGAAAACCTAATCAAGATGTTTTTGAATAAGCAAATGAAAACGTTTTGTATCCAATAGCTGCAGGACTTGAAAGTTCCGCTGCTCACGTGTGTTTTCTCTTCACATAAAGTCAGCAAGAAAAAACTAACACACTGGTTGTTAAAGAAACCGCACTGAGGTATCTATAATTTTTAAACGTTGGAAATTATAGATATATTTTATATCGACTTTTTATTGGTTGACGTCACACGATTCTGTGGAATTCAAAACCCACCAACAACAGACAAATATACTCTACAGATATAATCGAATAAGTGCTTTTCACGTGAAATATTTAAATGACACACAAACAAAAAGACTCAGAATCAGACAGAAGTTGTGAAACAGAACAATAGAGACATTATGATCCTTATATTGCTTCCCTGAGAACCATTGGCTGTAAAAACATGGCCAA